>SPJY01031470.1:0-83713 GCA_005191435.1 Raddia distichophylla
GGGTGTACCGAGGCCGAATTAGGCTCGATGTCAACATTTTTCCACCGTTAATGGCAGACTGTTGAAAAAGCATGTTAAGGGGAACGCCCTTTGCTTAATTAGATTAGGCCCAAGCCCATTTAGGGGAGGTGAAGAGTCTTCGTGCCTCTCCCGCCCAGCCGAAGCGTCGCACGATGCCTCCGGGATGCGCAGCCATGGTGATGATTTCACTGTGTTCAGAACGAATTACTAGGCGCGTCTCTTCGGCTTCTTCTTGCTTATAAAGGAAAAGCCCAGATACAACGCATTGCATCGCATCCAGTTCCCAGATAATTTCTTTTCTTCTTCTCGAACCACCGAGACACTTCTCCGCGATGGAGGGTCAAGGCGAAGAGATTGATGGATGGGCTGTGATCGCCGCCGAGCACGTTGCCGCCGCCGCCGCCCACACACTCATGGAGGACCTTTGAAGGCAATGGCGTGAAGCCGCCGCAGAAGTCCGCGCCGAAGAATCCATTAGGGTTCTGCTTCGCGGATTTCCACATCTGTATCTGGTGCGAATCCAACTGAAGGACGCGCTGGTCGCCTCCATCCTGGCGGATGGGTGGTTTTAGGGATGATCCCTTTGTTTTTTCTTTTGATCCTTTGCAAGCCAGCAACGAGCTCTAGCTTATTGTGCTGCGCTACAAAGCCCCTTTTGTAATCTGGCCTAAGAGCCATCGATCAATGAAAATCTTTTGGAAGTCCAGATCGGTCTTGCTTTTATTTATGTGCTGCTGTTAAATCTTGATCAACTTCGTCATCATCCGAGCGACTAGGCCGATCCAGAACTCAAATCGCTACTCAGCACTTCACTATTTCCACTCGCGGGTAGCACTCGGCAAACCCGAGTGGTTCGGCCTAGCTTCTTTCAAAGCGACCGCATTTCGGCTCTGAGCGAGGCCCAGCCCAAAACAGCCCTGTAATCTTCGGGAACAGGGGAACGAACTGTTCTACCCCATCCATTCTTCGCGCTGGCAATATCATTTGCTCCCGCGAACTCCGCCGCTAGGGTTTTCCTCATTCGCAAACTCCGCCGCCACCGATCCCGATCTGGCAATGGCTCTACCATCTCCTGCCACCTCAAAGGCGATCAAGAACTCCAAGGAGTGGCTGAAATCCATCACCACAGACCGGCGACTGCAGAAGCTCGTGTCCACCGGAGTGCTCCCTCCAGAAGAGATGATCTCGTGGCGCGCCGCTGCCGGTGAGCCCTCCCCCACCCCTCGTTCCGACGAGGTGGTGGTTTTCGAATCTTTCTTCCTGCGCGGCCTTGGCCTCCCTTGCTCCCTCTTCCTGAGGGGGCTTCTGCATTTTTACGGAATCAAGTTGACTCATCTCAATCCCAACTCCGTCTTTCAAATCGCCGTCTTTGTTCATGTTTGCGAGGCGTATCTTGGGATTGTGCCCCATTTTGATCTTTTTCGATCTCTCTTTCTCCTCAAACCCTTCCCGAATAAAACATCTCCCAAAGTCGTGGGAGGCGCTGGCTTCCAGCTGCGGGAAGGGGCGAAGAAGTTCAACTTTGAACTCCCCATGAAAACCTCGAACAAGGGCTGGCATGCCGAATGGTTCTATTGTGCCAATCTTCCGCCAGTCCTTCCACCATTCACAGGAAACTGTCCCACAGTTCACACTTCTTGGTCCTCCCCTCTCGTTGAGAGCGCAGATAGCCAAATTAAGGAACTGCTTCCCCTCCTTGGGGATTCGAAAGCTAAGGGACTGACCGGCATAGCTGTAGCCGTAAACTACAACTTCCGCCGTATCCAACCACTTAAGGACAGAGTGCATCTTGGATTCAAGTATGCAGGGCCTAAAGATACCACTCGGGAAAGCGAAGATAAAGGCTCCCGGAAGTCCATAGTCGAGCAAGTGGCTGACCTCTTTGCCCTAGGCACGTTCATGGATAACACTAATTGTCCAAATCCATATCGCCTGATGAACCCACCACCAGTAGTAAGCAAAAAGCTTCCCTTCTTCCAACTTCAGCTGAAATCAAGGAATCCCACCATGATTGACTTGGCTCAAATCTTTCGCAGGATCGTGCCGCCTTCTTCTCGGTCCATCCGTCCCAGAAGCTCCCCGCCACAAGGAGGCACCGCGTAAGCGTCCTGCAAAGGACTCAGCTGATGCTCCTCCTGCGAAAAAGGGCAAGGGAATCGTCTTCAAGGACTCGGACGAAGACGAGGAAGATGACACGCCGCTTCTGCGCCGACGCCGCCAAAATCCAAAACATGGCACTGCTCCCGCTGAGCGAGCCGCAAGCCCCCCATCACCCCCAATGGCCAGCCCGGAGGCCGCGCCAAAGGCCGGGGGATCTTCTGGCGCAATCCCAAGTGGTCAAACCACTCGTAAAAGCGTGGGCGTCAATTTCAAGACGTCTCAAAGGTTTCTCCTCATGACTCTTTCCTCTAGATTAGTACAAGCCTCATGCTCTTACCATCTTCTTTTGTTGATAGGAAACCCACCCCAGATATCTTTAAGGGCAAGTCCGATGCCAGGACATCGGGCACTGCTTCTTCTGATCCTTCGCCGCCAAGCTCTCAAGCCGATCCCACCCCAGTTAAGGAGTCGGCCGAGCGCGTAGCTCCTCCTCCGACCGACCCATCGCCTCAGGGCGCTCATCAGTCCTCTGGGGTTAAGGACATCGTCCCAGCCCCAGCTCCAGGGAGCTCGGAACCAAAAGTTGAGGAAATTCCTCGTCCTGCCGCCCTTGCCTGCACCCCTCCTCTCCGTGTAAAATGAAGGAAGGAGATGGAAGGCTACGAGGTAGACGACGCCCAGGAGGCCAAGGAGTGGGAGACGATGCGGAACGTAGTGGCGCTCAGCTTCGAAATGCTTGAGGTAAATTGTCCTTTTACCTTGGTCTTCATCTCAACCAGAACGTATCTGACCATCCTTCTCGTCCTCTCACGGCGAATGGAGAAGCGGTCGGCTCAAAAGACCCGATGTCTCCAAGAAGCCATTGGACAACTGAAGTCCCGGGATGAATTTGACAATGCGCTTTATGCGCAAAAGTCAAAATGTCGTGGCGAAATCGAAGATCTTCGCAGAGAAGTCACCGAACTTCGTCTCCGCCACGTGGAGGAAGCCAACACCATCCAAAGTAAGAATCCATCCGAATGGTATCAAGCTTTACCGCTAGTCTTGGAAGCCTCTTATGATCACTCTTCCTTCTCAGGCCTCCAAGAAAGATGCAAAGGTTTGGAAGCAAAGCAGGTGGCTATGGAAACGAAGCAGAAGGCAATGGAAGGAGAGATGTCCCTGGCCAACACTCAAGCCGAGAAGTCGGCTCAAGAACTGAAGGGTAAACTCTCCAACTCAAGCTCTCCCTGACCCGGTTCCGTCACCATTCTTATCGCATTAGCTTGGCCGACTGGCTTGCAGCCTACCAGATAAAGACCGAGGCCCAAATCGAGGTTTTTGCCAAGGAGGTGAAGTCCACCATCGATCTGCGCGACCAAACTCTAAAAGCAGTAGCTCCAATGCTTCAATTCCTTTATCCTGAAGAGGAACTGCCCATCGACGTGGACATTATGATGCATCGGCTTCAAAATACTCCTGCGCAACTGAAGGCCTTCGCGAAGGAGGCAGCATTAGCCTGCACAAGCCAAGCATTGGCAATCGCGAAGTCACACTATCCCACCTTCGACCTTGAGGTCATAAAGGAGGGCCTTGCCTGCTCCGAAGAAAAAGCATCTGCACTCATGGAGGAAGTCAAGGAGACCGCCGCCAGTTTAGTAGATAACTTGGACATGTAATGTTGGTTCTCCGAGAACAATTCCACAATACATGTAGCCGTTGGTCCTCCATACTACTAATGTCCTTTTTATCCGAGTATTTGTATTTCATCTCTTTTTCGTGCAACGCCTTGCCGACTAGTCCAGCCCCCGAGTGCTGGGAATTGGCGCTGGGCTCTCTCCCCAAACACATGCCGAGTGGCTAAACTTTGCCGAGGCGCCACTACTCAAGATTTCATAATACTCAAATTTGACAATCGTATGTAAAGAGAAAACAACTTTATTGATAAGATAGGGTGCGGCCAAATCCGCACACTATTTAGTGTAGCCCCCGACTTACTGCTTAGTCGTATACGGCTAAGTAGCAAGTCAAACGAGCCTTAATCGCACACAAAACCTAGATACATGATTTATGAATAGAAACGACGCAGCTACTCGATGTTCCAAGTATTAGGCACCTTCGATCCATCTTCATGCCTAAGACGATAAGCCCCCGGGCGAGTCACCTCGTTGATCATGTAGGGGCCTTCCCAAAGTGGGGAAGGTTTATGCTCGTGCTTCTGGTTCCTTCAAAGGACCAGATCTCCCTTGGAGAACGCACGGCCCCGTACATTGCGTTGATGATAGCGACGCAAGCCCTGTTGGTACCTAGCCGACTGGATCATTGCTGCTTCCCTGGCCTCCTCGAGCCGGTCGAGGTCTTCAAATCTTCCTTCATCCGACTGATTGTCTTCATAGCTTTGAACTCGCGGGGACCGAAACTTCAAATCAGTCGGGAGAACTGCTTCTGCGCCATAAACTAGGAAAAAGGGTGTCTGCCCGGTTGCACGACTCGGGGTTGTCCTGAGCCCCCAAAGAACCGAAGGCAACTCCTTAACCCAGCGCGTTGCGTATGGCTTGAGGCGATCGAAGATTCTTGCTTTGAGAGCTTGTACAATCATGCCATTGGCACGCTACACCTGCCCGTTACTTCTGGGGTGAGCCACCGAGGCATAACAGATCTTGATCCCCAACTCTTCGCCCCAATCTTGGAACTCGCTTCCTTTGAACTGGACGCCATTGTCGGTGATGATTCGATTGGGAACGCCAAAGCGAACAACGATGTCGCTGAAAAATTCTCGTGCCTTGGCTGCCGTGATTTCCACAACTGGCTTAAGTTCAATCCACTTGGTGAACTTGTCAATGGCGACGAAAAGATGGGTGAATCCGCCCTGCGCCCGCTTAAGAGGACCTACCATGTCGAGATTCTAGACGGCAAAGGGCCAAGTTATCGGTATTGTCTGCAGATCCTGAGCCGGCATGTGAATCTGCCGTGCAAAGAATTGACATCCCTCACACCGACGAACAATATCTTCCGCATCAGTTATGGCGGTCGGCCAGAAGAATCCCTGACGATAGGCTTTACCTACGAGGGAACTTGCCGCCGCATGATGCCCGCAATCCCCCTAGTGGATGTCACCTAACAGCTGCTTGCCTTCTTGCTCAGATATGCAACGTCTTAGTACTCCGGAACTGCTCTTGCGGAAGAGCTCGTTCCCGACTACCTTGTAATTTTTGCTGCGACGTGTTATGCACTCCGCCAGGCTGCTATCCTCCGGCAACTCATCCCGGAGAATATAATCTAAGTATGGCTGCGTCCATCCGGGGTTTATTGACAATACATCCTGCTCCTCATGGTCTTCTGGCCATTCATCTTGCAGGACTGGCTGCTTGATGGATGGCTTGCGCAGCTCTTCGACGAAAATACCAGTCGGCACTTGCGTCCAACTGGATCCCATCCTCGCCAGCTCATCCGCTGCTTCATTGTCTCGACGGAGCACATGCGTTAGCTCCAGGCGGCGAACTTGTCCTCCAATTTCCTAACTTCCTGGCAATACGCCACCATGTTGTGGCCGATACAAGACCACTCCTTTTGCACTTGGTTGACCACGAGTTGAGAATCCCCGCGCACCATTAACCGCTGGATGCCGAGCGATATGGCGATGCGAAGCCCATGGATGAGTGCCTCGTACTCAGCGGCATTGTTACTGATTGGAAACAGGATTTGGAGGACATAGCGTAGCTTCTTGCCAGTTGGAGATATGAGCAAAATTCCAGCCCCCGCGCCGCTGAGCATGAGGGAACCGTCAAAGTACATAGTCCAGTACTTGAGATTCTTCTTTGCTGCTGGGGTTTGTGTGGGATACACGGTACCCGGGTGTCTACACGATGGGCCGAGAGGACCACCCAGCAGGGGGTGGCCTGGAATGCCCATATTGGCCAGGGAAGCTGGGCCGCCCCGAAGGGGGTAGGCCCAGTCGGCCGCATCAAGCCAGCCGCCGGCCAACCTGTCGCCCGACTTGCACGTCAAGAAAGAGGCAAAGATGGAAGTCTATCCCAAATAGGAGGGATATGATTGTAAACCTGGAAATAGGTATATTTGATATGAAGGGCTAAAGATAGAATCTGTCCGGCCCGGATACGACTTTGTAACCGATCAAGGGCTTCATGTAACCCTACCCCCCTCCACTATATAAAGGCGGGCAGGGGCCCCTGGATCGGGGTGTGTGATATACAACTACGCTGATACGCATAGCGATCATCGATAATCCCATCTCACAGGACTAGGGTATTACCTCCTCTGTCGAGGGCCTGAACCTGTATAACCCCCTTGTCTTGTGGTACCATCGAGCTTGAGATCCAGCGCATTACCCCGTAGATAATTCAATCTATTGCCGACGAGTACCCCCAGTTTGTAGAACGTCGACAGTTGGCGCGCCAGGTAGGGGAGCGTCAAGATCAAGATCAAGCTCGATGGCAGCGATCTCCGGAGCCGCCGCTGCCTTCGTCGCCGGCCAGACTATCCGCTTCGGGAGTCTGGACTTCCTCGTCGACGACTTTGGCGGACTCTCAATCTCTGGTCCATCTCAGATTCAATCTGAGGTCGATCATGACTCTCTCAAGATTTCGCCCACCGATCCGGACCAGATCCGACCTGGTGGAGTTCCCCTCGACGACCGATCAGAAATCTCCCTCGGGCTTGAAAACACCGCCGGCGCGTCCCATACTATAACGTGCCGAGGGTTTCGATTCACCCGGGAGGAACCCTTCTGATCACTCATCTAGGCTTCCATTCGGGTTGAGGAATTCCGCCTCCACTTACCAGCGCGTAATTGGCTCGGTATTCAATCCTCAATTCGGGTCGGGAGACGGCCTGGGTGACCATGGCTCTCGCATGGTAGGCGTTCTCGCCAAAGAGCCACTTGCTTCGAATGATCAGGACAATCCGACGGTTCGCTTTTCCCACTCCGAGTCCGAGTCGGAGGGAAGCACCGGTGTTTGTCCGGACTTTCGGGGCGTCTATGTCATTGAAGATCAGCGGACGGATTCTCAGCGGCATCGGGACGAAGAGGCCGCGGAAGCAGATCGTCAGCGCTGGCAGGCGCGCGCTGCACCACTCCGCGCTCGGGCCCGCGATGTTAATGAGGATATCCTCCAAACCAGGATGGGAGACCAATCAGTCTTCCGTACTCCCCAGCAGAACATTGTCGCCTCCAAGACACTTCTCGATAGTTTGGCGCCAATGATACAAGCGGATAATCCGGCTACGCCGATCGTGTCACAGATTAAAGCCATGGTGACGGCAGCAGCCATACAGCATAATTAGGAAGACCCGATGGCTAAAGCGCCAACAGCCACTCGGGCCCCAACTCGGACTGCGGCAAGTCAGGCCGGCAGCAGTCGGCGAGCGCCCCACCGTGGTGGCGACGCCCGCCGCACCCTCAGTCGCGACCTTCGCGAGGACCTTAATGCCAGGCGGCAGGAGCGTGAAGACGATGAACGGCGGCGCCGGGACGACGACCGCGATCGGTTCGGCAACGACCGCGACCATGATAATCAGCGGCGAGATGATCACCGCGGTGGTCCAAGGGAGCGATCCGAAGATCGCCGCAACGATCGTCGCCATCGTGACAGGACCCCGCGCCGTTCTTCGACGCCTTTTGATGACGGGCCTATCGACGAGGTTCGCGCGTTTACCCCCCGCCTCCGCCGAGTGGTTTGGCCCGAGGGTTTTAATCCGAAAGGCATCACTAAGTTTGACGGAGAAAGAGATCCAGAGGCCTGGTTGCAAGTTTACGCCCTAGCCGTCAAGGCGGCTGGGGGAGATCAAAATGTAATGGCCAATTACCTGCCGGTTACTTTGACCCCGGCGGCCCAATCCTGGCTCACGGGACTTTAGGAGAATTCTGTTAATTCCTGGAGAGATCTTTGTGAGCAGTTCATAGCAAACTTCCAGGGTACCTACGAGCGGCCGGGGACGCCCTGGGATCTTTATCAGTTACATCAGAAGAAGAATGAGTCCCTCCGGGAATTTATTCGTCGGTTCACCCAGAAGAAGAATACCATCAGAGATGTTTCCGAAGCAGTTGTCATCGCGGCTTTCCAGAAAGGAGTCAGCGATCCGAATTTAATTAAGAAGATGTCTAGGAAACCCCGACGTCGGTAAAGGAAATGTTTGCCATGGCGGATCGTTACGCCACTGCGTCCGACGCTCTGGCCGAGCGACAGGACGACAAGCCGCGCCAAAAGGATAAGAAGGACCAGGTCGAGTCCTCCAAGCCAAAGGATAGGAAGCGCAAGGGCGAAGAGGTAGTTGCGGTCGCAGACCAAAATCGACCTCGCCCCCCGCGCAGAGAAGACTACAAAAAGGTCATGGAGGCCCCATGTCCCTTCCACCCTAAAGGAAACCACGCGGCGAAAGATTGCTTCACCCTCAAAAGATTTGCGAGGGAGCACAACAAAAAGCCAGGCCAAGATGAGGAAGAGCCCAATAAGAAGCGCGATCCCCCCAATGACGATTACCAGGAGATGGAGCAAGAGCTCAACTACATATTTGGGGGTTCGGCGGCGTATGAATCCAAGCGGAAGCAGAAGCTTACCACTCGGGAGATCAACGCGGTTGTGCCGGATACCCCCAAGTATTTGAAGTGGTCCGAGGCTCCAATTATCTTCGACCGATCGGATCACCCCGATCACATCCCGTACCCAGGGAGGTACCCCCTAGTACTGGATCCCGTGGTGCGGGGCATCAAGCTCAAGAAAGTCCTAATTGATGGCGGGAGCGGGTTGAATATCCTTTTCGCCAACGCCTTCGACGACATGGGAATTCCACGGCACGAACTCCACCAGGGGTCCTCGCCGTTCCACGGCGTGATCCCCGGGCCTTCAGCAATACCGCTCGGGCAGATCACTCTGCCCGTCACGTTAGGCACGACAGAAAATTTTCGCACCGAACTTATAAGCTTCGAAGTAACCGATTTCGAGACGGCGTATCACGCCATCTTGGGAAGGCTGGGGCTGGCAAGGTTCATGGCAATCCCGCATTATACTTATATGGTGCTGAAGATGCCAGGCCCAAATGGCATTATCTCTATCCGCGGCAACGTCAAGCAATCCTTCATGTGCGACCAGGAAAGCTGCGAGCTGGCCCAAGTTCAAGAGGCCTCGGCTGACATGGACGCGATCAGGCTAGCTGCGGCCACTCTGCAAGACGAAGGTGACGTCCCCGCCAAGAAGCAGCCAAAGACGGGGATCAAGCCCGCCGAAGGAATCAAGAAAATCACTCTCGACCCGACCGACTCGGCCAAGACCGCCCTGATCGGGACAGGGCTCGACCCTAAATAGGAAGACGCGCTCATCACCTTCCTCCAGACGAACCAGGACATCTTTGAGTGGAAACCTTCAGATATGCCGGGCGTCCCGAGGGAGGTGATTGAGCACTCTCTGAATGTTGACGAGAAGGTGAAGCCATTCAAGCAACGGCTCCGGAGATTCGCGCAAGACCGGCGTGACGCAATCAAGGAGGAGATCACGAAACTCTTAGCCGCGCGCTTTATAAAAGAGGTGTATCATCCCGACTGGTTAGCGAATCCCGTTCTTGTGCGGAAGAAAAATAAAACTTGGCGCATGTGCGTTGATTATACTGACCTCAACAAAGCGTGCCCCAAAGATCCATTCGGGTTGCCTCGTATTGACCAAGTGGTAGATTCTACCGCTGGCTGCGAGCTCCTGAGTTTTCTAGATGCCTATTCTGGGTATCATCAAATCAGCCTAAAAAAGGAAGATTGCATCAAAACTTCGTTTATTACGCCGTTCGGCGCCTTTTGCTACATCACAATACCATTCGGGCTGAAAAACGCTGGCGCGACCTATCAGCGCGCGATACAGCGATGTTTTCACACTCAGCTCGGACGCAACGTGGAGGCATATGTCGACGACGTGGTGGTCAAATCTCAGGTGAAGTCAGGTCTCGTAGCTGATTTGGCGGAAACATTTGAGAGCCTTCGCGTCTATCGAATGAAGCTGAACCCCGAGAAGTGCTTGTTCGGAGTTCCTTCGGGAAAGTTACTCAGTTTTATCGTGTCCCACCGCAGTATCGAGGCTAACCCGGAAAAAATCAATACCATCTTGAAGATGGAACCCCCAACCTGCTAGAAGGATGTCCAGAAGCTCACGGGCTGCATGGTGGCACTCGGCAGGTTCGTGTCCAAGCTAGGGGAGCGTGGAATGCCGTTTTTCAAACTCCTACGGAAACAGGACATATTTCAATGGACGGATGAAGCACAGCAAGCCTTTGAGGAACTCAAGAGATTTCTGACGTCGCCTCCTATCCTGGTTTCCCCTATGCCCGAGGAGCCTCTCATGCTTTACATAGCGGCGACTACTCATGTGGTCAGCGCTACGATTGTTGTGGAGCGTGAGAAGGCCGGCCAACTTCATAAGGTCCAGCGCCCGGTATATTTCATCAGCGAGGTCTTGGGCGAGTCTAAAGTACGGTACCCATAGGTACAAAAGATTCTCTACGCCGTCCTTATCACGTCTCGGAAACTCAAGCACTATTTCCAAGAGCACGCAATTTCGGTGGTCACCTCTTTTCCGATCGAAGACATACTCCACAATCGGGAAGCCACCGGGAGAATTTCAAAATGGGCAGTCGAGCTTGGTACTTTCGATATCACGTTCAAATCCCGGACGGCTATCAAATCTCAGGTGCTTGCCGACTTCGTGGCCGAGTGGTTACAAGTTCAAACCCCCACGACCATCCAGGAACTTGACTACTGGACAATGTACTTTGATGGTTCCCTCATGCTCAGCGGCGCAGGGGCTGGCATCATACTCATTTCTCCAAAAGGTGAACGACTGAAGTACGTCCTTCAAATTCATTTCCAACGCCGCTGAGTATGAGGCCCTCATCCATGGGCTCCGTATCGCCATATCGCTCGGAATCCGACGATTAACGGTTCGCGGGGATTCCCAGCTCGTGATCAACCAAGTCCAGAAGGATTGGTCGTGCATCGGTGAAACCATGGCGGCGTACTGTAAGGAGGTGCGTACGTTGGAGGACAAATTCGATGGATTGGAGCTTATTCACGTGCTCCGAAAGGATAATGAGGCAGCGGACGAGCTCGCAAAGATGGGTCCAGTCGGGCCACAGCCCCGACTGAAGTATTCGTCGAGCAGCTCCACAAGCCATCAATCAGTCAAAAGCAGGAAACCAATAAGTCGGATGCTGCTTCAGTCGAGCAGACGGTTATGGTCGTCAACCCCGATTGGACGGCCCCTTATTTGGATTACATCTTACACGACAAACTTCCGGAGGATCGTACCCAAGCAGAGCGCATCACACGGCGGTACCGCAGCTACACGGTAAGTGCGGGAGAACTTTACAAGAAAAGAACGTTTTCCAAAGGGGATCTGGTTCTTCGAAAGAATCAGAAGAGCGAGCATAAGCTCTCCCCAATTTGGGAAGGCCCCTATATCATCGATGAGGTGACGCGCCCGGGGGCTTATAGGCTCCGGCGTGAGGATGGTTCCGTCGTCGACAATTCGTGGAACATAGAGCATCTGCGCCGATTCTATGCATAAAACCATGTACTCAGTTGTCTCGGGGTGAATAAAGTTAGTTTCTTGCTCAAGAGATGACTCGTTTCTTGACTTGCTACATAGTTGGTTTTCCAGCTAAGCAGTAAATCGGGGGGCTACAACTAATTGGTGCGCCTATGCGCACCTTTTCTTATCTTTTTGGTTTTTTCCGAGTGGTCATTTCGAGTAGAGAAGCTTTGACCCCTTTAAATGACGAGCTCTAAGTTACTCGGCGCGAGCAGGCCACGAGCCAAGTTCTTAGCACTCGGGGGCTAGACTAGTCGGGCAGAGTGTTCAATCGAAAGAAAATCATTCAGAGCAAATCAGATAGGTAATGTAACAAGTTCAAACACAAAAAGCAGTCGGCATCGTGCAAAACAAACGTTCTGTTGACATTCTCACAAAGACCCCAGATTCAGATTCTCCGCTAGCACGGCGGATGTATCGCGGGCCTCTTCTAGAAGGGTGTCAACCTGGGCATCATCAACCGTGCACGCGAAACCCTCCTTGATGGCTTCAAATTCCACTCGGGGATACAGCGAATTCACAATTGCTAGCACTTGGCTACCACTTGTGATCGCTGTCTCCCTCAGGTGACCTACCAGCCTCTCGGGAGCTTCCTTCAGCTGCGTAACAACTCGGCCCTTGTCAGATGGTCCCACGTCTTCGGGGAGCAGCAGCTTCCTCAACGGCTCGGAGGCCTCCAGAAGCTGTTGGCTACTCGCTTCCGCGCTGTTGATCCTCTCGTTGAAGACCTCGAATTGTGCTTGCGTTTTACGCTTGTACTCTTCAATCAAGCAGATCAGTCAAAAGGGAATGATAAAGACAGAAAGCACGCCAGGTCGAAAAGACTCACCTTCCACTTCCCGTTGTGCCTTGTTGAGGTTGGTCCGAGCTTGGGCCTCCGAGCTCTTTAAAGCATCGTGTTGGCCCTGTGTCTTTTCAAGTTCCTCTTGGAGGCAGGCATTGGCCGACTGGGATTCTTCGAGCTCCTGACGAAGGCGCGCATTGGCGGAGTCGCGGGCTGAGATACAGAAGGTCTTAGTTTGTTGACGAAGCAGCCGACAGGAGGCTGAGGTAACAATCATTAGAGAAGCTTACCTGCAAGGGTGCCGATTAAGTCCATCTTTTCATCCAGCAAGGCGGAAATTCGTGCTCGAAGCTCTCTTACTAGCGCGTCGGCTTTCCCTTTTGCTTCTGCCGCTTCGGCCGTAATTTCGTTAATCCTTTCGACCCGAGGAATCATGTCTCGAAAGAATTTTGATTTCTTCTCGGAATGATCCTCCATAGCCTGAAAAGGGGAAGTGAGCGTAGCTAATATCGGAAAGCGATCGGGAAAAAGTTTGATATTGGCGAACCTGCGTCAGCTGGGCGCATTTGACTGCGTGCCAATAAAGCTCTTTTCGATTTCTCTCCTCTTCATCATCATCAATCATCTCCCACTCATAGTTTCCATTGCGCCATTGCACCTTGAATGAAGCTTGGGGGAGTGGAAGCGGAATCCGGGGGATCTCCTCTACAGGGGATCCAGAACTGGAAGCGGCTGGCTCTTGGGTCTCCGGCGTCGGAGCAGCCTCCGAGTCGCCTGGAGGTTCGGTCCTCCCCGGGGCCGGAGTTGATTCAGTAGCCGTTTCGGCATCGGCCGGAGTTGGCAACGAAGAAGTCCGTGTCGATTCAGGGGCGTTTCGCGCGTCCCTGGGTGGAGAAGCCGGAAGAGATCCAGGAACTTCCTGCGGGTCTCTAAGCGGCGCAGTAGGCACCGGGTCAGTCGGTGGAGTTTCTTCGACTGGATGGACATTCCTCTGTTCGTCGGTCGCTGGGGGCTCCTCCGGCCGCTTATCCGAAGGAACATCGTCAGAAGGCACCCTATGAGGTAAACAAGTCAAATTTAAGCGACTACATTACAAGATAAAGACTCAACAAGGAGCATACCTATTGGATCTCTTTATTTTGAGCCCCTTTCGAGTGGTGGCTCCGCTCAAGGAGGCACCTGCTTCACCACTCGCTTTCGCACGAGGTGTTTGCTGCGGGCAAGGCCCGGGGGGTGGAGCCGGCTGATCGCCCGATTTTGGTGAGGCAGGAGTCGGGTGTTCCTCGGGCTGAGTCACTGGCTCTTGGACCTTTGGTCCCCCAATTGGACGCTTCCGACTCGATTGTTTCTTCAACGAATCTGGGTCGGCTGGCCCCTTACTTTTCTTAGCACTCGGCTCCTCGACTGAATCGCCGGTAGGCCGTTTGGGCTTGGCGCCTTTGTGCTGAGGGAGGCTCGGGAGTGGGGCATCCGAGAAAAACGCAACTCGGCCCTACAAACAATTCGACATAGTCTCAAGAAGTTGCATACCCAATATTCATAAGAACTAGCCAAATCAGTGGCAGCAAAAACTCACTTCTGGAGGAGGCGACGTTATGGTGAAGGGGGCCGGACAACCTTCGGTCTGCACGTGTGTACCCGAGGCAAAGAGTTCGTTTATCCGAGCATGCAGCATGTTTTTCGGCAACAGACCAGGAACCTCTCGGGTCGGATCGGAAGGTCCGGAGAACTCAAATCCAGGGTGCATGCGTTCCTTCAATGGCTGCACTCGGCGTTTGACTAAGTTGACAACGATTCCAATCCCCGTCAGGCCTTCTGTCCTCCGTTGCTCGATCAGCGCGAGGAGTTCGTTAACCTGCCCCATTTCTTCGGAAGATGGGGCAGAAATCCAAGATAAATTGACTACAGGCTGACGACCGGCGTAAGGGGGCAGAGAAGGATCGAGATTGGCGCAGTAAAACCACTCCTGATGCCACCCCTTGTTCGACGTCTTGAACGGAATGGAAAAATAGAGCTTCTTTAACCCTTCCCGGAGCTGGAATCCCGCTCCCCTAATTACTTTGGGAGCGCTTTTGTTCGGGAACGGTTTTAGAAGGAAGAGATGACGGAAAAGGCTGAAATGGGGAGAAATTCCCATGTAGGGCTCACAAAAGTGAACAAAGGCGGAAATTTGGAGAATGGAATTGGGATTCAGATTAACCAATTCGATTTCATAAAAATGTAGAAGGCCACGAAGAAAAGGGCAGGTGGGAAGACCGAAACCCTGCTGAAAGAAGGATTCGAAGACGACGATTTCCTCTACCCTGGGTGTGGGGGACGACTCACCCGCGGCTGGCCGCCAGCAAATCAGCTCCTGCGCGGGAAGCACTCCCATGGCCACCAAGGCCTTGAGCCGCCTCTCCGTCGACACCGAGGTCGCCCACTCTTTCGGCGAATCTGCTGCGGGACCCCCTTTGGCGGAAGACATCCTTGATGCGATTACGCAACGATTGGGGCCCGAGATTGTGGCGGATCGTCCCTTGATGGAGCTGCGTGGCGGCGTGGGGTCAGGTGCGAGGGGGATTGGAACCCTAGCGGTGGAGAAAACGACCAAGCTTGGAAAGTGAGAAGGCGCGGAGAGAAATAGATGGCCAGATCTGCGAATTTCCGATCGTAAATAAAAGAAAAGTGTGTCAGGTTTTCCGCCTCGAGCGGGAGCAACCTACGCGATAAAGGCCATTATGGGTTTGGGCCCGAGATTTGACGAAACAAGCAGGTTGGGCCGTGCGTCGCGTGTTGTGCTCAATGAGCTCGAAAAAAACCACTCGGCAGAGTTTACTCTGGAACAAACGTGGCTTGAATGATCGCAACGAGATTGCTCAAACAGTCGGGCGCGTCAACCACTCGGCTAGGTTCAGTTTGGTGCGCGGTACGTCTCAAGGCAGACCGATTCTCGGTCGCCACAATTGAAGGCGCGAGTGCCAGCCAAACAATTTGGCCGAGAGAAGACGACGACAAAGGAGGAACGCGAACATTTACAAACAGCAGTACTTCTATTTTACGGAGCGAATTTTTATAACTGGTTACAAAAGGATCCATCAGGCATGCTGCAAGCTAATGCCTGGAGGAGATCCGAAAGCAAAGAGCTAAATTCCCATCTACATGAGCATGGGGGTTAGCTTCTCGACGATGAGGTCGGCGACCTCAGCCAGCGCCGGTGCCACCTCCAGCAGGACGTCGACGGCCTCTTGAGCGCGGGCTTCGGCCATGGCCAACGCGACCTGGTCCCACAGCTCCGCCATTTGGGCTTCATAGGCGGCGGCGGCTTCTTCGGCGACGGCGGCAGCGACAGCGGCGAAGGCGGCGTCTTCCGCCACCACATCAATATCCATCTCATCCCCGAACTCCTCCGAATCAAAAGGGTGAGGCGAGAGAGGCTCACCGATGGGGCCAGGAACCGGTGCTGGGGGTGGAGGAGGACCATCGCCGCCGACGGGAGCAACGGAGCCGGAGAGGTTCGCCATCGCCAGGATTTTTGTGGAAAATAAAAGTGCAGATGTGCTACTTACGCGGTGATTGGATCAAAGGCACGGTAAAAACCTCGGATATTTTATAAGCGGGGGGAAGATTAGAAGACGCTTCGGTTTCGGCCTCCCGACGTGTGTACGATATGACGTCGACTCGACTTCTGCCATGATGAGAAGCATTAATGACAAGTGCAGTTCGAAACGGCGCACGCTCGGTCAGAGGTGCGAACAAAGAGGCGCGCGTTTTCGCTACAGGCGGAGGCGGCGTTTGGGTTTCCACTATTTGGCGAAATACAAATATTAACCAAACAGGGAATGCTCAATGCAAGGCGACGGACTCAAGGTCAAGACAATTGCAAAACAAAGAGCTTCATTGATCGACGTCCATGTATCTACATGATTTCGCAGCACAGCACAACCGAGCAAGAGCTCGTTGCTGGCTTGCGGGAGATTCCAAAAGGGGAAGAGGAAGGAAACTCTACCATCTACACATGGCGGCGATCAGCGCTTCCTTCAATGGAATCCGGACGGCCCACAGCCTCGGATCCCCACGATAGAGAAGGCGAATGGCCTCCTCGGCGATTGGTGCCACGTGTGCCGATCTTGCTTCACACCATGATGCTTGGGTTGTGACGTGGGCGGCAGCTGCGGCAGCACTGAACTCGGCGACAACGGCGTTCCAGGCGGGGTCTTCCACGGGTTCCCCATTTTCAGCCACAAGGCCTAGCAGGGGATTTCCCCCGACTGGTCCAGGTGGTGGCAATTGATTTCCCCCGGCAGGAGCACCATTGCCGACGGGGGGAATTGTGGCCATCTTTTCTCTCAAATGCTAAGATCTAATGGATTTTGGCAGAGGGATGAGAAGAAAGCAATCTTGGGCGAATTGTGATTCACAACGATGGCCTAAGGACTCCTTTTATAAGCCAAGAAGGCAAAGGGTTAAAACCGCTTTTTGTCTAAACACAGTACAAGAGACTGTAGCGACGGGACGGCGATAATTATGGTTGCGTTTTTCCAGGACGGCGCATTACACCAAAAACGAGGTCAAGCCCAGTCAAAGCGTCAATGGCGTATGTGGGAAAATCTTTCTCATTCTCCGTCGCTACTGGGCCGCGGCCCGAAAATTTTGAACAAAGGGCAACCCCCTTTACAGGCTTAATCAGTGGCCCGTCATGAACAGTGGCAGTTTGAGCGGCTGAAATAACGTCTCCCTGGCCTCGGTACACCCATTTACGGGCATACGACCGGAAGAGCCGGAATTTAAATTGTCTCGCGGCATACCCCACGTTGGGTCACGAGCCTGTCTTGCATTCCAGGATGGGATGTCGATGAGACCAGGGTACAAGTCTCGAGGGTGCACCCCATGTCGGGTCAATAGTTTGCGTACCACAACGTGGATGCGAAGTGCCACTCGGCCAAACCCAGCAGGTGCCGATTGTTGTATCAGCTCCGGTTGATACAGGTACCACCCGGCTGACAATACGCCCCATGACGGGCCCAATGCCGAAGTTCCATTGGAACCGGGTATTTGAAGTCGTATTTCATGGTATGCCTCATGCCAGGCCGTTAGCTGTACACCGATTGGAAGCACATATTTTGTTCACCTATGGGGGATGGGCTTGACCTGCAAACCATACGGAGACATGTGTTTGGATACCACTCGGGGCGGATACCATTCAAGTTAGCTGATATGCCTCACGTTAGGCCAATCGCTGTTCTTTTTCGAGACCAGGTATCAAATAACTTTAATTTGTAAAAACACCTAATTGGTGGGCTCAACCTTGTGCACCGCATCCCGGGCACACGTTTTTCTAACAGCTTAGGGTGCGCCCATCGGGCCAAAGAGCTGTTTCCACATGATGGGTGCAGGTCCTTAACAGCTGAATTCAAAAGGGGGACTTGAATTCACAAGAAATAGACATCAAAGAAAACTTTCCTAATCAGGTGGACATCAAACAAAGAGGCAGCAACGAAACTGCAATGAAAAGTATGAGCAAGAGTTGTAAATGTTATTTTTCTATTATTTACAAGAATAAATTGGAATAAAACACGGATTGACCCCATTATGCACTCTTTGGGAGTTCATCACCGTCCCAAGATATAACAACATGAACTTCATTGCAAAAAGCCAGTAATCACCCGGCACCACTTTTTAGGCAAATCAATTATTGGTATCAAAAAGGCGATTGAACCTCCCACTTTTCACTAGGATAGCAGAACTATAAGGGTCATTGGAACACAAATTTTTCTACATCGAATTACATTTTTTTAGATAATGGAATTGAAATATTCGGGTTCAGAACTCCTCGTAGAAGAGCCATCAGACTAAAATTATTACAAAGTCACCCGTGTTGAGGTGTACACACAAAAAAGAGAGCCCATGCTCGAAGCCAATACATTCCCTGAATAGAACCTGCAAAATGTTTTTCGGTCAGCATTTGTTAAAAACTGTCTCATTTCTTATCAGCCAAATTGCCCAACAAACTGCTCCAGCCCCTGTTAATAACAAACTATTATGATTCCTTCTACTCGCCTTCGACCGATTGCCAAACAAGTTGTCTATACTTTGTGGAAGTGGTAGATCAAACACAACGTAAATAGCACGCCACGGAAATTTAGCATAATGACATTCATAAAAAAACGATGTTGGATAGCTTCATTCCTACTACAAAAGCAACAACACTCACTACTACAAAACATGGTTTTAGTAACACCACCTTGTGTTACTTAATGGGTGTGCTCGGGAGAGCTGGCTGCTGCCGGCTGCAAGCCTGCAGCAGCCAGCGAAAACTTCCAGCTCTTGATTATAAATGGAAAAGAAATGCCTGAACTTGAAAACAAAGTGCATTTTGGTCCTGGCTACTGCAGCTGCAGCCACAGCGCAGCAGCAGCCAGCTCTACCGAGCAAGGCCAATAAATGTGTTGCTAGGTCTCCTAGTAACACATCTTGTTAGTGTTCCTATTGCCCATGTTACAATAGTGTGATCTATTGTAACACAAGACATTTGTTCCTTTAAATATAAGAAAGTGTTACTGCTTTGTAACACAATTACTTATCTAATGGAACATTTGTTAAGTGTTACAATCTTTGTAACACAATTACTTATCTAATGTAACATTTGTTAAGTGTTATAATTATTCTCTTGTGTAACATATATTTGTAGCTCTAGTAACACTTCCACATTGTGGTAGAGAACATAATTTGGAAGAAAGTAACACATAGTTGGTAACACATGTTTTACCTATTGTAACACATTCTAATTTCAAATAAATAAATATTATACACTTGCATATGCATATAATGTTGACTTGAAATTTTCTAAGTAAACATGACACATTGCACAATCACACGAACCACAAATTTCAATAATCATAGCAAACTTCATTGATTGTACGCGGGAAACAAACATAGCACTCGTTCATATCATGTGAAAGTATATATACACAACAATATGATTCTAGATAGCAAATATCAATCGAAGAGTACAAGTCCATACTACTGGAAAGGAAAATGTAAATACAAATATCTAGCATTCTTGAACTTCATTGCTTCTTCGACCATTATTGTACGCATCCAAATATAAGAGTCTAACCATTGATCATTTCAACCTGCACAAAGAAAGCAAGCTGCAATATTACTTATTATGCTTTCTATATACTCTACGGTAAAGAGAAGAAAGAACAATAGCATGGGTTATTATATACATCTACGTAGAGAAGAATAGTTATCATTGTACCAGGAAACTGATATACCAATCCATCCTTTTGTTTATGGAGTGTGTCCTCTTGATTTGGTGCGGCGCATTGATTTGTCTGGAAATTTCAAACAATAAGACTAAATTAGGTGAAAACATGAAATTAAAGAAAACTTACATAAACTTCCATAACTTCTGCACCCACTGCCGAGAACTTCTAGCACATAGGTGATAGATACATGATTCTAGAAGAAATACTTCTCTCCTTACAGGTAGCAGATAAATCTATCGGGCTAATACTACCCTTTTTGGCAAATGTTAGCTGTTATTGTTCATTGTCAGACCCAAGTTTCAACAAATCCTAGGACTTCGGCGTTGCCATAATATGCTCTTAGATGTTTTACTAAAGAGATTTTGGGGATGTTCACAATTCATATAGAAATAATTTTGCATCACTAATAAAAGCATATTTATCTACCCTCTGTCATTACGAAACTTCAACCTTATTGGTTTCTGTAGGAAAATGCAGAACATGACAAATCCCTTACACTAAAACATCATGTTTAATTGATTATTTGTCATGTTGGATTTCTGTCACACCCGGTTTTAAGAACAAAACCAGATGTACACCGTATGTGTGCCCAGGATCAAATTTTCACACATACAGCCGACTTCATTAGTGAATATCAAAAGACAGTGTCAAAACATAAGCGAATATTTATAACAAAGAGACACCCAGGTCTTACATCAGAGCATAGCACAACGAACTTCTATCTCTCGTAGCGCAACCCTATCACTATAAGAACGGTTGACTTGGGGGCACGATCGCCTTAGCCTCTGGGAGTCTTCTTGATCCACGGCATCACAGCGTCCCAGCGTCACAGCATCGCAGCATCACGGAATCACCTCCATCTTCTAAGCCATCTGAGCAGCGGTTGCAATGGATGCAACATAGTTGTTTTGGAAATAGCAAGGGTAAGTACATGGCGCACTCAGCAAGTGTCCCATTTATGGAAAAGTGGACTGGTTATATAGGTAGACTAGCTGAATTGCAATAGCTTTTAGGTGGTCAAGTTTTAATTACATTTAGTTAGCAAAACCAACCCATAGTTGTAAATTAAACATGCCATAAAGTAAAACATCAACATCATGTCCATCATCATCACCATATATCCATCATCATCATCACACACATAACCACATTATGAGAACACTAATCTATGAGGGTCCAGGCCGCTCTTGACCGTGAGGATGGCTGATATATCAGTTTTACACTCTGCATAGGTTGTACACTTTCACCACAAGTCATGATTTCCCATTTGTCGAGGATCATCGATCCCATTAAACACTCCGAGGTGAGTGGCAGGTAGTCTCACTACGAGGCCTTTACAAAGAATCCCTAGAGTGTAGTTTGCCCGTTACAGGTTTCCCCTAGTTTATCAGTATAGAACTCCCCTCCAAGTGGTGACTGACAAAACAAGATGAATAAAAGAACCACCACTGCACCCCCTTGGCAAGGCAAGGCCTATACCCTGAGACCCCTCTTACGCCACAATGGGTAAGCAATCTAACACTGCAGTTCATCTAATTAGTTAGCCAATGACGTCCCATTCCATCCCTTGCGGTTGTACTGTTTTCCTGGGTGGTCGCTCGGCGAACCGATCCTTACGGTGAGGCACTTGAGCAGCAACCCAACGACATACTCAAGCCCCCATTTCCAAATTGCTAAAAAGCCAACTTTTATCCATTAATTGCATAGAACCATTAATCAAGATTAATCATTTCCCATCATCTCAGCATGTTCATTTTAAAGGTTCGAGCGCTAGCATATAAGCTACAACATCACAGCCCAACCTAAGGTTCAACATTTCAGGAATAAAAAGTGGCTAGGATGACCATAATAGGAGCGGTCAAGTTATGCAAGAAAGTAAGTTCTCAATGTACTAGGACAGGGGTCAAAGGACACTTGCCTTTATCCAAAACGATATAGCTGCTCAGATTATCTTCAGTTTCTAGATCTTGGGAAGCTTGATCTCTACTGCTCTTGTATTGATCTTCGATCTTCAAAGCTCATGCACGGCTTCCTGATATCTGAAGCTCAAGCACAGCCCTCGTTCTATACGCAACAAGCATCCAGCACGAACAGACATACAAGTAGACAAATACATACTCACATAAGAACATCACACCAATTAAAGGAAAAGCTTTAGAAAACACATGCCAAAAGAGAGGGCTCGTTGCTATGGTCACGCGAACGCAAGAAATGCTGAACACGGAGTTACGGTTGAAAAGATACAACT
The DNA here is from genome assembly GCA_005191435.1 of Raddia distichophylla. Taxonomy (NCBI): domain Eukaryota; kingdom Viridiplantae; phylum Streptophyta; class Magnoliopsida; order Poales; family Poaceae; genus Raddia; species Raddia distichophylla. The sequence continues at coordinate 21,973 of SPJY01031470.1, forward strand.
AACGGAAGATTTAAGTTATGAAATAACAGAGATAAAACTATAAGCTATGTTTATTTTAATTAATAAGATAATGTAAATGGATATTCTAGAGAAATATCCCAAGTGAGAATTAATTCAAATTATAATTAAGTTGAATATTTGGAACTAGTCATATTTTATTTATAAATGTTGCATATAGATTACACCATTTTAAACATTTAACTTTAGAAAGAAGTAACATATGAAATAATCTAAGCGATCTTTAGTATATGCCGCGTTTGAACTAAACAAATTATAATTAAAACACATTCAAATTGATATTAACCATATTTCATAGTTTAATAAAAGACCGAGGTTTAAACCCTATATATGATTTAATTGAAAATTGTTTAGGTAAACATTAATCATAATAACTTGCATTTAACATAAAGCCAAGATTTAAACCTATTATCTTTTAATTGGAAAAACTAGTTGAATAAGTATTAATCAAATTAACATGTGTTTATGAAAAGCCAAAGTTTAAACTTTAGAAAAGAATGACATATGAGATTATCTAATCGAGATTTAACAAGCATCGTGTTTGACTAAGCAAATTATTAAATAAAACATATTTAAGTTGATATTAATCATGTTAATATTTATTTATAAAAGGCCGGAGTTAAAACCCTAAATTGCTTTTAATTATAAAGCTAGTGGAATGACCATTAGTCACATTTACATGATTTAGCAAAAGTCGAAGTTTGAACCTAATTAGCTTTTAGATTAAAAAGCTATTTGAATGGTCATTAATCAGATTAGCATGGATTATCAAAAGCCAGAGTTTAAACCTTATATAGGTTTTATTTATAAAGCCGGTTGAATAAGTGTTAATTAAACCATTGTTTAAAATAAATTTCAAAAATATGAACATGGTAAAAAACATTATTGCTAACGCGCAGGTTTCATCCTTATGAAGCCAACGCAACTTGAACAGGTCAAAACAGAGCTAAACGCAAAAGATACAAAGGATTAAAGAACTAGGGGCATTTTCACGATTAACTATCGACAGGGGTTAGTAAAGAAGATTCCCGAGACTTTGCGAATAGTTCTCATGAATAGATTAAAGAACAGGGTTAGACTTGAAAGAGTGCATGGAGTGGACTGGATCGTGAGAATCCAAAAGATTCAGGGGTTTATGTGCATGATTAGCAAGACACAAGAATTAAATGAATAATTACAGAATTATAGAGGGTCCTTTTTGCAAAGAGGTTGTCTTCTTCCTCACCAAGCCATCCCGTGAGCTCCTGTGGCCTGCCATGGTAGGTCGCGCGTGGGGCGGGATGGGGTGTCCTGTGGCGCGCGGGGGAGCAGGGGGGCTCGGGGATGGGACCCAGGGGGCCGGCAGGGGGGCTGGAACCGCTCCCGGGGCGACACGCCAATGCAGCACCGAGCCGGGCCGGGGCGGACGGACATGGCTGGCCGGCGGGCGGCGCTAGGCGGCCAAGGGAAGGGGCGGCGCGTTGGGGTGAGTAGGAGGGGCGGTGGCCGGCTAGAGGAAGGGAGAGAAGGAAAGAAAAAGGGAAAGAACAAGCTCACCAATGCAATACCTCGCCGGAGTTGGTGAAAAAGGAGAGGGCGACGGTGATTCGGCGACGGATCCACGAAACGAACACCACCACGACGTAGAGAATGACGAGAGGAACTCCATGGTGGCCTCGGATTTCGCCGAAAGCGCCCGAATCGGCCGGAATTGCTCGCCGGAGTTTCGCCGGAAGTTCGCTAGAGCTCGAACTTCGGCTTCAGATCTACGGAGTTTGGAACCGCTGCTCGCGAAACCGAGACCGAATCTGGAACAAGGGCGACGAGAAGATCGCCGGCATATATATAGAGGTAGGGTTTCGAGGTGGGCCGAAATTAAGCTTTTAAATTAGGGTTTATTTATTTTTAGGTTTAAATTAATTCTAGAAAATCTAGAAGTCACATTTAAGGCCTGAAAAATAATCTAAAGGTCTCAAAAATTTCAGAAAGAATCCTAGAAATATATTTGGACCTTATAAACCCAAATAAAATATTTGGAGCTCATGAAAAGATTCATAAGAGCCTCAGAAAATTAGAGTTCGCTCTAGGAAAATGAGAAAAGCTTCTAGAAAAATATGGAAAATTCCTAGGAAGGTCTTCTCGGTGATTAAACGTATTTGGAAATATTTTCACACTCATAAACACTATGCACATGGCATGAATGCAACAAATCAAGTTGGCCTTTGATTCATTTTAGTCAATTAATTAAGCAAAATTCATAAATCATGTTTCATGCACACTAAATCACTACAACCTTAGTAAATTTAAGAAATTTTGCTGAAAAATTTTAGGGTCCAAGAATCAGGGTGTTACAATTTCCAAGCAAAGACACATGCTGAGTGCACTATTCATATGTACAGGATCGTGAAAAGACAGTGCTTTAAGCAGAGGTAAAACTGACAAGAGAATTTGATCAATCAGTAAGGCACAAGGACAAACAAAACTCCAATCCAAACCATTGTAAAAAATGATTTCACTAAAACATGAAGAATGAAATATAGGGGTCAAACTGAACGCCATGTGGGTCCTGCAGAATTTCACTTACAAAATGCATAGGATATGATGCATTGTTAGTTTTGCTAAACTATGCACAGCAGACCAGATGTAGCGACCTTCAGTAATTTAGTGTGATAAAGTTTTATGTCCAGTAAATCGCAGTCATAAATTTGTCAGCTCACCTAAAAACAAGCCCCCAAAATGTGGACAAGTGACTTCAGTTTAATTTTGAACCAAATAGATATGACATTAGGCAAGGATACATCAGAAAAATGATGCCATAACAGAAAGCATATTATCATGATACCGTATGGAGCACAAGGACAAGGTAATAAACTGAGTAAACAATCAGATTCCCTAAAAAAGCAAAGGTATGTTGCCATTTTCACCCTCCCAAAATTAAGGAACATAGTTGATCACGATACTTGCAGACATTATAGATCTAGCAGGCAGCACAAGACAGAGGTAACTACAAGAAATGGGCTGGAAAAAGGCATACCCTTTGGCGCCGCTGAATTTTGCCATCCCAGCTATTAGAACCAGCCACAAGAATAGGGAGGGCAAAACATGTTAGTACCTATGTTACCTGGACACGGACACGGGTGTCCGATTCCGACACGGATTCGGGTGTCTGACTCGGCAAACTCTAGAAAATAGGATTCGTGGATTCGTCTAATATATATATTTTTATTATAAAAACAATAAGAAAAATAAATCAAAACAGCTAGCCAACAGTTCAATCTTATATTGGCCCGGCCCAATAGCCCATCTAGGGATCAACAAAGTGACAAACCCTAGTGCTACTTAGAGCAGGACCAACGCACAACCCTATTCGTGGCCCATCCCAATACTGTTCACGGATTTGGGCCACGGATAGTCCTGCCCCTAGCCAACGCGCAGTCGACGAATGGCCCACCGATAGGGGCTGGGAAGATTTGCAGGCAGGCATTCCCATCCCCTCCCCATTCCCACAGGCATTCGTGGTCGAACACTTTCGTCCCTCCCCTCTCGCCTCCTCGCCTAGGGTTTGCAGGTATCGGCGGCGGCGGAGAAGCCGGCGTCGCGCGGCGCGGCGAGCCTGGCTGGTCACGAAGGTGCTGGAGGGGCGAGGCGTAGTTCGTCGGAGTACATTCGGTCAGGTTCAACCCCTTCCTCCACTCCCGCACCGGTGCAAGATCTGTCCGAGTCGGATGAATCGGTCTCCGGCCCAAGCTTCGCTTTGTTTGCCGATTGGCGCCGTAGGTAACATCCTCCCGCGATTTTGGGTGCCGGGTTGCTCTCCCGCTTGCTAACTCCATTTTTAGTCTTCGCTTTTTCCGCCGTCTCCCCCTAGAAATCTGAATGTACATGCGGTCGGACTTTGCCTTGTTCATGTCTGAGGTTCTTGTTCCCTCCGTCTGTAGATGGCCAATCCGGAACCCTCCGAGACTCACAAGACCTTGATGAGGGTCATAGACGACGTGGACGATGTAGTGTCAGATCTGGAGAAGGTAGTGAACGATAACTTCGACCCTAGCGACGGTCCGGTGGCTATGGCTGTCAATGGGGCTCTACTGGAGATCATCGCCATTACTGAACGGCTTGATATGATCTCCCTCACTGCCCGAGCAAAAGCCATGTAGAAGAAACCCGATCCACCTGTCGAGGACAAGATGTGGTCGTTGATGATGATGATCCTTGGGCAGATTTGGATCCCATTGACATAGGGTCGATGGATCGCACCGAGGATGGCTATCCATCTGACACCCATAGTGATTGGATGGAAAATGCTGGTGTGGACTATGACAGTGAGCAGTCCAGAGGGATTTAGCTAGGGTTATTAATTGAGCGTACCAGCCTCTATCGGTGTTGCTAAAGAATTATGTAAATGTGTGGGCTTCTATATATGCCCACACGACATATGTCTGGTTCCTGTTGCTGTAATATGCTGTGCACGGGTTGCTGGTAGTACTTTGAGCATCAACACTTTAATCTGTTTATGTGCTCAGTGATGAATTGGTTCTAGCTGAGGCTTGCTTTAGTTTGTTGTCACATATTTTGTTAACCTATATCAGTACTGCTTTGTTGTCATTTCTGAGGCTTGCTTATTTTCGGCTGGATGTGCATATTCTGGACATGTCTCCCTATGGTTGCTGTACTTATGCATGTCCATCGCGCAGCCCATATCCCAGAACTATTAGGTATGCACATACACCATTTTGTAATTTCCAGCAGTACTGACTGGTTATCATATCGGTGACACACTAAAATCTGCCAATGATGTGCACAATGCCATGTGAAATAGCAATGTGTATTTCTATTCTGAGAGTACATCCTTACATGAAATCCTAGTTTCTGCTGGTTGCCTGAATATGAGAGCACAGTCGATCTTCGAATATTTCCTTTGCACATTTATGTGGCATCTATTATTTTCCAGGCTGCACAGTGATTGTCCATTTTCATCTTACTGTGCTTTTCTGTTGCCGGCCTTTTGATTGTTCCCAATTACTTATTTTCACATGGTGTGTTGCTGTCATTTCTAACATGAGTTTACTGTCCCATTAGCTAGGAAGAGCAGAGCCATGGATAGTGGTGCAGCTGGTCAAGAGGATGTTGTCGGCAACTATCGCAACTCCATTCCTCTCGTCGAGATGAACGGCGTTCAGTACTCGGCAAGGGACTTCATTGATGGTCGGATGGCTCATGACCACATAGAGATGGAGGACTTGGGGGGAGAGGAAGAAGAGCAAGTTGAGGACGAGTTGCTCCTCGTGGATGAAGAAGGGGAAGGGAACGAGCTCAATGACTTGGGGCCATCAGGTGGCCGGCGCACTGCATCCTACAACAGTTCGGAGGATGCTTTGCTCATGACGTGCTGGAACCACATCAGCCTTGATCCCATTGTTGGAAATGACCAGAACAGCTTAGATTTCTGAACCAAGGTGGCCAAGCTACACAACAAGAACGTCAAGCGCAGTGCCCCGCGCAAGGATAGCTCACTGAGGAAGAGGCATGGCCTGCTCTCTGCAAAGGTCAACAAGTACTGTGGTTTTTTCGAGAGCGTTACGAGAAAAAACCTTAGTGGCACAACGCCAACTGACGACGTATGTTGTCCATCATTCTTATTATGCTGTACCTATAGGAATATATTTGGCAGTAACCAATATGTAATGCAAATGTGTTTCTTTTTGCAGCGAGCTGAAGCTGATAGACTTTACAAGGAGTCTGAGAAGTCGGAGTTCAAGCACCACAGATGTTGGGAGATAGTGAGGAACCAGCCCAAGTGGAGAGACAGAATGGCGGAGATCCAGAGGAAGAAGAAGAGGAAGGGTGCCTCTGGTTCTGGCAAAGATGATGTCATCCCTGTGGATGACAGTGGTAGCCCTTTTGAACCATTGCTGACCCCAACTAGTACCCCTATTGAGACTGAGGGAAGACCTATTGGAAGGCAGAAAGCCAAGAAGATGAAGTCAGGGCAGTCGGAAGCATCGACTGGTAGTGCTCAAATGGCAAACGTGGCTGAGATGGCCCGATGGCGAGAAATGTCTGAGAGCCAAGAGACATCCAGAATGGAGAGGCATGAAGCTTGGCAGAAGAACGCTGATAGGAAGGCTGCCATGGAGATGGAGAGGACAACTGCTCTCACCAACATGGCACTCACACAGCGTCTTAACAGTGAAATGGAGCTTGTCGGGGATAAAATCACGGCCTATTGCCATGGCCCACTCCTTGACGGCCCAACCGAACAGCCTCTTAGGGCCTGGCTCCCTAGAGGTTCCTATCAGGCCCATGTGCATCCTGCCGAACAGCTTCCTGTTGGCACGGTGCGTGGCGGACTAGGCTTCCTGTTCGAGTCCGACTCGAACAGAGTTCTGCACGGCTACGTGAAGACCCGAACGAAGGTTTCCCGGATTAGAGCAGATGTCGTGATCCCCAAGAATTGGAGATATACCTTATCTACCTCGGGGTATTTGGCAGGTATACGAGTCCGTGACGGGTGCGTGGCCAGCCCGGCCCGATTATCCTTTGATAAGTCGGTTGCTCCACACTATATAAACGAGGCCCCCTACGGCGTTTAGGGGGCCAGATCCAGAAGATTACCTCTTGTACACCCATAACCTCGCCGAGACCTGTTCGTCTTGTCGAGTTCCACCTTGTAATCCTTTCTCATATAAACAAGCACTGGACGTAGGGTTGTTATCTCCTCGGAGAGGCCGGAACCAGGATAAAAAACCCTGTGTCTGTTCGCTGATCGTTGATTGTTGTTCGTCCTGCTCGGCAGCGTCTTCTATCTCCCTCTTCTCAAGAACCTTAGTTGGCTTGGGACCGATATCCCAATCGTCGACAGTTGGCGCCGTCCGTGGGGAGGTAGTAGATCAAGGCCTGTTAGAGTATGTCGAACTTGTTCAGCGATCAAGAAACTATTCCTGAGGGCTATGACTCAGAAGGACAGGAGGTCACATCCTCTGTCAGATCGGATCGATCCCTTCGATCTCGGTCGCTGTGAAGAGTGCTTTCCTCAACGGGTACATTGATGAGCTAGTGTATGTGGAGCAGCCACCTGGGTTTGAGGATCATCAGCACCCGACCATGTCTACAAGCTATCCAAGGCTTTGTATGGTCTCAAGCAAGCTCCCAGGGCATGGTATGAAAGGCTAAGGGACTTCCTCATCTCAAAAGGCTTTACAGTTGGAAGGGTTGACACGACCTTATTCACCAAGGTTGTGGATGGAGATTTGTTCCTTTGCCAGGTCTATGTGGATGACATCATCTTTGGCAGTTCAAATGAGTCCATGGTCACAGAGTTCAGTGAGATGATGAGTAAGGAGTTCGAGATGTCAATGATGGGCGAGCTGAACTTCTTCTTGGGCTTTCAAATCAAGCAACTCAAGACCGGGACCTTCATGTGTCAAGAGAAGTACATCCACGACCTTCTCAAGCGCTTCCACATGATCGACTGCAAGCCAATCCGAACACCAATGGGGACGAACGGCCACCTCAACCTCGACATCGAAGGTAACTACGTGGATCCCAAGCTTTACCGTTCCATGATTGGTGCTTTGCTCTACCTGACTGCATCTAGGCCGGATATCATGTTTAGTGTGTATGTGCGCTAGATTTCAGGCCTCCCCTAGAGAAATGCATTTGAGTGCGGTGAAAAGAATTTTCAGATACCTTAAACACACTGCTAGTGTAGGCTTATGGTTCCCTAAGGGTGCGCGATTTGAGCTCCTTGGCTATTCTGATTCAGATTATGCCGGGTGCAAGATTGATCGCAAAAGCACTTCAGGGGCCTGTCAGTTCCTTGGGAGATGTCTTGTGTCGTGGGCCTCAAAGAAACAGAACTCCGTGGCGCTATCTACCGCTGAGACAGAGTATATAGCGGTAGGGAGTAGCTGTGCACAACTTTTGTATTTGACACAGTCTCTCTATGACTTTGGGATAAAATTGGACCACGTGCCTCTTCTGTGCGACAATGAGAGCGCGGTGAACATTGCTAACAACCCGGTCCAACATTCGCGCACTAAGCACATTGATGTCCGTCACCACTTCCTTCGGGATCACGTGATGAAGGGCGACATTGTGCTCTCGCATGTGCGGACGGAGGACCAGCTTGCTGACATCTTCACTAAGCCATTTGATGAGACACGTTTTTGCAAGCTAAGAAATGAACTCAACATACTAGATAGGTCCAATGCCAAGTGAGCACGTTTAGGGACTTCACCATTCATTGCAAATCTTTTGAAGTCATTGGAGTTGAGAATCATGGGTTTTGCTTGTTATACTTGCTTTAGATTGAGCTTTAGTATGAAATCATATGATCTTGATAGCAATCTCATGTGTTAAATGTCCAGTGCTCAATATGTGCTTTAATTCTAAACTTTTGTACGAAAATTGCATCCTTAAGCATGTGCTAGGTTGCTAATGCCCATAGTCTCTCTTTGTTGCTCTACTCTATTTGAATGAACTTGTGCATCTAGTTCTAGTCTTGCTATCTATTTGTCACTCGTCTCTTGCTTTGACTAGAAATGAGCAACTACTTTGAAATGTTGAGCTATTTTCGAAAATTATGCAAAATTATCAAATAAGGCCACAAAGGGCCATTCATGTCTCACCAATCATCTTCGATGAGATAGCTTGTCATTGCACTAGGCATGAACTTAGGGGGAGTTTGGATGACCAAGACATTCACCTCTAGTGTAATGCTAGGTGGTGTCGACAAAGGCTTGAGACATGACAATTAAGTATGAGAAAACGAGCTAAATGAAAAATCTTTAAAAAAAAATTGCTCAGCTAAAATGTTTTAGTCTCATTTTGGGCTTGGTAAAGACATTGTGCAATGTGATATGCATGTCCTATTTCTAATTTGCATTTTGTGATTTCTAATAGTTGCATGAGCACAACTAGATACTCTAGGCTTTGTTTCACCTAAATCTTGCTCTTGGCCTAATATTACTTGAACATTAATGCTAAAATGAGCAAATATTGATCATTGTGACTTCTGGACCATGAGGTAGCTTGATTGTGCTATATGGTGGATCACTAGGCAATTCTAAATATGCATAATCCTCAAAGCTCATTAGATGATCTTTCTCTTGTGTTTGCTCATGTGATGGGAGAGAGGAGTGATTTTCCTAACCTTTGTTGGTTCTTGATGACAAAGGGGGAGAGAAAAGTGGATAGAAAAGTGGATGAGTAATCACATCTTGGGGAGGGAAACTAGATATGTGCATTGATCTAGGGGGAGCTAGGTGTAGCACTCACATAGGCACTCTGGAGCTAGGTGTAGCACTCACATAGGCACTCTATTTGAGATTGATTGGAACTAACCCACTGCACCAGAGATATATTTTGTTTTTTTTGAGATTGATTTGCAGGTGTTGTCATCAATTACCAAAAAGGGGGAGATTGTAAGTGCAAGCTCCCATGGGCTTAATGTTTTGGTAATTGATGTCAACTGGGCCCCGACAGATCGCATCAAGGCTAAGGACATTATTTGCTAGTTCTTCTATTTTCCTTGTGTGCGTGATTGTTTCCGGCCCATCCGGCCCATCGCCATTTGCAGTCTCATCTCCCTGGTTGTGGGTCCCTCTGAGCACAACTTCTAGACCATCTGAGTGGGTTCGAGTGAGTTCTAGAGCTGCCAGGTGTCCAGGATTCGAGAGAGTTCCTGAGTGGGCCAGCTGTCGAGGTTCGAGAGGATTCCGAGGCTGCCGTGTCCAGGGTTCGAGAGAGTTCCTGAGTGGGCCAGCTGTCAAGGTTCGAGAGGATTCCGGGGGATAGCTGTCCAGGGGATCGGGTTTTCTTAGCGCCTAAGTCTTCGAAAGCGCCCGAAAGTTTCCGGAAGCCGCTTTCCAGCTGTTCGAAGGTTTCGTAGCGCCTAAGTCTCCTAGTTTCCCGCCTAAGCCATCCATAGTTCCCGCCGAGTCCACAAGTCGACAAAAGTGCCAAAAGTCGAGCCCGCGCCTGAGTGGTGAGAGAGAGAAGAGATAGAGTTCAGAGTTGCAGAAAACAGGTCCACCGGACGCATCCGGTGGTCACCGGACGTGTCCGGTGGAAGTGCAAAACCCTAGCCTCGTCTGCACTATGCAAAACCTGACCGTCGGACTTGTCCGGTGGCCTGGATTTTTCCTCCCGAAGTTGCCACTTCGCTCCTGCGGCTAAGTCTGGTTAGAGAAGTCTCTGTACCGGTTGGGGCCTCGCGTCGTACACCTGGTGGGCGTGGTTGGAGCACCTGAAGGAGTGCTCGCCGGACGCGTCCGGCGGTCCACCGGACGCGTCCGGTGGACACGGCAAAACCTAGCCGTGCTTACGGCTGTGTCGGCCCAGTGCTCGTCGGACGCGTCCGGTGAAGCTGATTTCTCAGCTGATTGAATCTGAGCCGTCCATTTCCTAGGGTTTAGTCGTGGGGCTATAAATATGAGCCAATAGCTACGGGAAAACGCTGAGAAAGCCACATTTGCAGCCACCCCATGTCCTTGCCTCCTTTGAGAGCTTCTCCCATGGTGTGCCTCCCACCCTTGTCCTCCATGTGTGCTTGAGAGAGGGAGAAGGAAAGAGGAAGAAGAAGAAGGTGCCCCTACCTCCTCTCATCCATCCCCAAGGTTTGCCTCTTCTCCCATGGTGTTCTTGCCCAAGTTTCCATGAGTGGGAGAGGTGGTGTGAGGTGAGGTCTCTGGTCTTGTGCTCTTGGGTTTCTACCGCCGGAGCAGATCGTCACCGACTCGTTCTTCATCAACTCATCACCAAGCCCTTGCCTCCGTGTGTCGGAGGTGCTCTCCGTGTGTCGGGGAGAAATCCACCGTGTATCGGTGGTCATCGCCGTGTCGGCGGTGCCCGGAAATCCACCGTGTGTCGGTGGTCATCGCCGTGTGTCGGCGGTGTCCGGAACTCCTCCGTGTGTCGGAGGTGCCTCATGTGTTGAGGTCAAAATCCGCCGTGTGTCGGTGGTCGGTGCCGTTTGTCGGTGCCGGGGTGTGAGGAGCCCTCGCTTGTGAGAGAACTCGCTTCCGTGTGAAGGTTTGGAGCTCGCCTACCATGTGTTGGTAAAGAGCTACCCCGAGTGGATTGAGGGCTAGGGACGAGAGAGTCCCGGCTTGCATTCGTTGCAAGTTTCCTCAACGGAGACGTAGGTGCTCGTGTTGAGCACCGAACTTCGGTAAACAACTCGGTTTGCGCCTCTCTGTCCTACGTATTTACATTCCGCATATCATATTGAGCGTGCGAGTGCCATCGAGCCTCCTAGTAGTCGAATCTGTGCTAAATTGCTAGGCTTTGTTCAATTCCGCTCCTAGAACTCTAGGTTCTCACGCGCTAATTTGGGCTACTAATTGAACTAATCATCAAAGAAGAATTGAAATTAAAATTTGAACTAGCCGATTCACCCCCCTCCCCTCTCGGCTTAGGATCCTTACAACGGGCCACGGCGGCCGACGAGATCGAGCAGGGCAATTCTGCTCGGCGGCAGGACGAGGCCGCGCTGGCTGCTCGCGAACAAGAAGTTGTTCGCCGCTGTCTAGACGCCTCAATTAACCAAACCTTGGCGCAGATTCGTGATCGGCGCAAGCGACAACGACGCGACTCGCCTCGCGCGCCTCCGCCAAGTCCCCCGGCAGACGTCCCACCTGCTCGGGACGAATTCCCGCAAAACCAGACCCCGGTCGGACAAAACGCGGATGCTTCAGGGATCCCGGGAGCCCTTGATTCAAGTCGGGAACTACTTCAGGCCATGGCATCGGTGATCAGATCCACCAACCAGGCCAACCTCGCCCTCTTGGGCGACGCTGTTGCTTCTCACCTAGAGCGATTGGCTGGTGGCCTTAAGCTCATAGGCGAAGCTAACACCTCCTCCGGGCAACACGGTCAGCCTGTCCGGAAGGACTCGGACAGCGAGCGTTCTGATCGATCGCGTGACCCTCGTCACCGTCAAAGAGCGACTCGCTTCGAGCAAGATCCCCGTGATAGACAACGCTCACCAAGTCCGCGTGGTCGCCGCGACCACAAGGGCAAGCGGGCGCGCAACGATCACGGATGATCCCCTCGGGACGAACATCCTGTCACGACCACGAGGAGGGAACGCGAAGGACTGTCTCGGAGAGAATATCACCAGGCAGAATCTTCCCGTTCAACTAGAATCCCTCCGAACAACAGGCCTAACGTCTTTTGTCGGAGGTGCCTCATGTGTTGAGGTCAAAATCCGCCGTGTGTCGGTGGTCGGTGCCGTTTGTCGGTGCCGGGGTGTGAGGAGCCCTCGCTTGTGAGAGAACTCGCTTCCGTGTGAAGGTTTGGAGCTCGCCTACCATGTGTTGGTAAAGAGCTACCCCGAGTGGATTGAGGGCTAGGGACGAGAGAGTCCCGGCTTGCATTCGTTGCAAGTTTCCTCAACGGAGACGTAGGTGCTCATGTGTTGAGCACCGAACTTCGGTAAACAACTCGGTTTGCGCCTCTCTGTCCTACGTATTTACATTCCGCATATCATATTGAGAACGCTTGCGTGCGAGTGCCATCGAGCCTCCTAGTAGTCGAATCTGTGCTAAATTGCTAGGCTTTGTTCAATTCCGCTCCTAGAACTCTAGGTTCTCACGCGCTAATTTGGGCTACTAATTGAACTAATCATCAAAGAAGAATTGAAATTAAAATTTGAACTAGCCGATTCACCCCCTCTCGGCTTAGGATCCTTACAAGTGGTATCAGAGCTCGGCTCTCTAGTTAGTGCTTAACCGCATTAGAGATGGCCGACGGGGGTAGTGTTGCTAGTAATAGAATACCTTTGTTCAATGGGTCTCACTTTGCTTTCTGGAAGAGACACATGGCTGTTTATCTCCAGTCTTTGGGCTTAGATGTTTGGAAGGTTGTAGAGTCTCCTTTAGGCGTTACCCTTGCTAAGGACACAGCTCCCACACCTGAGCAAACTAAGTTACTTGAACTAGATGCTAAGGCCATGAATGCACTTTTCTGTGGTTTGAATATGGATGTGTTCGATAGGGTCAGCAACCTTCCCACTGCACATGATGTTTGGACATCACTCATAGAAATTCATGAGGGGACAGCTTCTGTCAAAGAGGGCAAGTTGGTGGTGGTTAAGGAAAAATTTGATCAATTCAAAATGCTTCCAAATGAAAATGTGAATGACATGTTTTCTAGACTTAACCTCATAATCAACGAGCTCAAGGGGCTCGGTTCTTCTCTGTCAGATGTTGATGTGTGCAGGAAGATGATCAGGGAATTGCCAAGGCAAGAGTACCGTGACATCATCACGTACCTCTCCAACAGCGGGGAAGTCGAGAAGCTTACTCCCACAACTCTCCTGAGCAAGCTCACGGCTCATGAGATGCTCATCATTGAGCCTGGGGCATCTCCTGCACCTGAGAAGAACAAGGTTGTTGCCTTCAAGGCGAGTGGATCCAACTCAAGTGGCACCAAGACGAGCTCAACTGGAGTTGGTGAAGAAATGACCCAGAGTCAGTTCGAGGCTGGGTTTGAGCAAATGGGGCTGTTCATGAAGAACGCTGGTCGGTTCATGAGCAACAATGGATACGGTGACAAGAAGAGGTTTGGAAGAAACTCACATGCATCTCTCCGATGCTATGAGTGCCAAGAAAAGGGTCACATAGCTTCAATGTGCCCTCAGAAAGGAAATGTGAGGTATAAGGAGAAGGCCATGGATAAGGGTGACATTGAGAAGCCGAGGCATAAGGAGAAGGATAGGAGGAAGAGCTTTATGAAGTCAGGCTTCAAGGGCTTCTCCAAGCAAGGCAAGAAGCTGGCTTTTGTGGGGGAGTGGGTCACAGACGACAGCTCGAGTGACACCTCAGCTTCTGATGAGGAGGAGGAGACAAGTGACCAAGGATTGGTCGGCATGGCAATTGCTCAGTCGGTGCCACCACTGCCAGCCTTCCCTCCAAGATGTTTCACGGCAGTTACCAAGCCTCAAGAGTGGTACTCTGATGATGATGGGTCTTCTTCCTCTACCTCCACTACACCTGAGACGATATCGACTTCTGCCGGCATCACCAAGTGCTTGATGGCCAAGCCTACCATCAATGAGGTTAGTGATTCTGATTCTGATCACGAAGGCGGAGAGGAAACCGCTAGGGCTTATCTTGGTCAAGCACTAGACTTCCTTGAGAAGGAGAGATTGAGAAACATGAGGCTTCAAGAGCGCCTTAACGACTTGAATACCAAATTTGATGATCTTACTTCTAGGCACGAGTCACTAGAAACCGAACATGACATCATGATAGGTTCTAGCAATGTCTTGACTAAGAAAACAAGTGTGCTTGAAGAAGATAATAGGACTATGAGTGAGTCGGTAGAACATCTTCTTGCTACTATTCATAAGCTTAGGGCTAGTAACGAGCGGCTTGTAGCCGACAATGCTTCCTTGATTGCTTTGCCTGTTGCTCAATCTATTGATGCCTCTGCTTGTGATGCACTGCCTGTTACTTTGCATGTTCCCAGTGATGCTTTAATTGATGCCCCTGCTACAATTGTTGCTTCAGTTGTTGTTCCTTCTAGAGTTGACTGTTCCACTTCTTGTGATGATATAATTGACTTGACCTTGGTTGCTTCTAGCTCTAGTGGTTTCCCTAGCAATGCTCATGATTGCACTCCTGATAATTGCAAATTTGCTCTAGCGGCTAGGGAATTAGCTATTGAGAATGGAGAACTTAGGTCTAAGCTTGAAAAATTTGACAAGGGTCTTGGGAAGTGTTATGAGGGGAGTATTGCCCTAAACAAGATGCTTGAGGAACAGAGGAAACCCTCCCAAAAGGGTGGTTTGGGTTTCACCCCTAAGAAATCAAAGGGGAAGAAAGTGGACGGTCCTCGAGCATCTCACATTGGGCAAAACCTCTCTCATACTCATCCTAAGAGAAACACTCATGCTAACAACTCTGGGCATAACAATTTGAACACTAGAAACATTGCTCCTAGAGATCACTTTGTGCACAACACTTGGCAAGGACCTCCTAGGCACTATAACTCCATATAGCATGGGCGTCCTAGGTTCAACAACTCTTGGCAAGGTGCATCTAGGCACATCAACACTTGGCATGCTCCTAGGTACAACAATTGGCAAAGTCTTAGGTACTTCAACACTTGGCAACCACCTAGGCAAAACTTCTGGAATAGTCCTCCTAGACGTAACAACCGTAGGCCAAACCCACCTAGGAGCCAAAACCACAACACTCCCAACCACACACAACCAAGATTCCCAAGAGTCCATGCTGAGTTGTTTGGTTGCTACCTTCTTAAGAAAAATGACCAAGTTAGGGTGTGTGCTAGATTTGTTGGGCTCAAGGCTGAGAACGAGCACAAGGCACATGTTTGGGTGCCCAAGTCATTGATTGATAAGTTTGCTCTTGTTGCTCCTGGTTTGAAGGCTAACCCTCGGGGACCTCCTGGATGGGTCCCTGAGTCACATAAGTGATCTCTTCTCATGACAGGTGAACTACCGGAGTGGAGGGTGCCATTGGATCATCGACAGCGGGTGCACCCAACACATGACCGGCAACCCCCGGTTGTTCACCTCACTCGGGGAGGAAGGCAAGATTCCCCCAAGGTCACTTTTGAAGATGGAAGCAAGAGCAAGGTGCTTGGCGTTGGAAAGGTAGCAATCTCTTTAGATCTTTCAATTGAGAATATGCTACTTGTGAAAACTTTGAACTATAATCTCCTTTCCGTTGCCCAAATATGTGATTTGGGGTTCCATTGTAATTTCTCACCTGAGGGCTTGTTGGTTTTGGACAAAAATGAAAATCTTGTGTTCAAAGGCTTTCGTTTTGAAAACTTGTTTCTTGTGAACTTTTATGAGACTGCGGCATTCGTCTCAACTTGCCTTGTCGCCAAAGTCTCTCTTGGTTGGCTTTGGCATAGGCGTCTTGGGCATGTCGGCATGGCAAATTTGAAGAAACTTTTCAAAAACGAGTTGATTCTTGGGGTGCAAGATGTGACATTCGAGAAAGACAAGCTATGCAGTGCCTGTCAGGCCGGCAAGCAAGTGGCAAGCTCACATCCTGCCAAGAATGTCATGTCTACATCTCGACCTCTCGAGCTTTTACACATGGATCTTTTTGGGCCAACAACATATGTGAGTATCGGGGAAAATCTCTATTGCTTGGTCATTGTTGATAACTTCACCCGATACACTTGGGTTTTCTTTTTACCTGATAAAACTCCAACTGGAGATGTTTTCAAAAAGTTTGTAAAGAAAGCCCAAAATGCTTTTGAGTGTACCCTCAAGAAGGTGAGAAGTGACAATGGAACGGAGTTCACTAACACTTCAGTTGAGCTGTTCTGTGATGAGCTAGGGATTGATCACCAGTTCTCAGCCACCTACACTCCTCAGCAAAATGGGGTGGTTGAGAGGAAGAACAGGACGCTCATTGAGATGGCAAGGACAATGTTGGATGAGTACAAGACTTCGCATCTGTTCTGGGCTGAAGCAATCAACACAGCCTGTCACTGCATCAACAGGCTGTACCTTCACAAGCTTCTGAAGAAGACGTCCTACGAGCTGCTTGTGGGAAGACGACCCAATGTCTCCTACTTCAGGGTCTTTGGCTGCAAGGTATACATCAAGAAGAAGCGGGAGCATTTGGGCAAATTCCAGAGCAGAGTGGACACAGGAGTCTTCCTCGGGTACTCAGCCAGAGGGTCTTCTTTCAGGGTGTACAATGAGAGCAGTGGCCAGATTGAGGAGACCTGCGATGTGAAGTTCGACGAGTCCAATGGGAGCCAAGGAGAGCATGAGAACTTGGATGATGTGGACGGTGAGCAGCTGACAAGAGCGGTGGAGGAGATGCCTGCTGGTGATGTGAGGCCAGTAGAGGTTCAGAGGGAGACCGAGACAGTTCCATCTCCTCTCACCCCTGAACCAATGCTAGACTCAGGGGGAGCATTACCTCAAGACAGCTCAAGTCTTGATCAGGCTCCAGAGGCAGAAACAGCATGTGAGCCAGATGCAGAATCAGATGAGTTACCACCTCAGTTGATCAAGACCCATCACACCATTGCTCGTGATCACCCAGCTGATCAAGTGATTGGGGACTTGACTCACGGTGTGCAAACAAGGTCTAGGACAGCCAGCTTCTGTGAGCACACGGCGTTTGTGTCTGAGCTTGAGCCAAAGAAAGTGGAAGATGCACTGAACGACCCGGACTGGATCAATGCGATGCATGAGGAGCTGCACAACTTTGAGAGGAACAAAGTCTGGAGCTTGGTGAAAAGGCCAAACGACTGCAACGTAATTGGAACCAAGTGGGTTTTCAAGAACAAGCAAGATGAGCTTGGAGTGGTGGTGCGCAACAAGGCTAGACTTGTGGCTCAGGGTTTCACGCAGATCGAGGGCGTGGATTGTGGAGACACCTATGCTCCAGTGGCGCGTTTGGAAGCAATCAGACTGCTTGTGGCATTTGCAACATGCCACAACATTGTGCTTAGGCAGATGGACGTAAAGAGTGCTTTTCTGAACGGATACATTGGAGAGCTAGTGTATGTGGAGCAGCCTCCAGGGTTTGAAGACCTGAAGCACCCTGATCATGTGTACAAATTGTCGAAGGCTCTGTATGGTCTCAAGCAAGCACCCAGGGCATGGTATGAAAGACTGAGGGACTTCCTCATTGGCAAGGGATTCATGGTTGGAAGGGTCGACTCGACACTATTCACCAAGGTGGTGGATGGAGACCTATTCCTGTGCCAAGTGTATGTGGATGACATCATCTTCGGCAGCACAAATGAGACCTTGGTCAAAGAGTTCAGCGACATGATGAGCAAGGAGTTCGAGATGTCGATGATGGGCGAGTTGAACTTCTTCTTGGGATTTCAAATCAAGCAACTCAAGACCGGGACATTCATATGCCAAGAGAAGTACATCCACGACCTCCTCAAGCGCTTCGACATGGATGACTGCAAGCCAATCCGGACACCGATGGGAACGAACTGCCACCTCGACCTCGACAAAGAAGGTAAATATGTCGACCAAAAGCTTTACCGTTCCATGATTGGTGCTTTGCTCTACTTGACTGCATCTAGGCCGGATATCATGTTTAGTGTGTGCATGTGCGCTAGATTTCAAGCCTCCCCTAGAGAAATGCATATGACTGCTGTGAAACGAATACTTAGATACCTGAAACACACACCTAGCATAGGCCTTTGGTTCCCGAAGGGTGCGCGGTTTGAGCTCCTAGGCTATTCTGACTCAGATTATGCCGGGTGCAAGATCGATCGCAAAAGCACTTCCGGGGCTTGTCACTTCTTGGGTAGGTGTCTTGTGTCATGGGCGTCAAAGAAACAGAACTCCGTGGCGCTATCTACCGCTGAGGCTGAGTATATAGCGGCGGGGAGTTGTTGTGCACAATTGCTTTACTTGACACAATCACTGTTTGACTTTGGGCTAAAACTTGACCATGTGCCTCTCCTATGCGATAACGCTGTCTCGAATTGCATTTTCTACAGGGAGCGCTTGCCTTCGTCCGGACTGTCCGGGAGTTGTCCGGGGGTTGTCCGGCCTAGGGCATAAGTTTGGATCTGAGATCTATTTTCTAGGGTTTCGAAGTGGGGGAGTATAAAAGGGGATTCCTGGTCGTGGGAGAGGATTGAGAGGCTCATTTGCAACCCTAGCCACCATTCCCCAAGTGTGAGAGCTCTCTCCCATGGATCCTTGCTCTAGGGTTCCATGTGCTTGAGAGATTGAGTGAGGGAGAAGGAGTGAGGAAGAAGAAGAGAGCATCCCCTAGTCTCCTCCTCGTCATCCCCAAGGTTTGTGCCCTCTCCCATGGTTGTCTTGCCATCCCCCATGGTGGGATGAGGGTTGAGTGAGTTGGGAGTCTCCGGTTTTGTGCTCTTGGGATTCTTGCCACCGGGAGACGTCGTCCTCGCCGAGCTTCATCAAGCGTACCGCAAGCAAACCCTTCTCCGTGAAGGTCGCCGTGCTTCCCACGGTGCTTCTCTCCGTTCGTCGGAGTGTGCTAAGTCCGCCGTGTGTCGGCGGCCATCTCCGTGTGTCGGGGGTGCCAAGGAGTCCGTGTGTCGGGCCAAATCCTCCATGTGTTGGAGGTACCTCATGTGTTGAGGTGAAATCCACCGTGTGTCGGTGGTCGGTGCCGTGTGTCGGTGCCGGTGGGGTGTGAGAGCTCTCGCGTGTGAGAGCACTCGCTTCCTTGTGAAGGTTTGGAGCTCGCCTACCATGTGTTGGTGAAGAGCTACCACTAGTGGATTGAGGGCTAGGGACGAGTGAGTCCCGACTTCTCTGTGTGAGAAGTTTCCTCAACGGAGACGTAGGTGTTCATGTGTTGAGCACCGAACTTCGGTAAAAAGATCGGTTTGCGCCCCTCTGTCTCATTTACTTACCGCACCGTGATATCCACTGCCTGCGAGTGCCATCGTGCCTCCTACACTTGTGTCTCGATTGCTTTCGCTAACTAAACTTGTGTAGGAATTAATGCGTTAGTTGTGTGATTTAAATTGCCTAAGTGACTAAGTGCAACAAAAGTAAAATTGATAATAGTCCGATTCACCCCCCCCCCTCTCGGCCTTAGGATCCTTACACCGGTGCTGCCCATCGGGGACACTATCTCCCGGTGGAACCAGAGGTGGTTCTACCTGACGGTACCGGAGGATGTCTTGTCGTTCTACAGCAACGATGTCCCCACGCTGAGGAGTCCAATCCCGCGCCCGAAACCAAGCAAGGAGGTGATGGTACAAGTCGCGCTGATCGCGACGCTGGTGGACAGGGGTCTCACTGGGGTGCACATTGCCCGGGACTATCTGGCCAATGCGTTCTGCCTGCTCCGGCGCTAGGAGCTAGCCTTCTGGAGGATGGGAGGGTGTCCCGATCCTTCCCGGGAGGCGATCGAACGTAAGGACACCCTCACGACCTTGCCAGATAAGATTTATATATTTTTGGGTAACTTCTCTGATGAAATCTTCCCGTACTTTGTTTGACTGCAGCTCCGTCGAAGGACTGGGTGGACGTGAGGGCCACCACGCTGTTTGGGTCCCCGTGGGACAATTTCCTGACGGAGGACACTACTGGGAACGTCGCCGGTAACGTCAAGGTTAGGGGCTCATCGGTAAGGGACCCTTCCCTGGTACTTGTATCTGCAAGCTTTCACTTTTGCTCGGTCCGTTTTAGTTCATCCGCTCTCTTTCTTTCCCTTGCCAGAAGAACGAGGCCCTCTACCGGGAAGCAGAGGCCATTAGGGTCTCGTGGGCAGGGAGGACATCCCTGCCGCTGAGGGCGAGGAGGAGGCCACTCCCGCCCAGGAGGACGAGACGAAAGAGACCACCGCGGAGCGTGCCGCGGTGGCGCCTACCGCGAGGCGCAGGTCTAGCCGGCAGGCGGCTATGCCTAAGGCCACCGGGAAGGCGAAGAGGAAACAGGGGGAGACTTTGGACGGGATGAGCCGGATCATCTCGTCCTGTTGGACGAGGATGATGATGAGGTACGCACCCGGACTAAGGAGTTCATCTGGGCACATCCCGCGCACTGGGAGAGATTAACGCTGATCTCTCACGCTGCGCAGAGTGAGCAACTCATCCAGGCGTTTCTGTTGAAGCGGGACAGTCTCCAGCAGGAGGCGGACCTGATGAAGGAGGTGGAGGAGCTTGCTGCTGCGCTGGTCCGGGCATCTTCGTCGTCGCCAAAGGTGTCGGGCAAGGCGTCCAGCTCGTCATGGAGCAAGGCTACCGGGAGGGGCAAGGGGCCCGCTCAGCCCACTCCCCCGGAGAGGAAGAAGCGAAAGCAGGCGGTGGGACGTGGAAGTCAGCCTCCGCGCGCGCCTTCTGCCGGGGACCCGTCCCCGACAGACTACACCAAGGGCAGCTCAGGGCTGCCGGGCAGCAGCAGGCTGCTGCCACAGCCCCCGGGCAACCGTCGGACTCGACCGCGCCGGGCACTACCAGAGGTAAGCTTTTCCTTGCTCTTGCAAAAATATTTGTTAAGGTTTGGATTCATCCTGTCTACCACGCGGGGTGGTTCCAGGGTATACTGAACGCGCCAAGATATTGACGAAGCAACTTGTCACGTTCTTGGGAATAGGTGCCGATGGCGAGCTGACAAGGAGCGTCGATCCGCCGGGACGGATGGGCAAGGAGGTGCCCGAAGAGCAGGAAGGGGGTGCCTGGCCCGAGGGGCCTTGGAGCTAGAAGGGTGTCACCGCCCAGGGCCCCGGAATCTCCACATCTGGGCAGGCTCGGGCCCTGCTGGATCCTTCCGTCGGCACTTCTACCCGGACCCCGCTGATGGGATCAGGCGTGCCGGTGTCGGCGGACACCCACATGGAGAGGGGGATGAGGCGGAGTCACCGGTCGCCCACAGGGAGCGACTCTCCAAGATCCGGGAAGATCTGGAGAAGAAGACACAGGAGGTAAGACCCACGCGCCCTTCTTTAATTGTTTTGATGTGCTCACTTAGCCGGGAATCTTACAAGCTTATTTCTTCTAGCTTTTTGACCTCCTGTTGCGGAGACAGAGTAGGCGTGTTCCCGAGAGGCTGTTCTCCGCAAGAAGGTCAAGGCCTTGGAAGCGTAGAGGGATGCCGTGCTCCAGGCAGACCCTGCGGAGCTGGAACAAGCGCGCCGGGAGGTGCGCAAGTACGAGGAGCTCTGTCTCCGTTACGAGGAGGAGAAAGAGAAAGCCGAGGAAGCCACTCATGCTGCCCGGTCGGACACAGAGACCTTCAGAACCCGGGCGGACGAGGCTGACCACTTCCACCGTCGTCTCCTGGAGGAGACGACTCGTGCTAACACCGCTGAGAAGCGGGTGGCCAAGATCTGGGAGCAATCTGTGCCGGTTGAGGGGCTGAGAAAGCAGCTTTAGGACCTCATCGGGGACCTCCGCGCCAGCCAGGAGGACGCTCTGAGAGCCCGGGAGCAAGCCAGGGAGGCCCGAAAGCTCAAGAAGCGCATCCTGGAGCTGGAGGGCGAGAGGGACGCTCTCAAGGACAAACTAGCCGGGGGCCAGTAGTCTTGTAGGCGTTGTACCCTCCAAGTTTTGGCAATAAAGATGTCTTTTGCTACCTTCCTACTTGTTTCCTTTACCTGTACTTCCTTTCCTGCATGTGCAAACACAAGAACGCGAGTAGACTGGTAGAGAAAATAATACAAAAAGTAATGAAATCTCTTTAAAAAAAGATTTGAGTGTTACTTCGTTCCCCAGCCCCCGCGTGTACTTTGCTGGGCAGGGATGCGGTCGGTAAGTGCACGGTTACAAAAGAAGTAACGCAAGAAAGTGATCGTCGGGCTCGAGACCCAGTCATGAGTGGTGCCGGGATGCGAGCTAGTGTCGGCTTACTTTGGCGTTTTCTCAAGGGGTGAGGACTAAGTTAATTCAATCCTAGTGGCATTTGATGTGCTGCGCCACACAGATCAAGCCGGTACGGTAGATACTTGAAGGACAACACAAGAGAAAGTGCTTTGTGCAACCCGGGCAATGTTCTTATTGAAATAGCATGCAGATAGGTGCAGAGAGTACACGGGGTAGCTCAGGTACATCATGATCTGTGCCTAGCAACAAGTTGCCCGGAAGCAGGCGCAACTGACTCCAAAGAAAGAGCTCTCGCGGGAAGAGAAAAAGAACAAAGAAGAAAACCATAAAACACTAAGCATAGAACTTACGGAGATGCTTGATGTCCAGGAGTTGGCTAGCTCTTGCCTGTCCTCCGTAGCAAAGCGTACAGCCCCCGGGCGTGGCACCGATACGACCATGTAGGGTCCTTCCCTGCGGGGGGAAAGCTTGTTGACGCTGGCTAAGTTCTGGATGCAACGCAGAACGAGATCACCGACTGATAGCTACCTTGGTCAGATGCGCTTATCCGCGTGGCGCCTGAGCTTTTGCTGGTAGATGGTATGGCGAAGCAGAGCTTGTTGCCGGGTACCTTCCGGGAGGTCGAGCTCGAGCAGCCTGTTGTCCTCTTGATTGGCGTTGTGGAATGCAATGATGCAGGCGAACCAAGTACCAGCACAGCGGGGAGGACGGCTTCCGCACCGTAGACGAGCTGGAAGGGAGTTTTCCCCGTAGACCGGCTACTTGTGGTGTGTACTGACCATAGAACGGAGTCGAGTTCGTCGACCCATCCTCATCAGTGCTCGTTGAGAGCGTCTGTTACCCGGCGCTTGATGCCTTGTAGGATCTGTCTATTTGCCCGTTCAGCTGCCCCGTTGCTCTGTGGATGACCGACAGAAGCGAAGCAGATTTGGGTGCCAACCTCATCACAATACTCCCGGAAGAGCTCACTGGTAAACTGGGTACCGTTGTCCGTGGTGAGGCGACTCGGGACTACGAACCAGGTAACCAGGTTACCTCGGAAGAATCGCGGGGCAACCTCAACTGTGACAGAGGATACGGCCATAGCTTCGATCCACTTTGTGAATGTGTCGATGGCTACGAAGAGGTGTTTGCAACCACGCTCTCCCCGGGGAAAAGGACCAAGGAGGTCAATCCCCCAGGTAGAGAAAGGCCAAGAGATTGGTATTGTTTGTAGGGCTTGTGCGGGCAGCAGGCTCTTCCGAGCATGGAGCTGGCACGCTTTGCAGCGGGTCAGCAGGTCACGGGCATCTTGCAACGTAGTGGGCCAGTAGTAGCCCATTCGGAAGGCTTTGCCAACCAGGGTCTTATGAGAGGAGTGGGCACCGCACGTCTTCTAGGAGGAATCTGCCTTCTTCCCGGGTTATGCATTTGGTCAGGATACCAAGAGCACCTTTGCGGTTGAGGGAGCCATCCACCATGCAGTAGGCGGAAGCTCTCCTTTTCAGCCGAGTCTGATCAGCTGGCTCCTTGGGCAATGTCCCACGCTCCAGGTACTGAATGAATGGCGTCATCCAGTCCGATGCTTGCTCTAGGCTGGAAACGCTACCGGGCGGTTCCGTTGCCTCGTCCGGGGACGTTATATAGGGCTTACCGATGTGCTCAAGGATCACTCCTGTTGGGGCAGGCGATCGGGAGGAACCGATCTTGGAGAGTTGATCGTCCAAGGTGTTGTCTTTCCTTGGGGCGTAGAGAACATCGAAATGCGTGAAGTGTTTCTCTAGCTTCTCACTTCAGCCATGTAACATGCCATAGAAGCATCACAGCACTGATACTCCTTGTTAACCTGCTGGACGACAAGTTGGGAGTCTCCCTTGACGTTGACTCTCTTGATGCCAAGAGACTGGCAAGCTCTCAGCCCAGCAAGGAGGGCTTCGTACTCTGCGGCGTTGTTGGTTGCCGGGAAGTGTAACGCGATGGCGTACTGGAGGATATCACCTGTCGGGGAGGTGATTGCTACTCTAGCCCCGAGCGATTATAAGCGCGAGAGCCATCAAAGTGCATCCTCCACCTTTCTTCTAGTATGGCGGGTTCGTCCTCGGAGCCAGTCTCCGGGTTGGTCCATTCTACCAGGAAATCGGCCACTGCCTAGGACTTGACTGCTAGGCGGGGCACAAAGTGGATATCGAACTCCATGAGCTCCATGGCCCACTTTGATATGCGGCCAGAGGCTTCCGGGTTCCTGATGATATCCTCGAGAGCCCATTTGGTGGGTATGGTGATTTTATGTGCTTCGAAATAATGTCTTAGCTTCCTAGAGGACATGAGAACCGCATATAGCAGTTTCTAGACCACCGGGTAGCGTTCCTTAGGTCCGTGGAGCACCTCGCTGACATAGTAGACAGGTCTTTGAACCCTGTCTCTCTCCACCGTCAAGACTGCGCTCACCACCTGGGAGGTCATTGCTACATAGCAGAAGTTCTCCCGGGCGGGGTGTTGTCAAAATGGGTGGGTTTGACAGGTAGGCTTTCAGCGCTTGAAACTCTTTGTCGGCCTCCTCGGTCAACGTGAAGCCATCGTGTTTGCGTATGAGTTTAAAGAGAGGCAGGCCCTTCTCACCTAACCGGGCAATGAAGCGGCTTAGAGCGGCCATTCTTCCATTTAGGCCTTGGACCTGCTTGACACTTTGGGGTGGTGCCAGCCTTTCGATGGCCTCGATTTTCTTAGGGTTAGCTTCGATACCAAGGGAACCAATCACATAACCAAGAATCATCCCGGAACGCACGCCGAAGGCGCACTTCTCGGGGTTAAGTTTCATTTGATGTTTTCGGAGGTTACAGAAAGTTTCCTCTAAATCGGTTACATGACTCCTTTCATCCTTGGACTTTACGACGATGTCATCGACGTAGACCTCTAGGTTGCGTCCGATCTGATCGGGAAAGGTAGCTTGCATCAGGCGCTGGAATGTTGCCCCGGCATTGCACAGACCAAAGGACATGGTCGTGTAGCAGAAGGTGCCATAGGGCATAATGAAGGCGGTTTTCTCTTCATCTTCAGGTTGTATGCTAGTATGGTGGTACCCGGAGTAGGCATCCAGAAAGCTCATGAGCCTGGCTTCCGCTATTGCATCTACTAGCTGATCGATGCGAGGCAGCGGGAAGTTATCCTTCGGGCACGCAGCGTTGAGGCTGGTATGGTCAACACACATGCGCCACTTACCCCCCTTCTTCTGGATGATCACTGGGTTGGCAAGCCACTCGGTATGCTGTACCGGGCGAATGAAACCGGCTTTCAGGAGCTTCTCCAACAGCTCCTTCATGATCCCCAGCTTGAAGTCGCTGAATCTCCGAAGCTTCTGCCTGACTGGATGCTTGTCGGGCAGGATTGCAAGTTGGTACTCAATCACCTCCCTTTGTATACCAGACATGTCGGATGGTTCCCAGGCGAAGACATCTGCGTTTGGCCGTAGGAAAATGATGAGCTCGAGTTCCTATTTGGGGTCCAAGAAGGTCCCCAAACGAACTGTTTTGTCAGGGGCGACCTCGCTGAGAGGCACCTCCTTGGTCTCCTCACCCGACTGCAAAGTAGCCTTTGGGCGAACAGACGGGCATGGTTCAACGCTATCCGGGCAGCGCTACGGCAGTTGCCCAGCTAGGTCAAGAGCACGCTCGTTGCAGTCGAGGAAAACCTTGTAGTTCCCCTTAATCGTGATAGGACCCTTCGCCCCTAGGAGCTTCATGCACTGGTAGCCGTGGTGGACCACCGCCATGAACATGGAGATGGAGGGGCGTCCTAGGATGGCATTGTAAGCCATGGGGACGTCAACTACGTCGAAAGTGATCATCTTCGTACGGAAGTTCTTGGGATCTCCATAGGTTACCGGGAACGACGCCAGAGAAAGGCACAGATATGTTCTTCATCTTGGAGCGAGGAACCAACATCTCGACCACGGCAACCACAGAGATGATGTCTAGAGAACTGCGCCCATCGATGAGCACCCGGGCAACATCGGAGTTGCTAACTGTCGGCGCCACCACCAAGGGCAACTTCTAGGACATGACCATTCCTGGGGGACAGTCGTCCCGGGAGAACGTCGGATCACAGTTGATCCACTTCGGCTCGCTCTGCTGGAGTTCGCCCTTTTCGATCCTGTAGATCACCCGAGCAGCCTCCTTGAGCTCCCGGCGCAAAGCGTACGCCGAGGAGCCACCCACGATGATGTTGAAATGGCGGGCAGCTTCTGGGAAGTGGTCCGAGTCGCCGTCGGCCCGGGCACCTCCTTGACCATTATTGCCCTCATCAGGCAGCACCGGCATTGGGCCATTGCCGTCCATGTAGTCCCTGTCCTCGTCACACCATATACGGCAGTTGTGTATGTCATGGCCGTTAGAACGATGGAAGCGGCAGAACTTACTAGCATCGTAGTCCCACTTGGCGTCGTTGCCCCGGTCGCCCGGTAGCCTCTGCTTGCCTTGCTGGCTTCCCTTCCTCCCCTCGCCCCGAGGAGGTTGTTCCGATCCATAGCAGCAACAGTTTCGGGAGTTTGGTCCTCCCTCTTCTTCCTTTTCTTGTCCTTGGACGACTGCTTCTTTTTCTGCTTAGGCTCAGGATCGTCCCCCCAAGCAGAAGTGCCAGGTCCGATCAAGCCCTTGCGTCGCTTGGACTCATCAGCATTGGCATAGAGATGCGCCTACCGAAGGAGTTTGTTAGCGTCGACATCCTCGCAGAGCTCGTGGTCCTCTATGAAGCGTATGTCCCTCACCCCCTGCTTAAACGCGTGACGAACAGACTCGTCAGACACGTTGGGGATGGTATTCCTTGCCCGAACGAATCTAGTGACAAAAGAACGCAGCGACTCCCTGTCTTTCTGCTTGATCGCCTCCAGGTCTTCCGACCTGCCCGACCGGGTACTACAGTCGTGAAAGTTGCTTATCAGGGCGTCGCAGAGTGTGTCCCAGGAGTCGATGGACCCGTCATGTAGGTTGAAGAACTAGGTACGAGCGGCCCCTTACAGGACAGTGGGAAGATAGTTTTCCTTCACAGCGTCGTTGCTGCCTTAGGCCTCGATGGCCAGCCCGTACACGAAAACGAATTGCTCCGGATTCTGAGTCCCATTGAATTTCTCCATCTTGCCCGGCTTGAACCTGGCGGGCCAGACCACCGCGCGGAGCTTAGGGGTAAAGGCCCTGCACCCGGCACCTCTGCCGTGCACATAGCCGATGCCAGGTGGCTGTCCACGTCGCACCCCCCATTGCTCGGCACTCGTAGGCGGGTTCTACTGAGCAGGTTGCGGGCCAAGCCTTTGAAAGACTCCGCCCCGGTTGTTGGATTTCTATGCTCGGGGAGGCGTAGCGTTTCTGCGTGTGGCGACCTCGCGGTACTCCCGTCGTGAAATGCCACCACGCTGGTCGCGGCTTGTCCCTGCCGGAACGATCTGGCCGTGTCCCAGGCAGGCGGACCGTTGGGGTTCCTGGCACGATTGTCTTTCCGGTTGCCCCATCGACCGGTGCTGAGAGCGGGGGGAAGGGCATGCGCGTTGCAGCCGCCATCTCCCCGGTGACTGCTAGACACCCGGGAGCTTGCCAAGTCGTTGGCAACACGGTCGAGTTCGTCGAGCAAACTGGCGGCGGGGACGCCGCCTTCCTGACGCAAGATGGCAGCTAGGGCTCGGAGGCATTTCCGGCTCTGAGCAACCAGACCCGCGGTTGCAGTTGAGCCAGTTTGCGCATGAGGAGTATGCTGAGGATTGTGGGCGGGAGCTTATCCCTCGAGCGGCTGGCAGAGGCGAGCAGCTAGGGATGAAACGGATCGGATACGGATCGGAAACCACTCATATTGTATTTGATCCATTTAGTTTGATCGGATACGGATTCGGATACGGATAGTACCGGATACAAATACGGATACGAATAATATCGGATACAAATACGGATCGGACACGGATACTCTCTCGGATAATACGCGAAAACATATACTAAAGAAATAAGTATATCCAAATACATATAGTTATCTCTTTGTGACTCAACTTTATGGCTCATAGTCATGAAAATGATGGTATGTAAGTATCATACCCGATAAAGCAAAAAAAATGTAAAATCATATGCATCTAGTTGTTATATGTGTTAGTCATTCATCCTATAGAAATATAATAGAGATAGTTTATAGATAGATTTAGCTAATCGGATAATATCCATCGGATATTATCCAAGAAAAGCTCGGATAATATCCATCGGATATTATTTGTATCCGTACCGTATCCGCCTTGTCGGATTCGGATATCCATAAAATTATCCGGCTCAATATTTTCGGATATTATTATGCCTCGGTCGGTCGGACGGTCGGAAATTATCCGTACCATTTTCATCCCTACGAGCAGCACATCCCCCATGCTCCTATTGAATCGTTCCCGGGCAGCATCGGCCTCCTGCCGGGCGAGCTACGAGGGATTATTGTCCACCAAGACCACTGGGGCGATCTGGTTGCCTCCGTCTTCATATTCGGAAGCCATAAGGACGTCTCGGTTCTAAGTAGGCTCGGAAGGAGTCATCGCCGTATCCGTAACAGAGATGGTCGCGGCGGGAGAGATCTGATACGAGCCAGATAGATCCAGCCCGTCGTAGAGATCCATCTCTTCATCTTCCCCATCCAGGACGGGGGCAAGATCCAGCCCACTGAGAGCCGGGATCTGGTCCTCCAGTAGCTTGCTGGTGGACGGATCTGCCGGGGGCCAACCAATCTGCCCAGTTGTGCCATGCCGGCGGGCAGTAGGAGACGTGGAGATCCCCGTGTGCCCCGGGTACTCCAAGATCGCGGCATCGTCGCCGCTAGCGTAGTACTCGTCGCCGTCCTCGACGTCGTCGAAGCAGCACATGTCTCTGGTGTCCCCGGAGTTGATTGACATCGGGAGGATTGCAACCGGTTAGGGATCTGACCACGTCCGCTCAGACGGTGCCAGCTGTCGACGATTGGGAATTGGGTTCCACGAGCCGAGCTTTCTTCTTGTTGAGGGACAAGACAACCCCTTCTAACCGGGAGCGTTACGTTCCGAATACGATCTTACGGGGAGCACAGATGATAGAGACACGAGGATTTTTATGCTGGTTTAGGCCCCTCACCGTCGAGGTAATAGCCCTACCCCATTGCTTTGTTGATGATTAACAAATTACAAGTGGTCTGGATAGATCCGAGAAGGGTGGTGATGAACTACGGGGTGCGGCCGGGCTCAGTCCGCAGCGCACCGGGCACAACGAGTGTGACGAGAGGTGAAAGCTAGGCGCTACAATGTTGCTCTCTCCCCTTGCCGCTGCCTACCTGATGCCCAGATGACATGCCATAACATTGAATTGAATATCAAATGGAATTGATTACCTGCAGGAAATCATACAGGTCAATCCCTCACGCAGGAGGGTTTATATAGGGCAAGGTACAAGTGGATAAGCGGGAAACTACCCCTAAAAAGCCGGTGAAGGCCGCCGAGCCACCAGGAACCCTAACTCCGCCGCCAGGAACCCTAGCCGCCCTGTCGTATCGTGGGCCGGGCCTTGATCCACGCTTACTTGAAGGAAAAGTCTTCAACTTGACCAGCAAGGCGTTGGGCAGGAGTGTGCCAACCCTCTGCCGGGCAGGAGGTATCGGGGATAGCTAAAAAGTTAGTAAGGAGCTACCGGGCACCGGGCAGGAGACCAAATCCTCGACAACAAGCATTAGGGACGGGAGAGTCCCGAGTCCCTGCTAGCGCATGTGTTGTGCTACGGTGTGACCTTGCTCAACGGTGAGTAGGTGCGCACGTGTTGTGCACCGAACATCGGTCAAACAAATCGGTTTGCGCACTTGTCCCTTCCTTTATTTTCCACAAAATTGGAGATTGTTGCTTGTGCCATGTGCCTTCGAAACTAGAACTGTGCTAGGTTTCCGCACGCGCTCACTCTCGTAATTGGCTAACAAGGTGATAACTTGGCGTGAGTTTACAGTAGAAAAGGGTTAAAATTTTGATAAGCCACCAATTCACCCCCCCCACTTGGCCTAGGATCCCTTCAGGTGGTATCAGAGGGTAGGATCTCGTCTCTGGCTTAACCGCTGATGAGATGGCCGACGGGGGTAATAGTGTAGCTGGTAATAGGATTCCTCTGTTCACGGGCACCCACTTCGATTTCTAGAAAAGGCGAATGCGGGTGTATCTACAGTCCATGGGCACGGACGTATGGAAAGTGGTTGATAAATCCTTAGGTTTCATTCTAGAGAAGGATGTCAAACCCAACGAGGCACAAAGCAAAAAGCTAAAGTTAGATGCAAAGTCGCTCAATGCATTGTTTTGTGGAATTAGCATGGTTGTGTTTGATAGGGTGTCTAATCTACCTAGTGCTCACGATGTGTGGACAACGCTCATAGAAATACATGAGGGCTCAGATGCGGTTAAGGAGGGCTAACAAATCATATTTAGAGATAAGTTTGATCGCTTTGACATGTTGCCCGGTGAAAATGCAAATGCCACGTTTACTCGTCTTAACCCCCTAATCAACGAGCTCAAAGGGCTCGGTGCTTCTTTGTCTTATGCGGATGTATGCATGAAAATGATTATGGTGCTGCCAATTGACGGGTATCGCGACATTGTCACCTACCTATCAAACAGCGGGGAATTCGAGACCATGAAGCCTACCACACTCTTGAGCAAGTTGACCTCACACGAGATGCTGATACCAAACAGGGTCAAGGCTGAGGCAGAAAAGAACAAGTCCGTTGCTGTCCAAGCAAGTGTCACTAAGAGCACCTCATAGGCCACCTCACCCATGTGCCCTACAAGTCCCAGAGAAGCAGCCTTGGATGAACTTGTGGGTTAGTTGGCAAGAAGCTTGGGTTGAGGAGACAGGGCAGGACATCATATGCATCATACCGATGCTATGAGTGTCAAGAGAAGGGGCACATCGCCTCTATGTGTCCTAAGAAGAGTGCTGCCAAATACAAGAGCAATGAAACAGTGATGATGATGAGGATGAGCCAAAGGCAAAGGAGAAGCAAAGGAACAAGGAAAATGAGAAAGGAAAGCACTGGAGGAACTTGCACAAGTCTGAGTTCAGGGGTACTTCCAAGAGTGGGAAGAAGGTGGCCTTCGTGGGCGAGTGGGTCACCGACAGCTCAGCTGGATCACAGGGTTCCAGAGATGATGATGTGGTTGGAGCGATGGCCACTTGCGCTTTCACAGTGCCACCTCCACCTCCGGTGTTCTTCCCGACTTGTCTTGCTATTGGCACGGTGTCACAAGAAGGTCAAGTGCGTGAATGGTGGTCTGGTGTAGAAGATTCAGACTCTACTTCCTATACTACCTCTTCACCAACGACAGCTCGAGCTCCTACTGCTACCGCTTCACCAGCTCCTGCTACAGCTCTCTTGTGCCTTATGGCCAAGCCTTCCTCCAAGTCCTCCACAAAGGTAACACGAAAAGATGCTTCCTTCTCCTCTGGCTATGAAACTGATCCTGATAGTCCTACTGAAAAAGAAAAAGAATTAGCTGGTTACTTCTTTCAGGCCAAGGACTATTTTGAAAAAGAAAAGCTTAGGGATAATTTGCTCGAGGAACGCCTAGCTAAGCTAGCTAAGAAACATGCTGCATTAGAAACTGAACACTTACTTCTCACTAGCTCTAGCAAAGCAATGGAAGTAGAAAATAGAGCAATGAACGAGTCTGAGGAAGGACTCTTAGCCACCATACAAGAACTTAGAGATGAATTGACTTTGCTTAGCACAAAGAACAAAGAACTAGATGCTAGGAGCACCACATTTGCTGCTTTGCCTGTTGCACAGTTGGTTGAGAGCACTTCTTGTGGTACTACTGTGTCTGCTCTTGCTACTGTGCTTGCTGCTAGTGACATTACCAGTTTGTCTGCTGCTTTAGCTACTGCTTCTTGTGCTAGGGATGCTACTACTTTTGTACCTAATGCTAGTGATATTGCTACTCTGCTTGTTGGTTTGGCTGTTGCTTTGCCTAGTGCTTTACCTGCTTTTGATACTAGTGCTGAGACTACTTTGCCTGCTGTAGCTGCTTTGCCTAATGCTAGTGATACTGCCAGTTTGCCTGTTGCTTTGACTACTAGCTTACCTGTTTCTACTGTTGCACATATGTCTGCTGTTGCTCCTGCTAGTGCTAGCTTTACTTCTGAGTGTGTAATGATAAATGCCTCTTCTTTTTGTGTGGAGTGTACCGTATCAAATTTTGGCTTTCTATGTGAGATACCGATATTCATTAACTAGGTTAATAGTGGTATCTAGTTATTTAGTAGTAAATTGTTTGGTGTATTGCTTTGCCTTTAATTTATGAAATGACAAGAAGATCGAAGGAAGATGATGCAAGACCCGCCACTACAAATAAAGACTGAAGGAGGACGATGTACGAGGATCGAGGTAAGTTGAAAAATGTTTTTGAAAAAAGAAGAAGAATGAATTTACAAAAAAAAAAACTTATGCGGTACAGTACTTCTTTTTCGTACAGTCCGTACAATTTTAAAAAAATGATTTGTCTTTTTTGTTTTAAAAAGAGTGTAGTTCTTCACTAAATAGACTTTAATACTTCCTATGTATGGAGAATAAATAGTTGATAATGATAACAATAATATAACAACTAATTTGTTGTTTATGGCTGTAACCTATGCTTGAGTTTGATTTATTTGAATCATGCTTTCTTTAGCATGAGGAGTGTTGTTTCTAATTTGGATCTTTGAATGGAGTGATAAAAGCGTTTATAAAATTATTATATCTAAAGGATGTCGCTTACCATTTAGTCTTCTTTTCTATTTTTTCTGTCCCAGCAGATGGCCAGAGGTCGTGGAAGTGAACCTCGTGGCAGAGGAAGAGACCATGGTAGGGGTAGAGGTCGTGGGCGTGGAGTTGTCGACAGGTGACTAACTGGGGGGTCACCGCCGGCAATGAATTTGTACGAGGGGACGCTAATCAAGGTCTAGAACAGATGGGTAACACAAGACAGGGTTATACAGGTTCAGGCCCTCAACGGAGGAGGTAATACCCTACTTCCTGTGCTCTGGGATTATTTGGTGAATCGGGATGCAAGAAGACGCTCCTATCCGTCCTTCGATGGCCCTCTACCCCCTCCCTTTATCGTAATAACTTCGTATAGCATACATTATCCATCAGTGATTGGGGATCTCTTCCTCAGGACTATGACTCAGAAGGACAGGATGTCTCATCCCCTGTCGGATCTGATCGATCCGTCCGATCTCGATCACTTTCCGTGTCTGGGACAGCAGTTCCCGGCTATGCTCCAGAGCTGGTCTCAGATCACACTCCCGTCATTGACGATGATTACGGAACCGACGATCTATACGATAGTCTAGATCTCTCGGGTTCCAAGACCATGTCGGTCGATTCTTCCTGTGGAGACACAGCGATGACACCGTCTAGCGCGCCTTCGCACGGCCGTCGCAGTGTCAACATGGCTGGTGCGGGAACTTCAGAGGATCATGCACGGGTCGCGGCGGCCGAAGAGGTCGAGCAAGTCGATTCTGCTCGACAACTCGATGAGGCTTCACAGGCTGCTTGCGAACAAGAAGTTGTTCGCCGTAGTCTAGATGTCTCAATCGGCAGGCTGCTCACGAACAAGAAGTTGTTTGCCGTAGCCTGAATGCCTCAATCGGTAGAGCCTTGGCACGGTTTCGCGATCGGCACAAGCGACAGCGACGCGAACAGCCTCACGTACCTACGCCAAGCCCGGCAGAAGTTCAGCCTGTCCGGGACGAATCCCCGCGTAACCAGACCTTAGTCGTGCAAGACGCGGACGCCTCAGGCATCCCAGAACCCCTTGAGCAGAGTCAGGAAAGACTACAAGCCATAGCTTCGGTGATAAGATCTACCAACCAGGCTGACCTCGCCATGCAAGATGATGCTCCTATCGATGATTCGATGGTTTCCTGCCGATGGCTTCTGTCCCCTCCCTTTATATAGTACAGGGGGGATAGAATTTACAGTAAGTCGCGGGGTATATGGCAACTATTTCCGTTATGATGTTACATGGAATGCATGCAAGGATCTGCTAATTACATGGGGATATCCCATAACTCGGACCTTTTCTTACGGCTCAAGTTCCGCCCGATCCGAATGGTTACCATCTTCGCGCCACCCGATCTGAGTCGCCCCCTATCTGCTCCCACTCCGATCGGTCGCGTGACCTTCGTCACCGTCGAAGGAATACTGTCCACGAGCAAGCTACCCGTGGTCGCCAACGCTCCCCAAGTCCCCGTGGTCGCCGTGATCACAGGGGCAAGAGGCAGCGTGACGATCACGGACGATCCCCTTGGGAAGGGCGCGTCGTCACGACCACGAGGAAGGAACGAGGAGGATTGTCCCGGAGAGAGTTTCTCCAGGCCGAATCTTCCCGTTCAGCAAGAGTTCTTCCGCGCAACAGGACCAACGTATTCTCAAGACTAGGTTCTTCCGCTGCAAGGCTTTTTCTGACCAGCTTCGCGCTGTCAGATGGCCTTCCAAGTTTAAGCCCGGTCATATGGAGAGGTACAACGGGACCCAAAACCCAGAAGAATTCCTTTCCATCTACGCTACCGCCATCGTGGCGGCCGGGGGTGATGAGCTCGTAATGGCTAATTACCTCCCGACTGTCCACGAGGGCGCTGCTCGGACGTGGCTGTTCAATCAGCAGGAAGGTTCCATCTACTCGTGGGACCAACTTTGTGACGCTCTGATTGCCAACTTTCAGAGCTGTTACGTGCGTCTGGGCAAGAAGGATGATCTG
Organism: Raddia distichophylla; assembly: GCA_005191435.1. NCBI lineage: Eukaryota > Viridiplantae > Streptophyta > Magnoliopsida > Poales > Poaceae > Raddia > Raddia distichophylla. Next base: position 56,981 of record SPJY01031470.1, read on the forward strand.
CACCAAATGATATTTTTAATTTTGGCGCTGCCGGTGATATGCCCTCCAGGGTGCACCGAGGCCGGGTTAGGCTCGATTTTAACACATTACCGCCGTCAGCGGCGTGTCAAGAAAGCCTGTTAAGGGGGTCGCCCTTTGTAGTTTTAGCCCAAACCCAGTTAGAGGGAGACGAAGCGTCTTCGCGCCCTTTTCTCACACAGCCGGAAGGGCGCGTGTTTCCGTTGGAAACCGAATCCGCTCTCGCTTCCGTCTCATCGCTATGATGGTTTTACTGTGTTCGAAACGGATTACCAGGCGCGACCCTTAAACTTCTTTCGTGTATAAAAGAAAACCCAGGGACAGGATACTGCTTCATCTTTTCGGCGATCCAGGAAATTTCCACCTCTTCCCGAGCGAGAGCAATGGCCAACATCTTGGAGATGATCATGACGTGGGTCGATGAGGCCCGCGCGAGGGAGAAGGCGGAAGCCGCCGCCAAGGCCGTCGCGAAAGCCTTCGAGGATGAGCTCTGGGAGGACTTCGCCCTAGCAAAGGCGGTAGTCCGCGCGGAGGAATCCATTAGGGTTCTGATCCGTGGGTTCCCGCAGCTCCACAAGGTGCGCTTCCCCCTCAAGGATGCACTGGTCGCCGCCCTCCGCGCCGATGGGGGGTACTGAAGCCCTCCCGCCGTAAGGCCTCTTCTTTTGTTCCTCCACGAGCCAGCGACGAGCCCTAGCTCGATGTGCTGTGCCGCGGAAAAAAGTGTGTAATCGGGCCTGAGTGCCCTCTGAACGAAGGACTTTTGGGGAACCTGATGTCCTTTTTACTTTGATCTTGAATCTGCAACGTTGCTTTTTCTCGAGTTGATCTTGAATCCGCGACGCCGCTTCATCTGAGTAGTTAGGTTCGTGCGTTCCTAGACGGGCAGTAAGCGCGTAACGCAGACCTCTCGGGGGGAACCACTCGAGCAGCCGAGTGATTATTGGGCCCCTCGCGGAAAGGCCGCATCCGACGCTAGACCTAGGCCCGACCCAGAATGCTAAACTCCGCTCGTTGTTATAAGTCTGGAACAGGAGAGCGAAATGGGTTCACCTTGCTCGCTTTTCGCGCCTGTCTGTTGGCTTCTTCAGTAAGCTCCGCCGCTAGGGTTCTTCTTCGTCGCCACCTCCGCCGCCACCCGTCTCCGATCGCAATGGCTCCGCCTTCCCCCTCCACCTCCAAGGTTGCTAAGAGCGGGAAGGAGTAGGTGAAGTCCATCACAACCGAACGGAGGCGTAGCCTCGCCTCATCCAAGTAGTTAGGCTTGTCCGCTCCCAGGCGGGTAGTTAGCGCGTAACGCAGACCTCTCGGGGGAAATCACTCAGACAGCCGAGTGATTATTGACCCCTCGCGGAAAGACCGCCTCTGACGCCAGACCTAGGCCCGGCCCGGAAAGCCTGTTAGGGGGGTGCCCTTTGCAATTTTAGCCCAAGCCCAAATAAGGGGAGGCGAAGCGTTTTCGCGCCCTTTTCTCACACAGCCGAAGAGGCGCGTGTTTCCGTCGGAAACCGGATCCGCTGTCACTTCCGTCCTACCGCTATGATGGTTTTACTGTATTCGAAACGGATTACCAGGCGCGACCCTTGAACTTCCTTCGTGTATAAAAGAAATCCCAGGGGCTGCGTACTGCTTCACCACCGGCCTTCGAGTCTCTTGAGTCTTTTTTCTTTTTCGGTGGTTCCCAAGAATCTTCATGGATCCGTGGGAGGCCGCCGTCGCCGGGTTCCGCGCTCGCGCCGCTGAGCTAAGGTCACTCGCTGGCAACAGTGGCGAGAGGAACACGCGGAAGGGGTCACCCAGAGGGCCATCAGGGTCCTGGTCGGCGGCCATCCACAGCTCTTCCCGGCACGCACCCCATTGAAGGATGCTCTCTTTGCTTCCATCCTCAGTGTTAGGTGGTCGTCGGAGGAATGATCTGTCTCTGTCGGCATCCCCACGAGCCAGCGACGAGCCCTAGCTCGATGTGCTGTGCCGCGGAGAATATGTAATCGGGCCCAAATGCCTTTTTCAATGAAGGACTTTTTGAGGAACCTGATGTCTTTTGCTTTTGATCTTGAATTTGCAACGCTATTTTTTCCACGACTTGATCTCGAGTCCGCAGCATTACTTCATCCGAGTAGCTTGGCTCATCCGCTCCTAGGCAGGCAGTTGGCGCGTAACGCAAGCCTCTCGGGGGGCCACTCGGCTGGCCGAGTGATTATCGGGCCCCTCGCGGAAAGGCCGCATCTAGCGCTAATCCAAGGCCCGGCCCCGAATGCGAAACTTTGCCTGTTGCGATAAATTAGGAACAGGGGAGCGAAATTGGTCCACCTCGCTTGCCTTTCGCGCCAGTCCGTTGGCTTCTTCAGTAAGCTCCGCCGCTAGGGTTCTTCTTCATCGCCACTTCCGCCGCCACCCGTCTCCGATCGCAATGGCTCCGCCATCCCCCTCCACCCCCAAGGCTGCTAAAAGCGGGAAGGAGTGGGCGAAGTCCATCACAACCGAACGGAGGCTCCAAGACGCCACTCGGGAGACCGATGAAAACCTTACGCAGAAGGAAATCGTCAGCCGAGTGGTTGAGCTTTTTGCTCCGGGCTCGGAAATAACTCCCGCGGAATGCCCGGCTCCATACAATTTGGGATACTTGCCTCCAGCGGTAAGGAGAAGAACCTCCTCAACTCAACCGCGATTTATCGATGCAAGATCAGAATTAATTTGATTTGTTGTGTTGCAGGGACGCGATGCCCTTTTCTCCGTCCCCCCGGTTCCGGAAGCTCCGCCCCACAAGGAGGCACCTCGCAAGCGTCCCGCCGAGGGCTCAACGAGTGCTCCTCCAGCCAAAAAAGGCAGGGGGCGCTTCAAGGGACTCAGATGAGGATGATGACGATGATGATGTTCCGCTCCTGCGCCGCCGCCGCTCGGCTCCGAAGCCGCCACCAGCCCAGGCCGCGTAGCCACAAAGCCCTCCGCCTAACCAGTCTGCTGGCCCAGAGGCCGCGTCTGGGGCGAATAAACCTCCCGGCTCGGGCCCGAGTGGTTCAGGCATGAAATTCAAGATGAAATATGTCCCGTCACACAGGTACTCCTTCGCGATGTCGTAACTTCATATTATGTAGAGATGTGTATCTTGAAAGGTCTTCGAATGTTTTCAGAAAACCAGTAAATGATGACAAGCCGCCAAGCTCCAAGGACTCGGCTCGGCCCTCCGCGCCTCAACAGGGCTCTGGCCCATCCGCTACCAGCCACCAACCTTCGTCGGCGAAGGGGAAAACTCCGACTATGGCTCCAGCTAGTTCAGAGCCAGAAATCGAGGAGATTCCTCGCCCTTCCGCCCAAGCACACACTCCACCCTTCCGACTGAAATGGAGGAAGGAGATGGAGGGCTACGAGGTCGACGACGGGCAGGAAGCCGAAGAGTGGGAATTTCTGGACCATGTAACCGCAATTCAAGCTGAAATATACAAGGTAAAACTTTCACTCGCCACAGATCTTTATCCTGTACGGGGGAATCCCACTAATCTTCCTCCCTTCTCCACACAGCGCATGAAGGAGAGGTCGAAGCAGAAAACCCGATGCATGGAGAGGACGGTAGGCGAGCTGAAAACGCGTGATGAGTTTGACAATGCGCTGTATGCCGCCAAGCCCCAATACCGTGGCCGGATCGAAGAACTGCACCGCGAGGTCATCGAGCTTCGATTCCGCCACGTGGAAGAGTCTAACACAAACCAAGGTATAGGCCCCAATCCGTGCTAAATCTCTTGGAAAGGATGCTCCGTAAGTAATGATCTTCAATATTTGCCGTCGATCGTAGCTCTAGAGGCGAGGCAGAAGGCGTTAGAGGAAGAAGTCCACCAAGCCAACGCTCGAGCCGAGAAGTCGGCTAAAGGGTTGGAAGGTAACCTTCCCGACTGGCTCTCCTTGGCTCAACCTTACTAAAACCCGACTAATGTAATTTACCATCAAGTGCAGCTCTGGAGACGAGGCAGAAGGCACTAGAGGAAAAAGTCCACCAAGCCAACGCTCGAGCCGAGAAATTGGCTAAAGAGTTGGAAGGTAACTTTCCCGACTGGCTCCCCCTGGCTCAACCTTACTGAAACCCGACTGATTTGCCTTTCCCGACTAGTTGCGCAGAGCATCGCCGCCGGGCCTCAACGGGAATAGTTCCAATACTTGAATGCCTTTATCCAGACGAGGAGCTGCCGAACAACCCTGACCTCCTGATAGCTCATCTCGATGCTGTCCCTGATCGGATCAAGGTCTTCACTCGGGAGGCCGCAATAACGTGCACCGGCCAAGGCCTCGCCATCGCGAAGTCAAACTTTCCTCGCCTAGACTGCGAAGCCGTCAAGGATGGATTCGCTTGCTCGGAAGAGGAGGCCGTAGCTCTGCTAGAGGAGGTTCATCCGGCTGCTGTCCAGATAGTCGACCAACTGGACTTGTAATTATGCCTGTAATAGAAATTTCTGGTTGATCCCCAGTACTGCTGATCTAATTTATCCGAATAGTACGTTTTATCCTTTTTTCATGACACTCATCCACCGACTGGTCTAGCCCCCGAGTGCCAGGACGTAGCGCTTGGCTTTCCTATGCAACTACGGAGTAGCTAAACATTGTCGCTTGGGATATAAAAGTGCCATTACTTAAGAATTTTCATAATACTCGAATGCGATCAACACATGTAGAGGGAAAACAACTTTATTGATGAGATAGGGTGCGGTTGACTCCGCACACTATTTAGTGTAGCCCCCGACTTACTGCTTGGTCGTTTACGGCCAAGTAGCAAGTCAAAAGGAGGGAATCTAATTACATGCTGCTTTAGTACAAGACTTTTAAGCGTAAAAACGACGTAGCTGTTCGATGTTCCAGGTATTGGGCACTTCAGATCCGTCTTCACGCTGTAGCCGGTAAGCCCCCGGGCGGGTCACCTCAGCTATCGCATAGGGGCCTTCCCAGAGTGGGGAGAGTTTATGCTCGTGCTTCTGATTCCTTCGAAGGACCAGATCCCCCTTGGAGAACGCACGGCCCCGTACGTTGCGCTGATGGTAGCGACGCAGGCCCTGTTGGTACTTTGCCGACTGGATCAATGCAGCTTCCCTGGCTTCCTCGAGCCGATCGAGGTCTTCGCGCCTTGCTTCATCCGACTGATTATCGTTGTAACCGGCAACGCGAGGAGACCGGAACTTCAATTCAGTCGGGAGGACCGCCTCTGAGCCGTATACTAGGAAAAAGGGTGTCTGCCCTGTGGCTCGGCTTGGGGTTGTTCTAAGCCCCCAGAGCACCGAGGGCAACTCCTTAACCCAGCGCGTTGCGTACGGCTTTAGGCGATCAAAGATTCGGGCTTTGAGCCCTTGTAGCACCAATCCGTTGGCGCGTTCAACCTGCCCGTTGCTCCTCGGGTGGGCTACCGACGCGTAGCAGATTTTGATGCCCAGCTCCTCGCCCCAGTCTTGAAACTCACTGCTCTTAAACTGTACTCCATTGTCGGTGATGATGCGATTGGGGACGCCGAAACGCACAACGATATCTCGAAAGAACTCGCGTGCTTTGGCCGCCGTGATGACAGCGACTGGCTTGGCCTCAATCCACTTGGTAAATTTGTCAATGGCAACGAAGAGATGAGTGAATCCGCCTTGTGCTCGCTTGAGGGGGCCCACCATGTCGAGATTCCAAACGGCGAAGGGCCAAGAGATCGGAATCGTCTGTAGATCTTGCGCCGGCATGTGGATTTGCCGTGCGAAAAACTGACACCCGTCACATCTGCGTACTATTTCTTCCGCATCTGTGACCGCGGTTGGCCAGAAAAAACCTTGCCGATAGGCTTTGCCCACCAGGGTGCTAGCAGCCGCGTGGTGCCCGCACTCTCCCGAGTGGATTTCAATAAGCAGGTCTCTACCTTCTTGCTCGGATATGCAACGCCTCAGTACTCCGGAACTGCTTTTTCGGAAAAGCTCGTCCCCGATTACCTTGTAGCTTTTGCTTCGGCGTGTAATGCACTCGGCTAGGCTTCGATCCTCGGGCAACTCGTCACGAAGAATATAATCTAAGTAAGGCTGAGTCCACCCTGGGTTAATCGTGAATACCTCTGCATCGGGTTCTGGCTGCTTCTCTTGATCTTCTCCTGGTGCAGATGGTATCTTGATGGATGGTGCGCGTAGCTCCTGGACGAAAACACCACTCGGGACTTGGGCCCGAGTGGATCCCATCCGCGCTAGCTCGTCTGCTGTTTCGTTGTCGCGGCGGAGCACGTGAGTAAGCTCCAAACCGTCGAACTTGTCTTCTAGCTTTCGAACCTCCCGGCAATAGGCCGCCATGCTGTCGTCAATACAGGACCACTCCTTTTGGACTTGGTTGACCACGAGTTGAGAATCCCCGCGCACCATTAACCGCCTGACACCAAGCGAGATGGCGACGCGAAGCCCGTGGATGAGTGCCTCGTACTCGGCGGCGTTGTTGCTGACGGGAAACAATATCCGGAGGACGTAGCGTAGCTTCTCTCCAGTCGGCGATATGAGCAAAATTCCAGCCCCCGCGCCGCTGAGCATGAGGGAACCATCAAAGTACATTGTCCAGTACTCGAGATTCTCCTTTGCTGCTGGGGTTTGGGCTTCTGTCCACTCGGCGACGAAGTCGGCCAACGCTTGAGATTTGATGGCTAATCGAGGCCTGAACTTTATTTCAAAGGCTCCAAGCTCGACTGCCCATTTGGCAATTCTCCCAGTGGCTTCCCGGTTGTGGAGTATGTCTCCAAGCGGGAAGGAAGTGACCACCGAAATTTCATGCTCTTGAAAATAATGCTTGAGCTTCCGCGATGTAAGTAATACAGCATACAGAAGCTTTTGTACTTGTGGGTACCTTATTTTAGAGTCGCCCAATACCTCGCTTACGAAGTAGACCGGGCGTTGTACCTTCTGGAGTGAGCCCTCTTCGTCTCTCTCCACCACCAAAGCGCTGCTGATGACGTGAGTCGTTGCGCCGATGTAGAGTAAGAGGGGCTCCTAGGGCATGGGAGGTACCAACATCGGAGGCGTGGTGAGGAACCTCTTTAGGTCTTCAAAGGCTTGCTGTGCTTCCGCTGTCCACTAAAAATCGTCTTGTCGGCGTAAGAGCCTAAAGAAAGGCATGCCTCGCTCCCCGAGTCGAGAAACGAATCGGCTAAGTGCCACGATGCATCCAGTGAGCTTCTGCACGTCCTTCTGGTTGGTCGGAGGCTTCATCTTGAGGATGGCGTCGACCTTCTCTGGATTTGCTTCGATCCCTCGATTGGTGATGATGAATCCGAGTAATTTACCAGACGGAACACCAAAAACGCACTTCTCAGGATTTAGCTTCATCCGAAATGCCCTTAGACTCTCGAACGTCTTGGTCAGATCTGTTATGAGATCCCATCTGGATTTGGTTTTTACAATGACGTCGTCGACATATGCCTCCACGTTGTGTCCGAGCTGAGTGTGAAAACACCGCTGTATGGTGCGCTGATAGGTAGCGCCAGCGTTTTTCAACCCGAATGGCATTGTGATATAGCAGAAAGTACCAAAGGGCGTAATAAACGACGTTTTGATGTAATCCTCCTCCTTCAGACTGATCTGATAATAGCCTGAGTAGGCGTTCAGAAAACTCAAGAGCTCGCACCCAGCGGTGGAATCCACCACTTGGTCGATGCGGGGGAGCCCGAAAGGATCCTTGGGACACGCCTTGTTGAGGTCGGTGTAGTCGACACACATGCGCCATGTCTTGTTTTTCTTCTGCACTAGGACCGGATTGGCAAGCCACTCGGGATGATACACCTCTTTGATGAACCGAGCGGCCAACAATTTGGTGATCTCACTCCTTATGGCGTCTTTTTGATCCGGGGCAAATCTTCGCAGGCGTTGCTTGACTGGCTTTGCCTTTTCGTCGACGTGGAGAGAGTGCTCGATCACTTCCCTCAGAACACCGGGCATGTCCGAAGGCTTCCAAGCGAACACATCCCGGTTGGCCCGGAGGAAAGTGACGAGCGCGTCTTCCTATTTGCTGTTGAGCCCTGTCCCAATCACGGCCGTCTTGGCCGGATCAGACGGGTCCAACAGGATCTTCTTGGTTTCTTCGGCTGCTTGGATGGACGTCTTAGCCTGCTTCTTGGCGGGGACATCCCCTTCCTCCTGAAGATTCGTAACCTCCAGTCGGATCTTTTCCATCTCGGCAGACGAGTCCAGTGCCTGCGCCATCTCGCAGATTTCACTGTCACAGAGCAGGGACTGTTTAACGTCACCAGGGAGGGGTGATTACACCATTGGGACCTGGCATCTTTAAGACGAGGTAGGTATAATTGGGAACAGCCATGAATTTGGCAATCCCCGGCCTTCCCAAGATGGCATGATATGCCGTCTCAAAATCGGCCACTTCGAAGCTCACACTCTCGGTCCGATAGTTATCCTTAGTCCCAAACGTAACCGGCAGAGAAATCTGTCCGAGCGGTACTGCGGACGTCCCGGGGATTACCCCGTGGAAAGGAGATGATCCCTGCCGTAGCTCAGAACGAGGAATATTCATTTGGTCCAGGGTCTTGACGAAAAGGACATTAATCCCACTCCCGCCATCGACCAGAACCCTTTTTAGTTTGCTTCCTCGCACGACTGGATCGAGCACCAGAGGATACCTCCCAGGGAAGGCGATCAGATCTGGGTGGTCCGATCGGTCAAAGGTGATGGCCACCTCGGACCAGCGCAAGTATTTAGGCGTCCCAGGCATGATAGGTGGTCCGAGTGGTAAGCTTTTGCTTCCGCTTGGACTCGTACGCATCCGAGCCCCCGAAGATGTAGTTGATCTCGCGCTCGGCGTCCTGGTAATCTCCATCAGGTTTCTTGCCTTGACCGCCCTTAGCCGACTGGTTCACGCTGTCAGTGAACTTCTACAGAATAAGGCAATCTTTGGTAGAGTGTTTTCCTCGAGGTTGGAAGGGACATACCGAATCCATGACTTTCTTGTAGTCGTTGTCGTTAGGGGGCTTGGGTCGGTTGCGCTCCATGTTGGCGACCATCTCATCCCCCTTCCGCTTCTTGTCTTTGGGCTTGCCTTGCTCGTCGTTAGGCTTCCTCTTGGGGCCTCCGTCATTGCCTCCGCGATGATTCGCGATGGCCACTTCGGCTTCGGCCTCCTGGTCTGCCATCGTGAATATGGCCTTGAGACTACGCGGGGGGTCCAGGGTCATCTGCCTGATTAACTCCTCGGATTGGCATCCGGCGAAGAAGGCGTCGATGACCGTTTGCTCCGAAACGTCCCTGATCTCGTTCTTCTTCTTAGTAAAGCGCTTGATGAACTCGCGAAGAGTCTCATTCTTGCGCCGGTGTAGCTGTCCGATCTCCCATTTCCCCGCGGGCCTTTCGTAAGTCCCTTGGAAATTTGCGATGAACTGCTCCTGGAGGTCGTCCCAAGACTCAATAGAGTTCTCCGGGAGTGCCGTTAGCCAGGTCTAGGCGGTTGGGGTCAAAGCGACTGCAAGTAATTTGCCATGACGTTCTGATCACCTCCTGCCGCGCTGACTGCTAAGGCGTAGACCTGCAGCCAGTTCTTTGGGTCCCTCTCGCCATCGAACTTGTCGATGCCTTTGAGGTTGAAACCATCTGGCCAAACCACTCGGCGAAGATCCGGGATGAAGGCTCGAATCCCCTCCAGCGGTCGTGGCCGCCTCCGCGCTAGGGATCTACTACGACGCTCCCGGCGCGGGCCTTGGCATTGCTCCTGGCGGTTGTCGCGCCGACTGGCGGTGCTCTCGGCTTGGTCATCGTTGCGGCGACTTTGACGGCCACGAGAGTTCCGCTCGCCGTTACTGCGCTCCCGCCGCCTGGCTTAGATGTCTTGATGTAGATCACGGGCAGGCTATTGGTGCGATTCGCCAGCCGCTGAGGCACGAGCCCGGTTCCGTTGCGCGTAGACCGACTGCGAGCGGAGGCAGTCGGAGCCGGTATAGCCTCGTTTTGCTGTATGGCAGATATCTCCACCATGGCCGTCGCTCGAGCAAGGGTCTGGACGAGGGGGCTGCCTTCTGAAAGTTGTGGCGCAATAGTCTCAAGAAGAGTCTTTGACGCGATGACGTTGGCCTGGGGATTGTTATAGACCTCCTGATGATCTCTTAGCCTCACCGCGCAGAGTTCATTCTGGACGTCGCGGCCGCGTGCGCGAAGCTGACGCGCGCGGTCTCGATCTTCTACAACTACAGCGGTTGCTTCAGGTCTAACTTGTTGAGAGGTAAAGTGATGATCCTCCGCCGCAAGGACGAAAACCTCACGATAATTACGAATCTCAGCGCTCCCGTCGGACTCAGAGTCAGAGGCGGAGAGGCTGACTTGTTCGCTCCGTCCAATGGGTTGGCCACCGTTGATGACACCCACGAACGCTGCAGGATCCGATCGGATTGATCCGACCGGATTAGCAGATTGGCTTCCCGAGTGGTTATCTCTTGTCTGAATCTCAGGATGAATTTGCACGGGGTCCGCAGCAAATCTCCCAAGTCCGGATAGAAATCCAGTCAGGGAGTTGTAGACTTCACCGGGCTGGAGGACGTCCAAACCGGGGTAGGCGATCTCATGGGGCTCTTCTTCACCCTCCTCGCTGAGGGGTGCAAAGTGAGGCTGCCGACGGATCTTCCTGAAGAAAGCGCAGGCGGAATTCTCCAAGCCGAAAGGCAATGGGTCCCATTGATTGCGTGCGCCATCTGGTCGAACGATCTCCCGTGGGGGGAGGGATGAAGATTGCCGATGCCGTCGGCGACGAAGTCCAAGGTGCCGAAGCGCAGGGTCTCTCCTGGCCTCACGTCGACGTACGACGATCTTGAAAAAGCCATCTCTGAAAGATGATCTTGACGCGGTCCCCTACCTGGCGCGCCAAGTGTCGACAGGTGACTAACTGGGGGGTCACCAACGAATCTTCGGGTGGTAACCATCATCAGCAGCAAACCACTCGGACTCGAAGATTATGGCGTCCATCGTGCGACGCTGGCTTAATCAACCGCGAGACTAACATGAGAAGAAGATGCGATCTGTTCCCATTCAGATTCTGGATGGAACTTATGTCGCAGTTTCCCGTTGACTCAGAAAGAGTTTCGGGGTGAAATAAGATGCGTTGAAAATCTTATCTCGTTATCTTTCCAAGGGTCAACCGCCCCTGGATCGCCCCCTATTTGCTCCCTTATGGGCCTTCTAGAAGATATCCGGGGCCCACGTAGTCCACAGCCTCTTTTTAGTAAGAGTAATACAGGAAATCATACCCATTTGAATGTCAAAACAAAAAGGGTGTTTGTTAAGAAAGTCTCAACTATTGATTCTCGCTATTTGCTCCTTAGAGATTATAAAATGCTTTGTCTCAAAATCTTTTCCCCTTAGAAGTGTGGACACTAATCTCAAAGGACCCAACTTAGTTTGGGTAACTAAATACCAAAAATGATTATATTTGTGTAGTTGAAATACAAGAGTGGCGGCCCGCATTGGGTTTTTGATATTGGATGCACTAAACACATTACGAGAGACTCACGTATGTTCACCTCATCCGAGGATGGTGATGGCTCTATGAAAATCACTTTTGGCAACAATCGCACGGTTGAAATGAAATGGAAGGGTATAATTGCTATTTCATCTGACTTGACCATTGACAATGTCCTTCTTGTAGAATCTCTAAATTTCAATCTGCTATCCGTTTCCCAAATTTGTTACTTGGGTTTTCGTTGTCTTTTCTCAAAAGATGGAGTTTCAATTTTTAATAAAATGGAAAAACTTATATTAAAAGGATTTAGATTTCAAAATCTCTATCTTTTGAGTTCAAAATCCAATGCATCGTGTGTCTCGACGTGTTTAATCGCTAAAATCTCTCTTGGTTGGCTTTGGCATCGCTGTCTTAGACATGTTGGCATGGGAAATTTGAAAAAGCTTTTCAAAAATGAGTTGCTGGTTGGCTTGAAGGATGTGAAGTTTGAAAAGAATAAACTTTGTAGTGCCTGTTAAGCCAGCAAGCAAATTGCAAACCCACATCCATTGAAAAGTGTCATGTCCATCTCTCGTCCACTCGAGCTTTTACATATTGATTGGTTGGCCCTACAACATATGCAAGCATTGGTGGAAATTCTTATTGCTTAGTCATAGTAGATCATTTCTCTCGATTTTGTTGGGTATTTTTTTTGCCAAACAAAAGTATTGTTAGAAAATTTTTTAAAACTTTTGCAAAAAGGGCCCAAAATGAATTTGATTCTCCCATCAATAATATTAGAAGTGACAATGAGACAGAGTTCATTAACGCTAACATTGATGATTTTTATGATGAGCTAGGCATAAAGCATTAGAATTCCTCCACATACACACCTCGACAAAATGGTGTGGTGGAAAGGAAAAATAGAACGCTTATTGAGATGACAAGAACCATGTTAGATGAATATGGCACACCCGACAATTTTTGGGTTGAAGCAATCAACACGGCTTGTCATGCTATCAATCGACTCTATCTTCACCTACTTCTCAATAAAACTCCATATAAGCTTTTGGTTGAAGACGTCCCAACATTTCCTACTTTCGTGTCTTTGGATGCAAGGTGTACATTTACAAAAAGAGACATCATTTGGGCAAGTTTCAAATGAGGTGCGGCGAAGGTATCATGCTTGTCTATTCCTCTAAATCCAAAGCTTAACGAGTGTTCAATAACTCCACTCGACTTGTTGAGGAGAGCTATCATATAAAGTTTGATGAATCTAATGGCTCGCAAGAAGAGCATGAGAATTTAAGTGATGTAGGTGATAAGTCATTGGATAGAGTAATGAAGAACATTACTATTGGAGCTGAAAAACCGAAGGAAGTTTCCGATTCCGCAAATGATGAGCAATTTCCCAACATGACGCCCCAAGTGAGCAATCAAGAAGACATGGAGGAAACTGATGGAAGTGAGCTTATTGAAAAACCACAACCCATGAAGACTTATCACACAATTGTCAAATACCATCTGGTTAATCAAGTCATTGGTGATATAAGTAAGGTCGTTCAAACTCGTTCCCGTGATGCAAATTTCTGTGAGCACTTCTTCTTTACGTCTTGTGTAGAGCCCAAAAAATTGATGAAGCACTAGAAGATTCAAATTGGATGGAAGCAACGCACGAGGAGAACAACAATTTCAAAAGAAATGACATATCGGAACTTATCAAGCGAACTCAAGAGCACAATGTGATTGGCAATAAGTGTGTTTTCCGAAACAAGTAAGATGAGCATGGAATGGTGATTCGAAACAAAGCACGCTTGGTGGCACAATCCTTTACTCAAATTTTTGACTTGATCATGGAGAGACCTATGCCCCCGTAGCGTGTCTTGAAGCCATTCGGTTTCTTCTCGCTTTTCCTTGTCATTATAACATAGTGCCTTTTCAAATAAATGTGAAATACGCTTTCCTTAATGGTTTTATTGATGAATTTGTTTTGGTTGAACAATGTTGGTGATTCCTACGCTATTAGAAATAATCTGCAAGCGGATGGATATCGCTTGTAGTTTTCACCCGGGAGTATTCCAGAGTATCGAATACACGGGGAACGAGGGAGAAGGATAATCCTAATATCTATATTATTTAAGATACCATCTAGCTAGTTAACGGGGGTAAGGATAATAATAAGATAATAAGACCGATGACACACACACAAGAGTATAAAAAGATAAGTTAGGCAGATAGTTTGTAGGATAATGAGAAGAGTATAAAGTTCCTTAATGATGCAATCAATTATCAGGTTGAGCTAGCAGATATGAGTTTGGAGGTTTGTTTAAAGAACTTCGTCGGAGCTCGGTCGATTCACTACCACCCACTGTTAGTTAAGAACACCGAATGGTTATAACCACACCCGATTGGGCCTTACTGGTCCAATTCTTAATGCAATGGATTACACGTGAGATAAATCTCATATGGATAGGGCAGTCACCACCTACCACCTACCGGAAAGTACGTTGGAATGGGTGTAAACCAAATCAGAGATAATCTCAGACACCACATCTGCTACTAAATCCGATCACTCCTTCCCGGATGCTAGGAAGGCGATCCAAGTTCAACACTTAGGCTATTCTAAGCATATGAGAATGAACCCAGACTCGGAACTAAATAAACTTAATCAACCGCTCTAATAATTCACACTTCCCACTTAGCATGTAAATATGCTCAGCTCAGATAATGAAAGACACTTGTATTATAAAAGCAAAGTCTTACAGAAGGGAAAGGATACAAGAGCTATTACCCGAATTCCCGAAGACAATTCCGAAACTCCGAGCTTCAGCTCGACTCAACTCTAACTCCCAAACTAACTACTCTAACAAGTGAAGAGTGACTCCAAATGAGGGGAATGTGTTGTGTATTGTGTGTTCCATCATCAAGTGAGGTGGGGCGGTCCTTTTATAGCCATCCGCAACCAATGAGGAGCTTTCACGTCATAGGACAAGTGTCATCTCCACACCAACCGAAGGGGGATTGGAGAGGGGATCCAAGGGGGTCGGCCGGCCTAGGTGGGTCGGCCGACCCACCTTCGGCCTATCCCAGCCCTCGTTTTTTCCTGGGATACTTCTTTGACGGTGTAGAATACTTCTCCAGGTCGGTTATGGCACTTAGAGCAGGTGGAAAATGATTTCCTTAAGAGCCAAGTCACCCAAGTGTGAAGCAATTGCAGCAATTTGATCAAACTGACGCATATGGACGCTTGAGATTACTCCTTGATGCATTTCTTGGCAACTGGGAGAAATTGGTGTCGGTTCGGTGCAAAGGCCAGGTCGGCCGACCTAGGGTAGGTTGGGCGACCGGCTTCTTCATCCGGTTCATTTCTAGTTTTTCTCCACTTTATTCCTAAGGACAAAAACTCATCAAAACTTGTGAAAATTTATTAGTTTAAATAAAATGCATATATAAATCTTGATTTTCCCCCAAATTACCGAAGAGTTGGCATATGTCGGCGTATGAAATTGGACTTTAACGACTGCCAACAAACAACCTCCTGGGTTTGAGGATCCCTTCCTACCTGACCACGTTTATAAGCATTCTAAGGTGTTGCACGGGCTTAAGCAAGCAATAAGAGCTTGGTATGAACGTCTTTGAAACTTTCTTTTAGAAAAAGGCTTTGAAACCGGGGTGTTGACCCCATACTATTCACTAAGACCATTGAGGGAAATCACTTCATTTGTTAAATTTATGTTTATGACATTATATTTGGATGCACTAATAAGCTACATTACAAGGGCTTTGGAGAAATTATTTACAAAGAGTTTCAAAAGTCAGGGATATGCCCTAGATCAGTTACAGTGATGATTGTATCACATCTTTGTTCATGTACTTATGATAACATTGTTTATCGGTTCCCGAAATAAATGTCATGACTTTGTCCATTGGGTACAACTTGATTGTGAAACACATTGTTAAGTGACATTATTTTAAACAGGCCCTTGATCCATATCATCACGAGGAGCGGTTATGATTTGATCAGCATATGTATTGGTTGATGGTAATGTTTCACATACCATAGATATGGAGATATCACACCAATAATATGGACATATGTTGGAGAACATGGGTAGTTGGACAGACCTACTCCGAGAAGCTGTGAGTTGTTATCTCTTATAGCGCCATCAGCGTATTGTCTCGAGTGGTATACATATATGGTACTTAGACCTGAGATTGTCATAGATGCCCAGCATGTTGACTTCTATGCTTTGGTGTCATCAAACGCTACACCGTAACTGGGTAGTTACAAAGATGACTACTGGGTATGCCATGATACATAGCCAGGGGTGTGATGATCAAAATGGAATTTGCCTCTTCTGGATAACGGGAGAGATACCTTTGGGCCCCTCATGTGGATGGATAGGAAAAGTGCACAGCCGTGCTAATGTGACTAAAAGATGTTAGTCATGGTTTGTATCCATCACACTGTTGAGTGAAGTGCTTGAGCTATTAACAAGGGTGGCGCACATCTCGCCCTGAGTTTGATTGGTATCATGTGGCAAAGGGATCGGTAGATGTGAATGTATCAAAGGTTCAGCTGAATATTGATTCTGTGCATTCAGGGGTCAATATGTACTGCTAGGTGCATATGTTGATCGTTGGATTGAATCTATTGTCGACTTGCACTGAACCTAACGGGTCACACACTTTACGGGTTGGAACTGTTTAACGTGTTTATGCGTGGATGTAATCCACGTGGGAGATGGAACCCTAGCGGGCCGAAGCCCACTAGCGCTTCTATATAAGGGGAGACGTGGGACGGCGTCGAATACTATCAAAGCTTTCACCACGCACAGTCGTCGCACACCCCTCCCGCTCCCCAGAAACCCTAGCCGTGCGGCGAGGTGCTAGCACACCCCGCGTGTCGTTCCTGCTCGGTACGTGTGGATACCGCTAGAAGCGCTGCCTACGCGGACGTGCTAACTCGGCAAGCACCCGGTGAGCACCGGGGAGCACTCGGCGACCTCTCCGACGTATCAAGGTAACGATCTCTGATCCTGTACTTGCATGTGATCTTGTGTGAATCATTGTAGAATTTTTTGAAATTGTTTCTCGTGTAACCTACCCGTTTGCCTTCAATTTCTTGGTTTTCAAATTAAGCAATTAGCTAAAGGGACCTTCATCTCTTAAGAAAAGTATGTCGGTGACTTGCTGAAAAGATTTAAAATGGCCGATTGCAAACCAATTTCGATGCATGTGGCATCAAATGGAAATTTTGATATTGATGAGGGAGGTAAACCTGTTTATCAAAAGTTGTATCGCTGCTTAACTGGTTCTTTACTTTACCTTACAACATTTAGTCTTGATATAATATTTTGTGTTTGCATGTGTGCCCATTTCGATGATTCACCCAAAGAATATTATTTAACCACTGTATCTTTAAGTTGTTGCTATTCAACTTGAACTTCTGCTCCTGTGTTTAAGCTTAATCTCGAGCCTTTATTGCTTTAAGGGGGAGTTTAAATTTGCAATATTTTATATGTGCTTGGAAGCTAACTCCATTTTCGGAAAGTATTGTCATCAATCACCAAAAAAGGGGAGATTGTAGCATCTAAGGCCCCAAATTTTATTGATTGAATTATTGAAAGGTTTTGGTGATGATGAACTCAAAAATCTTAATAGGACTCATTTCAGAGCAATTAGGCTCATTTTGTGAGTATTCACCTTGGTAGTGTGGCATCAAGCTCAAATACAAGATTAAGTACACTTTTGCTAGTTTAAGCTGAGAGATGTATCAAGCTTGTAGGTAGGCATTTTTTGCCGTACTATTAGGGGGGGTTCACATTATCACTACTTTGGGTAATATTTCTCTCATTGTAATGAAAATAACTTGGAGCAACCAAATCGTAAAAGCTTAGCCATATTTCCTTCTAGAGATATTCTAGTTAACGCCAGACAAGTCATCAAGCACCCTTTTAGTCCGGTGCTTCTCTAGAAAGATTCAAGTTCTCGCCGAAAAAGCCTTGCCTTGTTTTTTCTCTTTAGTCCGGTGCTTCTCTAGAAAGATTCCAGTTCACGCTAGACGGTCTGTCATGAACTAGTTATCTTTATGTTGTTGTGCAGAGAAAACCATGTGTACGCATGACAGTTCGACGCAAAATAAATTTCCTTGGCATAGCGTGCAGGCAAATCTCAGTTCACGCTGGATAGTCCATCGCGTGAAGGTTTTCCACTGAAAATATGTCCGCCGCAAACTTGTTTTCTTCTGTTTCAAAATTTGTACTGTTGAAATCCGTCTGTTGCTAAAGCAACTTTGACGGTGCTTTTTCAAAAGCAGTTTGTCTTCCTATTAACGGGTAGGATTACACTCAAACCGCTATTATTTGTATCTTAGGCTATAAAAGGACGAAAAAATTTATTTTTAATCCTTTTTAAAAAATTATTTTAATTTTAACCCCTCGGTAGAAGTATTTTCAAATCTAACCCTTTTGGACGCGCCACGTCACCTGGTGCGTCGTCTCCACTCTGACGCGCCAGTTCATGTGGCGTGGCAGAGGTGCCACGCTAGCGGCCTTGGTCAATGGCCGCCAGCGCGGACTGGTGTGGGTCCCACCTTGACGGGCCACCCCTCCTGGCGCGTCAGGGCCCTTTACCCAGGGCCGCGGGTTGGAGGCAATGGATTTCCCTGCCGTGCCTTGAGGGGTGGAGCGTCAGTCTGTCGCGCCGGTATCGACGGCGCCGCATATTTGTTCTAGCGCGCCATCCCTACTAGCGTGTCAATGGCCTCCAGCACAGAGACAGTTTTGGTTCAGCCCTATTGGTTTGTTCTTCGATTTTGGTTTGTCCATTCAATTCAGAGACATGGTTCGATTTTGAGGACTACATTGATAATCGTAGGACATCAGCTAGGCACACACTTGAAGGAAATTCTTTTACCTTCTCTTCTGTTTTTTTATGAACATATGAGAAATCGTCCACTCGAATCAATCTTAAAATATGATTAGGTTTTTCTACAATTGCCTTTCTGATTTTTCTATTTTCCTTGATATAGGGGGGGATGTACCTAATGACCGAGAAAGACGGTCTCCACAGCAGATTCGTTATGTAATACCGAGAAAGACCTCCAAGATTTGCAAAATGGCTTTGTTGGATATAATGGATCCAATTCATCCATAGATGAGCGCATGAGCTATAAAGGCCTACGCACTGATCAGGATGTTCGAATAATTCCACTTGATGGGTCTGATTCTGGTATGGAAGAGCATCAAACATCTTATAGGAAATACCTGTGGAGCCTCCAGAGATGTTTCTTCCAGGCTTAAAGGAAACTGAACCACCATATAAAGCTATTTTGGCTAAAAGGGAGAATTTCAGACTGAACATCCATATAGGCAAAAGTACACAAGTGGCAGTACATCCATATAGGCAAAATTACACAAGTGGCAGTACATCCATATAGGCAAAAGTACACAAGTGGCAGTTGTCGGTATAATAAATACCGGGGTATGAAGAGTCCTGTGGAAACCTAGGCGAGGGCCCCACACGTCAGGCGGGCGGTCAGGCCCCAGCGTGTGGGCGAGCTCGTATAACTTCGTATAATGTATGCTATACGAAGTTGCGATCTCCAACTCAAGGGTCCGCCGCAGATCGCCGACGGTTCGCTCCGCCGAAGCCAGAGCCCTCTCCGCACCGCCCAGGTGTGGGAGAGGGCGCGGAGTGCTTCGAAGGGTCGCCCGACATCAGCGGCGATGGCGGAGAGAGCGGTGGCGTCGGCCGTGGCGTCGGCCGGAGGGTCCTTCGGCCTCAGCGTCGGCACGCTCTCCGCAGCTGAAGGCGCCACCTCCGTCGAAGGGGCCGCGGGCAGACTGGGGGCTGGCAGATCGCGCGGGACGGAGCCCGAAGCTCCAGCGTCCACTCTGTCCCGCGAAGAAAAACCAAGAGGGTTCAGGTATGAGAAAAGTACCCAGCATGCTAACCCTAACGAGAAAATGCATAAGCGCAGGGAAAGTTACCTGAAGCGGTGCCCCCCGAAGGCAAAGGTAGAAGGGGGCAGCGTTAGGCCGCTTGGTAGCGGGGCAGGCGCCGCCGCTCCTCCTCCTGTCGTAGTAGGCAGAGGGGGCGGTGGAGCTGTCCCGACCGCTGCCGGCGAAGCAGCCGCCGGCGCAGGTGGCGCCGGCGCAAGAGAAGCCGGCGCGGCGGTCGGCATCGGCACAGGAGGTGCCGGCGTAGAAGAAACCGGCGCAGGCGGCGCTAGTTCTGGGAGTGTCTCCGCGCTCCCGCCCGACGGCGGAGCAGCGGCGCCAGCAGCTGGGCCCCCACTGGAGGGGGCCGAAGGAGAAGGAGACGGCCCAGGACTCGAAGGGCGAGGCCTTTTTGGGCTCGTCTCTCCCTCATCGTCATCATCCAAGAAGAGGATGAGGCGGCGCTTCCCGAGAGCGCGGTCAGAGTCGGCCGCCACGGCGGGGGGAGCGGCGGCCGCAGAAGCTTTGGCGGTCGTCGGCAGAGGCTCGCGGATTTGCAAGGGTCCCCGGGCCACATGGACTGCCGGACCAGAAAACTCCATGGGAGGCAGCGCATGCAAGTACGCGTTGCGCTCCTGTGGCTCCCAGTCGCAGAGGGGACGGATGCCTGTCGGCAGGGAGGTGTCGCCAGTTGGCGCGGTCATGAGCCCCGCCAGCCATTGCCGGAGCACGTCTTTCGGCACGTTCCCCGCGGCTGGGCGCACAAAAAAGAAGAAGAAGCCGTGAATCGGCAAGAAGCCAAAAGAGGAAAAAGGCGTTCCACAAGACCTGAAGACCCGAAAGAGCGAAAGGACACTTACCTCCATGGGCAATGCGGGTCCCATCATCGTCGCCAAAGTACTGCCAGGCGGGGCGCGCCCTCGCGCGAAGTGGGCAGAGGCGACGCCGCAGGAAATCCGCCGCCACATGGGCTCCGGTGAGCCCGTTGCGGCGGAGCTCAGCGATGCGCCCCATCATCGCCTCCACCTCCGCCGAGTTGTCGGGCTGAGACCCCCAGCTGGTGAGGGACTCCGCCGGACCGTCGGGGAAGACAAGATCGTCGCAGCCGCTGGAGTCTTCCATGTACAGCCACTGTCGATGCCAGTCCTTCCAGTTGGACTTGATTGGGATCGGGATGAAAGCGGCGGCATCGCGAAGCGTGAAGTAGCAGCTTCCAATGATCGCGCCCGCGCGCGCGCTCGCGTGCAGCGTGAAGAGCCGGAGCCAGAGCGGGAGGTTCGGCCTCACCCCCACGAACATTTCGCAGAGGTGGGCGAAGATGGCCAGCGCCACGATGGAATTGGGGGGAAGGTGCGCCGCCTGGATCTCGTAGAAGGCGAGCACCCCCAAGAAGAACTCGGAGTACGGCGGGACCAGCCTCGCCAACATTGCCCAGGTGAATGTGATAATCTCCCCGTCGTGGGGGTGTGGCGCCACGGTGCCGGCGCGGATCCGCGCGGAGGCTGGTGGCACGAACACTCGAAGCCGCGCTACCGTGTCCTCGTCGGCGGCAGAGGCAGGAAGAACTGAACCAGGTGGCGGCGCGGCTGAAGCAGCATCCCCACGGCGACCCTTGCTGCGGTTGGGAGCCATGGGAAGATTGGCGGTGGTGCTAGCGAAAAAACTTGGTGGCGATTGGCGAGAAAGCTGTGCAGTGGTGGCGAAGAAGGTGAATAGCAGTTTGAGGACTTGCGCGCGAAGGGGTTCATCGCAGCGCGAGAAGGTGGAGTATTTATAGGCAAGAAGAGCGAGTGCGACGGTTTGGATTCCGTCCCCACTCACGCGCGTGGCGCCATTATGTCCCGCGCGTTTCGATTTTCCGTGAAAAGCGGCGTGGTTCCCCAAGGAAGATCGTGCGCAGGTGGAGAATCAGGCGTACAGCCGCCGCAGGGGGTGCGCCCCCCACGATTCGTCTCCCGCCATGCGAGAAGAGACAAGATATCGGTGTGACGGTTCGCGTATCATGGTGGTCCCGGGAGCTACTGTCGGTATAATAAATACAGGGATATGAAGAGTCCTGTGGAAATCCAGGCGAGGGCCCCACACGTCAGGCGGGCGATCAGACCCAGCGTGTGGGCGAGCCCCTCAGGAGCCAGGCGAGGGCCCCACACGTCAGGCGGGCGGTCAGGCCCCAGCGTGTGGGCGAGCCCCTCAGGAGCCAGGCGAGGGCCCCACACGTCAGGCGGACGGTCAGGCCCCAGGGTGTGGGCGAGCCCCTCAGGAGCCAGGCGAGGGCCCCACACGTCAGGCGGGCGGTCAGGCCCCAGCGTCTGGGCGAGACCCTCAGGAGCCAGGCGAGGGCCCCACGCGTCAGGCAGGTGGTCAGGCCCCAGCGTGTGGGCGAGCCCCTCGGCGAGCGCGGGAGGTCCCTCACTGTCAGGTGGGGCCCGCGCAGCAGGAAGCGTCCTAAGGGAGTCTTCTGGGCGAAGGCTCTCCTCTGCAGCGATGGACAGGCGCATTCAATACGACATTACGCACGGATAGACGACTGAGGAGATGATTACCGCCACAGTGACCTCTGCTGTTCTGTCCAACTGTCACTGTGGCGCAGAAGAATTGACCGGCAGAGAGAGTTTGCCGTCATCAAGTTGGCCGCCCGCGTCAGGCGGCGCAAGCTGGGGCCCACCCGTCATGTCGCCGGCGTGTTCATACGGGTCAGAGGCCACTTGCGGAGCTCGCGTGGGCGGCGCCGTGCGGCATAGTGGCAGCACGTTTTCGTCTCTCCTGTCTTGTCCCTAGCGTCGTATCAGTGTACTGGGTAAATCTGTGAGTTCCTCCTTGTCGCGCCCGACGCTCGAATCGAACCGAACGCGAGCTGGCTGGCTAGCAGGATAGAAATCTGACCGGGGTGTGATCCGCAGTGGTTGAGCGGAGAGCACGCCGTCAGTGGCGAGCCAGGTAGGGGAGCGCTAGCGTTGGTTCACGTTCTTCGACCAGTTTCCCGAGCAGCTGCCAGAGCCGCGGCCTCGGCGTCGGCCGCGGCGATGGCGGTGGATCAGCCGGGCGGCGGCCTCCCGCCTAGGGCTGGTGCCTTGGCGGAGGGTAGCCGTCCCAATCTGGCAAGGCGGCACCTGGCCATGGAGGATTGCTCCCCAGCACAGAACCTCTACACGGCCAGGGCTCTGCTGGACAACCCGCCGGTTCCGGTGACTCCGGACTCTCCGGCGGCGCCGTGGCTGGCCAGTTTGGCCCGCTACGTTGATGCCGCCGCGGCGGTAGTGCAAGCTTCGGAAGGCGCGGGAACCGGTGTTTCCGCCTCTTCCCGTTCTTTGGCTTCCCCGCATCCCTCTCGCGGAACTGCTAGCGGGAGGGAGCGGGGCCATGATGGCAGGAGCCAGGTGGCTCCGTCGACGGTTCGGCGTGACGGACGCGGCCGGGGGTCGGATCTCCGGGCTCGTCTGGAGGACCGCCATCTACGGCAGGGAGAAGACCTGCGTGACAAGCTCTGCCGGCGGCACGATCGAGAGCGCGACCGCGCCATCGCTGCCGCCCGCGGAGGCCAAGAGGAGGACTCCCGTGGAGCCGCCTCCGCCGGAGAAGGCGGCGCCTCTTCGGCGCCGCCCGTGCGGCGGGCGCGGCGGAACGAGGAGCGTGCCCAGGAGCAGGAGGCTCCAGACGTCGGCTGCCGCGCCTTTTCCAAGCAGCTGCGCCGAGTGCAGTGGCCGGAGAGGTTCCGGCCCGCTGCCATCGAGAAGTACGATGGGTCCACCAACCCTGATGAGTTTTTGCAGATTTACACCACCGTGATGCAGCCGACTGGAGGGTCGGGGAAGGTTCTGGCGAACTACTTCCCCGCAGTCCTCACCGGCGGAGCCCGCTCGTGGCTCATGAACCTGCCCCGGAGTCAGTGGGGTCATGGAAGGAGCTCTCCGAGCTCTTCATCACCAACTTCCAGGGCACCTTCGAGCAGCCCGGGGTTGAAGGCGATCTCCACAACGTGGAGCAGAAGAAGGGGGAGTCGCTGCGCGACTATATTCGGCGCTTATTGAATGAGACTACAGGTCTAAACAGGGTTAATTGCATAAAGGCGAATAAATAATTCACAATTAATTTGTGAAATTAAAAGGCTACAGGCTTTTAAACAAGGCATGGCAAAATAAAGTGAATTAATATTTGTTTAATCAGGGTACTAAGAATTACTGAAAATAAATCTACAGGATTTAATTCTCATAAAATTAAAATTCTGAAAACTGCGGAATTCATTTAATATGGCCCAACAGGGCCCAGATTGCCCCTTTTTTTATTTTATTTCCTTTGAATATTTCAGCCCATATATGGGCCGGCCCAACCGGCCATCATGCCCCAACATGGTGGCTAGGGATAGCCACCCATGCAGGTGGCGGCGGCAGCCACAACGGCGACGCCGGCCGGCGCAGGGCGGCGCGGCGGAGCCGGGGGGGCACGGCAGGGCGCGGGACGCGGCCGGTGGGGCGCGGCAGGGCCAGCGAGCACGGCGGGCGCGGCGCTGCGGGCGCGGGGCACACGCGGCGCTACGGGCGCAGGCAGCCGTGGGGATGCGCGCCGAGGGCCGCCGAGGCGGCGCGGGGAAGCAGAGGCGCGGCCGGCGGCACGGAGCGGGGGCGCAGAGTGTGCGGGGGAGCCGAGGGGCCAAGGCCGGCGGCGCACACGGCGCGAGGCCGAGGCCGGCGGCGTGGCCGAGGCCGACTGCGGGCGGCGCTGGGCCGAGGCCGGCGGCATACACGGCGCGAGGCCGATCCCGGCGGCGCACACGGCGCGAGGCCGAGGCCGACGGCGGGGCCGAGGCCGACTGCGGGCGGCGCGGGGCCGAGGCTGGCGGCGTCGTGGCGCGGCCACGGTGCGGTGTGCTTTCGCGATGGCGCGAGCCATGCGACGCCTACAGGGCGCGGTGCGACACAGTAGCACATGCGCGGGCTGGGTGATTCTACGGCGGCGGCGCGGCGCGACGGCGCGCACGACGGCCTGTGTGCAGGGTAGCGTCTACAGGACGCGGCTGCGGGGCACGGTTGCGTCCAAACTAGCTGCTGGCTACGAAACAATCTAATAGCAACCAAAGACTAATAGATTGAAAACAAGAACATCGATCTACTAGATCAACAAAGCGAAAAACAGTAGATCGAAATAATAGATCTGATGCGCGTAGGCGACATACCAATAATCACAAACCTGAGAGCAATTCGTGCTGATAACGTGTTGTAAATCGGTCGTCGCACATACGCAAACACAATCACAATAGACATGAGACACAGATGTATAGAGACAAAAGCCAGGCACAATCATCTTTATGGATCCCTCTCTCTTGAGTACAAGGGGTTTCATATATATAGCCTAGCCTATATTTGGTTTTGCCCATAATACCCCTAGGGTTTGGGATGGGCTTCTGGCCCATAAATCACCTAGGGTTATAACAGAAACAACATAGAATTCACGGAATTCACGGGATGACTTTAGATGTCTTACCGCTCCTAGGGTGGGCTGTGTCTGACTCAAGGGGGGAGCATCATGCATCTGGCTCAGCCTGATTGTGCCGCGAAAGCTGGGGTCGTCGGCGGAGGAGTCCGAGTCGTCGTGCTGGCCAGCGTCTTTGTCGTCCATGGGCGGCACGGTGCGCTTGCCACGCGCCCTCCTCGCAGGAGTCTCCGTAGTAGCTGCGGAGGACATGCCCGACCGTGGCGGTGTGTGTGCACCTGTGCCCCCTTGATGGACGGGGGTCCGGTGGCTCGACGACTGCGGCGGAAGCACTGCGACTGGCTGTTGACCCATATCCTGCTGGTTCATGCAGCTCAATTTCTGGGCCATACGGCGGCATGTTCTCGTCACTCTCTGTAAATGGCCAATCCAGGAACAAGGGTTCATGCAGCTCAATTTCTGGGCCATACGGTAGAATGTATGACATGCACACGGTCGTACCTCCGTAAACGCCCGCAAGGCACCGCTTTCATGTGCACCTGCATTGCCAAGAGCGACCCCTGCCTCATTGAAGAGGCGTGCAAGCTGCGTAGCCTGTAAAGAGCAACAACAAGTTAATATAGTGCATAGAAGAAGTCGGGATAAAATGCTTGACGTGTGGTTTGTAGATACACGTACCATGTAACACTGCAGTGGAGCTCTCTCAGGCTGCACCCCCTCCCGTGTCATGCGATCGTACTCGTCCGTGATGTCGTCGTCCGAGTTCGTGTCGCCGATGGGCACGTCGGTAAGGCTAGCTTAAGGAAAAGCCTGGCCGACCGGTGGAGCCAAGCCAAGTATTGGCTGAAGGCCTGATCGTTGTGCATCGCTCCTTCGCTAGGCTGCCGCCTCTCCCTCGCCTCCCACAGCTCCAGAGGCTGGCGGTGCATGATACGCCAGTCTAGCTGGTTGTACCTCTTCTTCCTACTAAACCTGCAAAGTTTAGTGAACATTATGTTAATGCAAATTTTGAATGAATTAATCGAGCTGAATTAATAACCATTATCTCACTTGTGTAGCCTCTGATCTGTCAGTGAATGGGAGGTGGGGTCTGCTGTCTGCGACCAAACTGTCGCAGTGTCTTACACGGCAGGTGCAACTCCACTACGTGGGAGAACACCAGTGGACTAACCGCCCTCCAGAGCTCCATGTCCCAGGTGCAAAGTGTGCTAAGGGCCATGTCTTGCACCTCGGCACGGTGGTAAGGAGTCCAGATCACCTGCCACTGCGTCACGCAGTCCAGCTCATTCGTGTACTGCAGGTACCTCCTGTCGGGGTTGCCGAGCACCGACTTGATGTTCTTCCAAAGATACATCAACGTTGGCCTGGATCCCTGGACGGGCCATACCTACAGGTCGAATGAAGTTAGAATGACACAGCAACATGAATATGAGTTTTCTGCAGCAGCACGTATCGGCACTGGCGATCGGTGTGGCCTGCCAACTGAAAGCCGCTCCCAGGCCCACACCTGGAGAAGGTAGAGACATCCTTCAAGGCTAGATGTACTAGCTCCGCGCCGGCAGGCCTCGCACAATTGCCGGTATAGCCAGGAGTACGTGGCGATGTTCTCCCACTGCTGCCTCAGGACGAGGAGGACACTCCAGCTGACGGTGTTGCCGGATGCATCTGGTAAGAGCAAGTTTGCGACCAAGTGCCATAGCCAGACCCGTGCGTGCCATTGCGGGGGGAGCCTCAGCTGGGCAAAAGGGGAAGTGCTCGCGCAGCCAAGCGGAGCTCACGCTGGACGTCCTCCTGCAAACATACAATTGTTCCAGCCGTACATTAGTCACCACAACCAAGGAATGGGCAAAAAAACGGTGCTCTTACTTGCTCCGGTCGGTCTCGTCCTCCGGGGGCCGCACACCAATGGCGCCGTCCACCAAGTCGCGCCAGG
>SPJY01031471.1:0-38940 GCA_005191435.1 Raddia distichophylla
ATCGCCGGCGACGCCACACACGGCAAAACACGTAAACAACCCTCGCGCTAAAAGTTTCACCTTCTCACAACGTTTCTTCCAGTGAATTGAAATGTGGAAAAACAGTACAAACTTACTGGAACTTTTAGCGCCTGCACGAAATCGCAAATTTCAGGCGCCTGCGAAATAGCAATGGCGATATACTAATATACGAAATTCCGTAACAAATTTTCCTCTCTCCTTCTTCGCCTTCTTCCTCCTCCTCATCTTCTTCCTCTAGGGGACCACGCTTGTGACGCCCCTGTCCCTCA
Source organism: Raddia distichophylla (assembly GCA_005191435.1). Taxonomy (NCBI): domain Eukaryota; kingdom Viridiplantae; phylum Streptophyta; class Magnoliopsida; order Poales; family Poaceae; genus Raddia; species Raddia distichophylla. The sequence continues at coordinate 291 of SPJY01031471.1, forward strand.
TTGCACCATCTCTATATGTTGTCACCTACTCTATGCCCCGTGCCTCGTCGGTTGCTCCATGCATCTAACCACCACTCTTGACTCTTGTGGCTCTATCCCAAAGGTGCGGTACGTCACTACTCTACCACCACAAGGGAGAGAGGACACAAACCATGTGGCGCCACCTACTAGCTCGTCACAGCCCTGCCTCTCGTCGCTGCTCAACCTTCTCCATCCTTGAAGTCAACGCCCAAGAGAGAGGCGGGTAAGGAGAGAGGAGAAGGAGGGCGTGCGAGAGGACAAGGAGAAGGAGGTCGTGGGAGAGAGTGGGCTAGGAAGTGGAGGCCACCGAAGATGGAGCTCGTGACCCTTAGGGAGGACCGGAGGAGGTGCATGCCCAACGAGAGAGCGGGAGCTTAGTGGGAGGGTCGCCGAATATTGGTCACCTCACCACCACACCTTGTAAGAAGAAGAAAGAAGGGAGGATGAACGGAGCTAATGGCATATTTGACGAAAATTCAAATAGAAGGAAGGGGTAAAAAAAAGTCAATGATGACATATTCATGGAACTTTAGACTTGTTTGTTTGAGCTAAAAGTTGCTGAAAACTTTAATCCGAAAAAGTTGTGACCCCTCGAAAGACGTCTTAAAGAGTTCAAAAAATCTACTAACTCTAAAAAGAACGTTTTAATGATATTTATGTGAAGTTGGAAGTTTGCAGCGTCATAGATGTAAAAAATCTCTTAATATCTGTCTTGGGTCCCTAATTTATCAGTGATATATATAGTCGAAAAAATTGTTTCAGCTCTCATATGGAAATCCCCGGCTAACTATATACATTGGTCGCGCACTGAGATTCATGTGCATCCCTCGACCCCTCACTTGATCTTTTGCAATAAAACACCCTAAAATGTCAAACAAAAAACAATCGGTTCTTCCTCCCTTTCTCTCCTCCTTGCTCCATCGAGTCGGCTGCCCACCCGCTGGCAACCACCACGCCGGCCATGAGAGACCATGGTGGCACCCGCTCACACCAGCGCCCTGGGCCAAGCTGCACTGAGCCGCTCACGACCTCTGCCCCAAACGACCGCGACCATGACGGCACCGCCCAGTGCTGAGAAAGGAGGAGAGGAGGGAGAAGAAGGACCCGATCACTGGCGCTACAGCCACGGCAACATTTTTATTTTGGGCGTTGTATTTTTTTTATCTGTTTTTCATGTTTACATATCTCTTTAATTGGATGAGGAATTACATTGTTCTTCTACCTGTTATCTTTGTCTTTTGAGAAGGTTTGTTCCCCCTTTTTGTTTACCTATCTTTACCTCTTGCCGCATGCGCTGCTTCATTTTGCGTGTTGTATATTCTTGATCGTTTGTTATTTGGTGTTTTCATCCCTTTTGAAAGCGAAAATATATTCTTGTATCTTTCTTCAATTCGTCATCGGCTGTTATTTTATCCTTTTTAAGGATACAACCTTCTTTTGCGCGTGCTGTATTCTTAATTGTTTGTGTTAATAAATTGAATTTCGAATTTTGTGTTCCTGGGGCTGCTTTCGGAGTCGCCCAAGATTGGATGAAAGTATTTTTTTCGACTGTTTTGGGGCTGCTGCGTTTAGGGGTTGATCTGCTATATTCCTGTTTGATAAACGTGTTTTTTCCGTTTGTTCTTTGTACCGATAGAGACACCCTTAGATCATCTTCAACGATATTTTTTCGGGGTCTTTTTTTTTTTCACAAAGAGATTATGATTCTTTGAGATGCTTCGATAGATCCTCTTTGCGGTTCTTTCAAAAGAAACTTTTTCAAGCAATCCCTTTAAAAAGAAATTATCTCTTTTTTTTCATGAATTTCTACGAAGTGATGCCGTTGGAGATGGTGGAAAATGAAGGAAAAGAATTGAGAAAGAGGATAAAAAATGAAATGGAATAAGAGAAAATGTTTGTAGATGATCTTACTATCACACTAGCCATGCAAATGTACCCAAGGTGGGCCATATATTGTTATTCATGTCCATGAGTAGCACAGCCGAGTAAAAAAGTAAATGAATATCCTAACATGGGTGTTTTATTCTCCGTATTATTAAATGAATCTAATCTTACATGATCATCAACAGTTACGAACAAAGAAAGTAGCCATCCAAAAAATCAGCTAGTTTTTGCTAACTGAACCACTCAACAGGACTATCTATTAGTACAATTCTGAACCACTCGGTACAGGACTGTGTGGGCAATTTAGGATAATGCGTAAGCTGTCCCTCTTTGCATAGTAGTAAAAAAAACAAAGCAAAAATGAAGCATAGAATCAATCCTATATCGAGGTAAAAAAAAAATAGAACCAAAACTAAATGCATAGCTATATAACAATATATGACTAATATTCATAATCCTTCGGTATCCCTGCAATTATAGAAGTACAGTGACATGAATAAACCCCATAGAAAACTGTTGATTCTCTTTTATTCATATCCAGATTAACTCCAATTCACCATCCGTTGATTCTCTTTATCTAATGGCACATATCCAGATTATCCATTTGAAGATTATAATCTGCACAGGTGTACCTTGGAGTAACCAAAGTTGCAAATTTTTTAAGCCGAGGTGCAAGTACACTACTACCTTCGAAGAGAGTATTCTCTAGATTCATATCTCTACGACATACTTGCTGCAGGTAAAAAAAACATTCTAGTGTAAGGAGTGTTTCACTTAAGTTGCACAAATTGACTTGATTGAGCAGGTACCATAGAATGGCAATACCTCACTCCAGAAATCAGTTGTTGGAAGAACCTTGCCTGATGAGAACAATGAGTAAACAATCAATGCAATAACATGCCCTTCACAAGAAAATTCCGAGTTTACTGGAAATATTATCTACGTCGTCCTCACTAAATCTGTTGGCAATGCAAATCCTTCCAAACAGGTCATAGCTATTGCCGAATGTTTAGGAGTTAGCTACCTGAAAAACTAAGTAAATACATTAGCATCCCCGTGGCTTCATGGCCGAACCCCAAAAGACCTTGTGCCGCTTTGTAGCACTTTAGCCAAGGGAGTGCAACTCTACGTGTAGGATGCTATACTGTCTGGCTCTTGTATGAAACCCTTAACAAGGATTTTCACTATGTGGCAGATCATAGAGTTCGTCAGACTTTGGACGGTTGTACAGGACGTGGTGTTAGTACCGCTTGAGAAGGACATGGTTCTTTGGGACTCCACAGGTGACATAATCTACAATGCGAAGTCTGCAATGGTTCTTTGGGACCCCACAGCATTGTAGCCACACCTATGTCCTCTGTGATGCTTTCCTGGAATCCCATAAACATTTGCTATGGGAATGTCCTTTTGTTAGGCAGATATGGCACCTCATACAGCATTGTTTGTCGTCCACAACTGTTACGATTGCCTCCATACCGTCCTTGAGCGATTGATGGAATTCTCTACGAGGGGGAGCCTCGGATAGGCGGAGAGAGGATGTCATCATAATCCTTGTTTGCTGGCATGTTTGGATTGAGAGGAACAACCGAATCTTTCGAAATGTTGGTCGTTGGCCGCGGATGTAACTTCCGCCATTATTGTTGATGTGGCCTAGTGTATGCTTTGAGCATAACCCTGTGTAACCTCTTAAAGTTGTTTCCACTCTTGTTGGGGGGCCCTAAGCTAATTGCTGGGAACTTTATATTCTCCTCTTCCTACTTTTGAATGAATTGGGCAACTCGCCTATTATCTTAAAAAAAAACATCAGTAAAAATCCTGCGGGCAATAACACCATACAGTAAGATCTTGAGAAATTGATCGGGCTTCCACACGGCTAGGAAGTGGACAGGAAGCATGACCAATTTCTTTAGATTTTAATATTTTGACAGACTGCGATGCAGAAGCAATTGGTAGGGCTGACCAGTTGTCTATATCTAATTTAGGAACGTAACAATATGGAAACATATGAGAGCATCATATAAAAGGTTGCAAGGACAGCTAGCAGCCCAAAATTGCGATGGGAAATTAGACATGCATACTGATACTATTGTTAGATTATTTAACCAAAACTCACTTAAACGGGAAATAATTTCTAAAAAAAATTATGGGAAGCATGTGAATTTTTTAATATTGGTGCATGACAAGGCTAAATAGTGGGGTTTACTTCGTCACACTAGCTCATGTGATGGAAATGAGAAAGAGAACAACACACGCGCTCGCTCGCCTCGAAGGGCTCGAGCTCGGGGTGGCATGGGCACACAAACCTGTGTGAATGGTCTGCTAAAAACGGGCCCTTGTGCTTGCCCAAACACGGCATCCTTTGTAGTTTATTCTTTTGCTCTTAAAGATTTGCAAAACAGTTTCGATATATGAAAACGTGCGAGCCCGGTCGTGGCACTATCTCGTGGTCCCTTAACCCACGTGGTTTTTCCCTATATATATATCGTCGCCGCCACTAGGGGGAGGAGAGAAGAAACCCTGTGTTTTGCCCCTCCCATCTGATATGTCGTCGTCTAGTTTTCCCAGTCCCATGTGTTGGCATGCACCGTCAAACGGAAGAGCAGGTCTTCGAAACCGCATTGTCCTTGCACTCCTGCACCGGAAGATGACGAATAAAGTTTTTGAGAGGCTTTCGGTAATGTGACTGCTCGTCTTTGTCATGCATTCCTCCCTATACCGATTTGCGTCGATGTCTTCACCGATGAAAATCATCGACGACAACAACAATAACCCAACGTCGTTGTCGATAACAACAACAACAACACCAACGTCCTCGACAACACCAACATCCAGTTCGGCGGGTAGGATAACCAGTGTGTATTTTATTGTTTTTCTACCTCTGGAAGCTCATAATCTATCCAACAGCATTAATTTAGCTTCTGGTATCCTGCAAAGTGCAAACAGCACCCAAAAAATGCATCTTCCATTTTGTTTCGTTTAAACGATCTTTAGAGTTTGCATTAGGTAAGACTAATCAAATTAAATACTATTCCGATCTGAAGCAAACATAGGCAGCTGGATTGGCAATCGATCTCCCGCTAGGAGAAAACTGGAGCTGAAAACAACATTGACACGGTTGAAGCAAAATAGGATGAAAGAATTAAGGAATCTGAACCGAGCGTTGTGTTTCAGTTTATCATCTCTCGTCTATCATAGCAGGCATATAAGCTTTGTTGACCGTGCCTCCCCATTTGCCAATGGGTTGCACATGTATATGGATGACAATAACCTGGGACCATGCACAATTGCACACTGACACAATATTTCTATAAACCAAAGCCTGTCATGCAAAGGTCAAATTCCATGAACCAAAGCCACACCAACATGTGCCAAGCGCCCGAGCGTCTAAGAGCAACATAGTGGCTCGAGCGGGCACTGACGTGGTCGCAACCGTGGGAGGTGTTTGTCACCGACGACAGGGAGCGTGCAGATGGGTACGGTTTGATCGGGTCGGGAGAGAGAGAGGAGGAAGAAGAAACGATTGATTGCTTTTCTCAAAACTTTAAGGGTATTTTTGAAAAAAAATAGTATAAGAAGGGAGCTAGGTCGAGTACGATTTGATGGTCACCAATGTGCTTGTAGTCGTATGTATTAGAGAGAGATCAGCTTTGGCGTTTTTTTTAACCATGAACACTCTGCTGGTTGACTGATTATGGCCCTCTTCGGCAGCTCGTTTGTATGCGTTCAGTTCAGTTCCTGCCGTCAGAACAGAACACGTGTGCCTGGACAGTGCAAGCCTGCAGCCTGCAGGGGAGTCACATGCGAGGACGCGGGTCGGTCAACAGGAAAAAGTGTCGACTGAAAGGTTTTGGGAAGCGTTAAACCCTTGAGCAGGGCCTCACCTCTGTTTATATGGCTACCAACAGCCGGCAGCATGCCAAGTACATAAATCACCGTGATTGGCTGCTTGCCAAAATTACCAAGGAAGCTGCGGTATACAACAAGAATATTCTATCTCCTAAACAATGCAGCAAACCAAATCACGATGATTATGGGAATTACAAAGATATTTCCTAACACCGATTTGGTCCCCAAACTATACCCGTCGGACCACTTTGGTCCCTGAACACAATACCAGACTTGTTAGGTTCTTGAACTCTCAAAACCGGACTTGGTTAGTCCTTTGACCGGTCAAAACGGTGGTTTTGAGGTTTTCATTTACGCTGATGTGGCAGATTTCTTCTGCATAGACGCCATTTGAGGCTGCCATATCGTTACCACATGGATGCTACATCAGCAAAAGGATGACAGATCTGTCACGTAAGCTGCCACTTTGCCTAAAACCACTGTTTTAACCGGTCAAAGGACTAGCCAACTCCGGTTTTGAGAGTTAAAGGACCTGACAAGTTCGGTATTGCTGTTCAGAGATCAAAGTGGTCCGACGGGTATAGTTGAGGGACCAAATAGACACTTTTTCTCGGTCAACAATAAAGCAACAAACGAGCCGAAAACAAGCTATTGAACGGGGCCTATATGCCATGGCGATGGCGAGCTCCTCGGTTGCTTTCTTTTCTTTAACTATATGCCTATGGTTGATTATACGCCATCATCAACTCATCAAGGCAGATAGATGGGAGATCTCTCGGCAAAGCAGGCATGGGGCTGATGAGCGTAGCCATCGAGTTGTGGCCCATGAGGCCATGACCCTTTCCTCCTCACAGTCACAGGTAGGTCGCCGTACAAGCGACTGAGACGGGAGTAACCTTCAACATCATGATCCAACAAAATGTTTATAAAAAAAACCGAGTTTGAGATTTTCGCAATAACGGAGAAAGATTTCGGTCCAGATCTCTTCCCCTTTTCTACCACTGTCTATGTTTCTCGATCACGTCAAGCTACGACGGGCAAATTAGAATTTTAATTTATTAGGGTTAGGTTTAGGCCTTTAGGGCTCACCACGCCTTAGCTTAGAAGGAAACCGATCGGGCCGATAAAAACACAACAGTAGAAAACAGTGGTGATGGAGCAGCAAGCCGATGCCGCCATGGCCACAAGCTCATCACATGTCAATCGGCTAGGTCAAGGGATCACCACACGATGCTCAGACTTAGGCCTTGTTTTGATTCACCTTAGATTAAAACTAAAAGCTACAACTGAAAATTTGTTAAAGCCACTACGTAAACAACGAGGGAAGCTTGCAATCGAGAATGAAAAGCCCCTGCTTTCGTGCTTTCTAAGAAGAGGGATACTACTACTCAAAGGCAACAAACTATTACTCTATTTAGCGCTTCGCTCTTGTATTCCCAATAAGAGATACGAGAAGCAATCTTAGAAAACCAAAATGAAACTCTTGCAGTCGGTATAAACTACAAGTCAATTCTACAAGGCAAAGGGTGAAGTCGATACAACCCTCCAAATATCCTGTTATGAAAAGGAAGAATTTGGCCTTAGGCAATAGTTCACATTTTCTAGCTATGCACTTGTGGTTCATTCAACCATAATGTTGTAACCTGTAGCAACACACGGGTATATTACTAGTTACTAGATATATACTTCAAGTTTAGTTTTTTTTATTTGATTGCTAGGTGTGGCTTTACGAGCATACACAACCGGCGAAGGGAAGAGCTATACAAAGTAACACTTTGTGGTCATTTCTTCAACGTTTTTAGTCGTTCTCGTAGATCTTAAAGATATTTTTTAAAAATATTTCAGCCTTTTAACGCTTTTTTTTAAAAAAAAAACTCGACTTTTTATATTTCAAGCTATCCCAGAGTTTCAGTCCAATCGATCAAGGTCTTAAATTGGGTGTGGCTAGCATGGCAATGGGTGGAAGAGAAAGCAGAGCGGGTGGAGGCACAGGCAATGGCCAGCAAAGTCAGAGTTGGTGATCAACAATGCTGTTGTAGCCAAAGAGGAAGAAAGGAGAGAAGGGGGCGAGGCAGCAAGGCCACAAAGTGGCCTCGGATTTGACTAAAAAAATCCCTGCCAATGAACGAACCAGCAAGATGCTATTCCTCAGGACATCAAATCCTGTACTGAAAAACCGGAGCCAATGAAAATCCAGTGAGAGATCTCACTGTAGTAAGGCCTTAAAAAATGGGAGCACAGTGATGAACATTAAGTTAGAAGCTACGGCAGCAACTTAGATTTCTATTTTTTTTCCTGAGAAAAAAAGGGGAAAACCTTAGGCATCCTGTCTTATGTACCTGGCAATATTACACTGGAGATGAGCTAGGGCTAGCCAACGCAAGGCATCGCGAAAGGAAAAGAAACCGTTTGTTTCCTTTTCTTCTTCCGGTGCGGCGTGTGGTGCTGGAGGTGGCGAGGTCACCGGTGCCTTGCCGGGAGCCCACCTCCACCAGTTTTGCGGATGACGCCGTTTCGGTTTCTCGGTTTCGGTATGTCATTGATATCCATCACCTGTATCGTCCGCTGCTTCTTCGCTGCCAAAAAGGAAACAGAAGATAAGAACAGCTGACCATTTCCTATTTTCTGTCAGGTCATCCTTGACATATTGCATTACAAATATGACAACTTGCCATTTTGCTTCCTACCACTACTCCACTAGTGTAGATTGAGACAGTCACTGTTATGGTCGCGTCCCACATAGCCTGTGAACAGTCCCGCGGCGCTGTTCACGCGATCCTTGATCCTGTAGCGCTGGTTTGTTAATTTCCTCCTAGTAGTTAGGGATTAGATTGGATCTCCTAGTAGTTAAAGATTAGATTAGATAAGTTTGTTAGGGATGGGATAAAATTAGTTAGAGGGTAGTTTCTTAGGGATGGTCATGTGTCTTCCTTTGTCATCTAAGCAATGAAGTAAAAATTGAGATTTAGATCTCATAGACGGTGGCTCTGATAATAGCCGAAGACGGTATCTTCAACAACAGCTCGTCTCGCCCGTGTTAAGGGCTTTACCCATTGCGTGCTTATCAAGCACGTATCAGTCACAAAACCATCCTAAAACTTCTCATGGGAACAATATGCTGTAATTGTTTTTGTTGCATTTACTACAGTGTTTTTATAATGTCGGCAAATAATAATTTAGGGAGTTACCATTCTGTGCCTCCTGATAATTCTCTTGGAGTCTCTTCCTTGCAGAATCCAGCCTATCAAGGTCTAGAATGCTGTCCTTCTGCTCCTTCATCATCTTCTGCATCCAAGCCACACATATGTTCATTCACAGATTTGCCTCCTAACATCAACACTCCTTTTTACGGTTGCAATGCAGTAAAAAGCAACTGCGTTCAGGAGACTGTAATTGTTTTGTTCACTGAAAGAGGAACATAAAACTTTTCAAAGTTGCATGATTGGACACCATTGTGCAATGGATAGTCACAAGTGAGGCAAAATCGGTCAAAAAGATGCTACATCTGGGGTCCATACTGATAGAGCCAGTTCTACTTTAAACTACTGTGTACATGGTCCATTTGATAGGAACGGAGACAAGGGGAAATAAAAAAGGAGAAACATATGGCTATAAGCCTTACAGCTGGTGCAGAGGATGAAGTAGCAGAATGGTTGTTGGTGATGATCTGCCTAGAATTATGATATGCTGGTGCAGGACTTGCTCTGCGCTTTGCCTCCAGTGTCGACTCGATCCCATTATTAACCCTATCTGAGATTGAACCATCTAAATTTTGACAAACAAAATGACATGTCTCCATAAGTACATTATTATTTGTACGACGAAAACTGAAAAAACGATGCCTTTGAAAGATAAACATGTGGCACTCACTGAGCCTCTGTGGGCTAGGGGAATACTTGAAGTTGAACTCTGAGACCTGGATTGTTGCATCAGCAAGGAAGGTGTCATTGTTACATAGTTTACAGCCAAAGAAGACAACTTAAATACAATAATGTCTATTAAAATTTAAAACTACAAAACAGAGGTGACTATATAACTATCATCTATAGGTTCGTGTCAACTAGTTTATTCAGCATGAGAAAAGCATGGAAAATTACTTTTGAGAGCTGTGATTGTTTGGTGGTAAACTATAGAGGAATAATCGAGAGGGGTATATTCTGGGCACGATGCTTGTCATCAAAAGGAAACTTTCTATGGACAAGGGAATCACAAAAGAAGCTTGTGGTGTAGCCTTTGTTTTAAGAGCCATTTCTAAACAGCAACTGTTTACCTGCGGGCTTTGGTGGTTCTTCCCTTGGATTTTGTCAGGGGAGTCGCCATCAGCTGCCATCAGCAAGCATTCAGCTTTACCAACTTAGAATTATCAAGAACAGGGAAAAGTTTTTGCGAAAATCCTGAGCCAGAGACTGTTAACATTTTTGCACAGTGACATACTGATGATCGAGCTGCCGCCGTCACCGCTGGAATTGTGCAGGCGCACCCAGTCGTCCACTATCTCCTTCCACTTCCTTCAAGTGGCAAGCAACACCAATCCACCGAATTCCACGGAAAAAGAAGAACAATTAAACCGTGTAATCCGACAAGAATATCACCCCATACTTAGCAGATAGCATTAGTGTTCTTGTTCATCATCTTCTTCACCTGATCAGCTGCTTCACCAGTCGCCGGACCTCGCCCGACGGGTGCTTGCGCAGGCCATTCACATGCCGGCCGATGTCCGTCCCCTGCACAAACACAACCAGATAGCATAAGAGTGGAGATTTTTTACCCTCCATCGCAGCACAAACAATCAACCGTGCTAACTAATCTCTCTTCTTTTACAAGCCAAACAATAGTGAAAAAAAATAAGGGCGGTGAAAAGCTCGACCTGGAGAGCGTTGTAAGTGATGTCCATGTCTGCCAGGTTCTGCAGCAAGCTCACCATCTCGTCCTCCGACTGCGACAAAAAAAAAACAACACGAGCATGCAGTCCGTGTGAAAAAAGAGGGAAAAAAAAAGCTGAGCTTTTTCGACCGAATTCACGTTGCGAGGCGGTAAAAATGGCATCTTTAAGGACCTGGTCGGGGTCCTCCAAGAAGTCCTTGATGGCGAGGATCTTGCTCTCCACGCCGAGCTCGCCGTCGCCCATGCCATCAGCGTCCTCAGCAGCCTCCGGCGAGGCAGGGGCAGGGGCCTCCTCCTCGTCCTCCTCGGCACGCGGCGGCGCCGCCCCCGCGTCGCAGTTGCTGCAGCCGCCGCCGGCGTAGAGCCGCTCGACGATGCCGTCGCGGCGCGCGCGGAGCTCGCCGGGGTGGTCCCGCACCACCGCGGCCAGCGCGGCGTCGACCAGCTCCCACACGTCGCCCCCGCCCCCGCCACCACCAAACGCCGCCAGCGCGCGTCGGAGGCGCTCGTCGCGACCCATCGCCGCCCGGCGCTCCGCCGGTATCGGATCTTCCCACAGATACTTCCACGCTCCCCTCCGGCGAAGCACCACCCGTCACCCCCGTCTCCGGCGGCGGTGGCGGCGGCGCGGGCGGGCCCGGCAAGATCCGGAATTAGCAGCGGGAGAAGGAGAGGGAGCGAGAAAGGGAGGGAGAAAGGGAAAGAAATTCTTGCAATATTCCTGAGGCTGGATTTGGTTGGCTCAGCTCAGCTCAAGCTGCCGCCTCGCTCGCCGCGCGGCAAAGTGGGGCGCTTTCTGCTCCGCTTGGCCCCATGCCCCCATGGGTTCGTAGCTCCTCTGGGAAGTGACCGAAATAGCCTCGGAAACCGTGGGAGGCGGCGCTTGAATGAATGAATGATCCCTTCTGGTTGGGCGGCAAGTTGCGGGCTTGCGGCGGGCCGGTGGATGGGGGAGGCCAGCAGCCATGCTTGTTGTGCCTAGGCTGATTCTTTGATTTTTTTTTTATACATGCCATAATAAAGTTTGGTTTATTCAATTCCATCATTACAAAAAGAATATTTATATTGATGCCGTTATTTTTGCAAAAATCTATCACAGGATAAAAGTATGGAACCAAATATACAATTGATGGAAATTTCTGCTCTCATAATCATATGATTGTTCCAATAAAATGGGAGCTTACCCAATATAGCTATGACTAAACTACTGACATATAATGTCTAAGAGCAGTTAAATTCCGAACATTTTATTTGAGTTTCTTTTAAAAAAACAGCTTTGAGACAAGGAAAAAAAATGCATACGTGCATAAACAACTTTAGATGGCCAAATGAGCCGGCCTAAATGGGCCGGCACGAGGCACGACATTTTGGCTCAGCCCAAAGCACGGCACGATATAGATAGTGCCTGGGCCGGCACGGCACGATCGGTCGGGCTGTGCTTGGGCCGAAGGCTTGGCCCGTGGGCCGGCACGAGCACGGCACGATTATTTTTTGTTTTATTTTCATTTAATATTATGTATATTATAGCAAACTATAATGCAATATACATAAACAAACAAGGGTTCTAATGGTTATCAGAGGTGGAAACAAGCCTTAGATCTCAGGTTCAAAGCCTGGTGGCCTCATTGTTACCTATTTTGAGGATATTCTTAGCCATTTGTACCTCGGGCCGGGCCGGCATGGTTTTGCAGCCTATCATGCCTGGGCCTTGGCCTCGGCCCATGGGCTGGCACGGCACGACCCATTTATCAGCCGTGCTTGAACGGGCCATACCTAAACGGCCCGTGCCTAGTCGGGCTCGGGCCGGGCCATGCCGGGCCGCCCATTTGGCCATCTATACTCCTACCTAGCAAATAATCAGATTGATCATTTCCATAAGTGCATACGTGCTGGGGTAATTGATAGGACAGAATAATTGACATCATTCTTCTAGCTTTTGTCAAACTAAATTTAACCGTTAAATTGGCTTCGGCTTTGCATTTGAGCGGAAAGAAAAAGGGGGCGCCTCGAGCCCAGGCGACTGGGCACGCACGTGCGCTCGCCGGGCCCACCCGTCGGCGGCCGCGGTGGCGAGCCTAGTCACCTGAGTTTAAGGAAAACCGAAAGAAAAAAGATCATGACAATCAGGAAAATTTGCTTCAGTGTACTCTAAAATTGATGGATTTACTGGATACCATTATAAATTTTTCTTTAGATGCATGATGCTATGAGACAATTTTCCCAGTAAAGTCATCTCCAAATAGCCCCATTCTCTGTATGTACCAATTATTGCTTCATTTTTTACCCCATCACTATTTAATTGCCATTGTTTGGGCTTGGGATAGGGCACATAGGGCGGTAAACAAGCCGACCTCGAGCGAGCCACCCTATCAGGCTGGTCTCAGGCCAAGCTTGGGTTGGCGCTTAAGCCTAGAGGTAGGCTCGAGCTCGACTCAAACAAAGCTCGAATAGGATGGAGCCTGTATAAGCTCGGTGTGAGCATCGTTAAACCCTAATTATTTTAGTGATATTGATGACGTGGATATTTGCGCAAGGATTATTGCTAGGGGTTTTTGGTCTCTCATGAAACCCTAGCAATGCATCGGCAACCTTTTGAGCTGCTCCAAGTTGTTCTAAACATGACCGGACGAGCGGAGAGGTCATGCGTAGATGTAGGAGTAGTTAGATTTTCCTTTTTTGTTGCCCATGCTTCAAGAGGGGTCTAATAGGTTTAATCATGCCGAGTTATCACTTCACATGAACCCTAGCCTTCTCTTAGTCCACAAGTATCCTTATAAACACCTAAAAGTACAAGTGAGACATCGAGAAGAGTGAATCTTTCAAAATCCCTGAGCCCTGCATTCTCAGTGCTCATCAAACTGGGTCCGACCACTGCCGGACTGGGTCCGATGGGCACAACTCCTAAAGAGTTCGCCTCTAGAGCTGGTCGGACTCGGTTCGACGGCTACTTCTCCCTACGCTTTCACCTTCATCGGACCGGGTCTGGCCACCATCAGACCGGGTTCGTCGGTATGTTTTTCTGGCTGTTTTGAGACTATGTTACAGCCATCGGACCGGGTCTGACGGGCACTGCAACGGCTAGTTTTTGAAGCCCTTCCGAGCTCTAATGACTAGTTTCTCTCCGGGGGGTATAAATTGAGTTTGGTAGGCGGCCATTTATTAGGTTTGCTACTCCATTTCACCTAGAGCCAACATTTACTCATCCAAGGGTGTTCTTGAGCATTTCCTCCATCACTTAACCAACCACCTATCTTCCCCCAAACCGAGTTTCATGGAAGTCCTTTAATTTGGCATGATCGGGGCATTTCGGGCTTATTACTCTTGAAGACGGCATTCTTCTCGGAGGAGTGGGCTTGGGAGTAGGCCTTGGCGTGTGTCTACTCTCAAGTCGGTGTATAGGTGACGGAGTCCATCTCGCCGGAGTGACGGAACGACTACCGGGGAGTAAGTGAGGCGTGTGGCTCGAGAGGGAGCTGGTCCTTGTGCACAAGGGCAAGCCTCAACGGAGAGTAAGAGTTGCGAACTTCGGTGAAACAAATACCGTGTTACTTCTCCTTTATCTCATTTACTTCCTCATTTACATTCCTCATGAATTGCTATTAATTGATTGGGTGCATTGAAATGGATTAGGTTACTAGTGTGACTTGTTTTTAATTGCTTTCGTTTGCTAGGGCACTAGAACCTAGAATTGGATCCCTCTTAACTTTGTTGCTTAATCAAAGAACAACGTAAAAGAAATTTAAAAATGCCTATTCACCCCCTCCACTAGGCCATAGAGATCCTTTCACTCAATAACACAAAACTCTTGACAACCTTGAGTAGGCTCGAGCAAAACTCGCTCTCGTGCTTAAGTAAATTAGATAAAAAATTAGTTTACGTAAAAAATAAAGTTTGAATGAGCTTGATGAAACTCGAGTAGGCTCGAACGAAGCTCGTCCTCGTGTTCACTTGATAAAACATGATTTTATATAAATAAAAATAAAGTTTGAAGAAACTCGATGGAGCTCGGATGAAGCTCATGCTCGGCTCAATCAAGCCTGCAAGCTTGGGACCGGGCTCGGTTTGAGCTCGTTTGGAGCTTGAGTCGAGCCTCCAGCGAGTTTAGTTTGAATAGTTTGCGAGCTCCGAGCTTTTCTGATAGCCTTAGGGGCACACTACGGGAGATGGCCTAAAATACTATATTTAAATGTAGAGGAAAGAGAAACGATAGTAAAGCCCTGTTTGAAGACAAAGTTTTTAAAAATCATAGTTTAACAATACCATGGTTTGCCAATTATTTTACCGTAAGTACCATGGTTTTACGAGGCCTCAATGAAACCATGGTATTTCTTGGAACCACCAATTGTTTATTTTTTACGAAAGTATTAACCATAACCAAAAAAGAGGAGTACAACTCTTGCCTAGATTGGAGTTTTCAATACTTCAAAGATACTATGGTTTTGATAAAACCATGGTTTTCAAAATAGAGTTGTGTACATTGCAATCAAACACCTAATGGTATAAAATACCATGGTATTATCATAAAGCATAGTATTGTCTTGAAACTATGAAAATACTTCAAGTTCAAACAGGGCCTAAAATGTATATCTTACACTTCGAGTTGTGTAGTATGATGTGCAATTGTGACGCACATAAATTCTGCAGCGAGAATGCGTTTGCAGGCGTGCCAGTGTATTTATCAAAAATACACAAAAGAAAAGGGGACAATGATGTTTATATTTCATCGTCACAATGAAGTACAACTCCTTGTTGATATTGCGCTCCGTAGCCAGGTTGGCTAGGTATCTGTAGCCTGATAGGCTAGACTTCTTGTTCAGGTGATCGTCAGGTTCTGGATCCCAGGACCTCGGAAGGGCACTCGGTTAATTACATCCGCAAGCCAACTTGCGGAACACCTCCGATTAAGCTGCTGGGGCTGTCTTCTTCTTCTCGTTGCTTCGTGGTTCACCGTGCATGTTGGTGGATGGCGGATTGATTGGCGACGGCAGAATACATGGGGTAATCAGGGCCCATGTAATGCCTAGCACATCCGTTGACATTTGGCTATGCCCGCTCGTGTCGCTTGAACTTGTCCTCGTCAAGCTTCACGTTGGAGTAGTTGATATTGGCAGAATGCACGGTTATCACTCAGCTTGGAGTTGAAGTTGACGGCTTTGCTGCGTCATCGGGAATGTTCCCGTTTGTTGGCTTTTGGACTTGTCGTTGACGAGTCTTGATCACCAGAGTTGATATAGTTGGTATTGAGATTCTCCTTAATGGTATATTCTCGTTAGGAGCATCGGTACTGTGGAATTGGGATGTCCACAGTACCCTTGATGGAATATTCATCATCAGAAGAGTTGGTTGGCACCATGGAATTGGGATCTCCACGATACCGTTGATGGAATATTAGTCATCAGAGAAAGATGTTGTTGAAGATCTCCTTAGCGAAATGTTCGTCGTTGGAGAGTTGGTTGGCACTGTGGAACTAGGATCTCCTCTGTACCATTGATGGAATGTTCGTCATCAGAAGAGTTGGGCAGTACCGTGGAATTGGGATCTCCACAATATCCTTGATGGAATATTCCTCATCAGGAGGGTGTTGGTGATATCGTGGAATTGGGATTGAAGGGACCTAAGGCCGAGAGGGGGGGTGAATCGGACTATTATAAATTTTACTTTTGTTGCACTTAGTCACTTAGCAAGTTAAGTCACACAACTAACGCGTGAATTCCTACACAAGTCTAGTTAGCGGAAGCAATCGATACACAAGTGTAGGAGGCACGATGGCACTCGCAGGCAGTGGATATCACGGTGCGGTAAGTAAATGAGACAGAGGGGCGCAAACCGATCTTTTTACCGAAGTTCGGTGCTCAACACATGAACACCTACGTCTCCGTTGAGGAAACTTCTCACACAGAGAAGTCGGGACTCACTCGTCCCTAGCCCTCAATCCACTAGTGGTAGCTCTTCACCAACACATGGTAGGCGAGCTCCAAACCTTCACAAGGAAGCGAGTGCTCTCACACGCGAGAGCTCTCACACCCCACCGGCACCGACACACGGCACCGACCACCGACACACGGTGGATTTCACCTCAACACATGAGGTACCTCCAACACATGGAGGATTTGGCCCGACACACGGACTCCTTGGCACCCCCGACACACGGAGATGGCCGCCGACACACGGCGGACTTAGCACACCCCGACGAACGGAGAGAAGCACCGTGGGAAGCACGGCGACCTTCACGGAGAAGGGTTTGCTTGCGGTACGCTTGATGAAGCTCGGCGAGGACGACGTCTCCCGGTGGCAAGAATCCCAAGAGCACAAAACCGGAGACTCCCAACTCACTCAACCCTCATCCCACCATGGGGGATGGCAAGACAACCATGGGAGAGGGCACAAACCTTGGGGATGACGAGGAGGAGACTAGGGGATGCTCTCTTCTTCTTCCTCACTCCTTCTCCCTCACTCAATCTCTCAAGCACATGGAACCCTAGAGCAAGGATCCATGGGAGAGAGCTCTCACACTTGGGGAATGGTGGCTAGGGTTGCAAATGAGCCTCTCAATCCTCTCCCACGACCAGGAATCCCCTTTTATACTCCCCCACTTCGAAACCCTAGAAAATAGATCTCAGATCCAAACTTATGCCCTAGGCCGGACAACCCCCGGACAACTCCCGGACAGTCCGGACGAAGGCAAGCGCTCCCTGTAGAAAATGCAATTCGAGACAGAGGCAACACAACTAGGGCCGGACAGTCCGGACACCCAGGCCGGACAGTCCGGACGAAGGCAGGCGCTCGCTGGAGGGGCGAACCACCACAGGCCGGATCTGGGGAGGACTGGCCGGGGAAGAGGAGGAAGGGGGGAGGGGAAACCGGGGGGTGGAGAGAGCCGCAAACCACCCACAGCAGCGCGGCGGTGAGGACTCCCCCGCGCCGGTCGCGGTCGCCCCGCCGACGCCGCCCGCGCCGGCCAAGGCCGCGCCGCCTTGGGCCGGCCCCGGCCGTCGTCGTCGCCCGCGCGCCGCCGGCCCAGGCCACGCCTGCCCAGGCCGCGCCGCCACACGCCGGCTGCCGTCGTCGTCGCGCGCGCGCCGCCGTTGTCGTCGTCGCCCGCGCGCCACGCCTGCCCAAGCCACCGCGCCGGCCGTCGTCGTCGCCCGCGCGCCGCGCCTGCCCAAGCCGCGCCGCCACACGCCGGCCCCGGCCGCGCCACTGCCGGATCCGGCGGATCCGGCCACCTAGCCGCCGGATCCGGCCTCCTAGCCGCCGGACAAGCTTGGGACCGCCGCGGCCGGAGAGGATGGAGGGGACACCGGGGCTGGGGTTGGGGTTGGAAGGGAGGAACAGGAGGAAGTGGAGGATGGAACGGACAAGCTTGGGACCGCCGCGTCCGTAAGTTCTCGTCGTCTAGGTTTGTTAGCCAAATTAGCCTGATGGTACGTGGTTCATTCACAAGAGAATCAACATGTAGCAGCATGCATATATATATGCAGTTGGTTTTTAGCGCCTTTGCCAACATCCCACGGCTCATGCGTGCGTACGAGCAGGATGTTCCTGGGACGCAATGAATTAATTCCAATATCTTTGCTCGAGGATTACAACAGCTTAGAATGCGGTCCGGATAGGTTTGGTACATAAGCTCCATGGTCCATGAATCTCTTTTGAAGCTCACGATCGAAAGAATTAATCGTACCATGGTGTCTGTTTCCTACATGTCTCAAGAAAGGAATGCATATATATCCTTGCTTAAGCAATAGAAATGGTCATTAATCAGCTTCTCTTTCTTACCTTTTCCTTTTCTTCCCGGTCGTTCATCTGTTCATTTATATTTCATATTATTAAGAGTTTCGTTGTACGGATGATTCCTGAATTCATCTTGAAGATGATCAAAGGAGAGGTTAAGTAGCCAACGTACATCAGTTGTTATGGGTTTTTGAGAAGGAAAGAATAAATGTATGAGGCACGTCCATGATGGAAAAGGAACAATATTATATATGTCATTTAAGCATCAGGGTATTGTGTAACATCTATATTTAATATTTGTACGGGCTTGGTCCTACGTGATTGATGCCGGTGATAGTTGACATACTGGATGCTAGCTTGTCGAAAGATGGGGACACCCATGCCTTAATTATTAAGTGGTACCAGATCACCGGTAGCCCGTTAGGTATCTTTGTATCCCATCTCATTCGTCATTCATCCATTACGTAGGGTCCAAAAAATTGCCCAACAAAAATATTGAATTGTTTGTTACCAAGTTCATTGTCCAAGCCACGTTTAGCCATTACTATTTCTGCATTAGTTAATTTACTTGTTGAATTTTTATTGCATCATGGAGTCGTTGCTGATCTTACAGTTTGTTTTTTAGAGTTTTGAGTAAGTCACGTTTTTATCAAGGTGATATGTTTTTCTTGAGTTCTGGTTGTGCCTCCGGGAAAAAAAAAAAAAAACAGTCACGCCCTTGTTTTTAGGCCGGGTTTCCCACCGTGTTTTACATCCAAATCAACTGCCGCGCCATAATCCAATACGCTCAAAACTTTCCATCGCTAAGCAACAACCATCATTCCTTATCTAGTTGAGCCGTGCTCATCTCAACCTTCCAGCCATGGATATAAATTTCGGTAGAAGAAAAATTTCGATCCCTGCGAAATATCTAAAATTCGACGGAATAAAAATACAGAATTTGAATTTTTCTAAAAAAAATGTTGAACCTAGGATTTGAACTATGAATCTCAAATCTCAAACTTGTTTAAGAAAGAACAACCCACTAGGCTACAAGACTGGTTGTTAAGAGTTAAGTTATGCCTTCTTGTTTAAGAAGGAACAAATTTAATCAAATCTTTTGAATTCAAAATTTTTGTTTTCATTTTGGTCGCCGGCAAAATATCCGAAATTTCGCCGAAATTTCGTCGGAAAAAAATCCCTGCTTCGAGCAACCAAACCACGTGGTCATCTTTTCAAATCGCACCCCATCTATTCCCTCCATCCCAAAAAGAATATCGTTTTACCTTTGTCCTAACTCAAACGTTTCTATCTTTGACTATCAATTACCAGAAATCTATGGAGGTTAACCAGACCTGGCCAACGGGCCGGCCCGGTTCGGCACGGTTTGGTTTCGGGCCGGCCCGGTTCGTTTTCTCGGCCCGGTTACTATGCGAACCGGGCCAAACGAACCAACGGGCCGGCTCTCCAGCCCAGGTTCGGTTCGCTGGGAGAACCGAACGAACCCGGCCGGCCCGGGTTCGGTTGGCCCGGTCGGCCCGGTTGGCCCGGTTTTCATGGAAAATATCAAAAAATTCAGAAAAATCCAAAAAACATAGAAATGTGAACCATAATTCATGTAAATAATTTTAAATTTTCAAATATATATGGAGAAATATAAAAAATGTATTGCAGAGCTTTTTTATTAACGTGTATTTACATGGCTGCCGCGTTAAAAACTTTTCCAAGTAAAAACTCAATTTGAGAAAACCTTGGCAAAGAAAAAAGAGTACAGCCTAAAGCTCTACAATACAAGAATAAAAAAAAATTGGACCCTTCTTTAATCGTCATCAAGTTCTAAGCCCCCGAATGAAGCCGCCAACTCTTGATTTTGTCTCTCAGCGACGATGTTTTGCTGTCGTCTTTCGGCTAATGCCCAATCCTTTGTGCTCAGTAGTATTTCGACCATATCTCTATGGAGGGAAGTCCGTCTCTCCTCCAGTATTCTCCCAGCGAGGCTAAAAGCGGGCTTGGAAGAAACCGTGGAGACCGGAACAGCTAACACATCCCGTGCTAGTATGGATAGCATGCTGCTGCCACCATAGAAGAATATTAAACTCTACTTCTTGAAAGTCGACGACGTCTTTTGCTAGATAGGAGGCAAGCTCGCCAACAGCTCTGCGGGATGCCTGTGCAGTCGGGCGAGTTGAACCGCCCGAAGAACTTGAAGTGTCCTTCCCCGTGATAGTCTTCCAAAAGGACATCTTTCTCCTCGTCTGTTGGACTGGTGGTGATCGTGGTGGACGAACTCCTACATACTTTTCTTCATATTTTCTATACAAATCATTAAGTTTACTTCTAACTTCTTAAAAACAATTTGAATAATCTATTCCAGTAGCAGCACCAAGTTGTGTTAGAGCATTAGTTAATCTAGAAAGTGTAGCTCTAGGGTCTAAGATAAAAGCAAAAGAATATAAGAATGGAACATCTCTCCATTATTTTAAATATTTAGCTTTCATATGGCTAACTGCATCAAATAAAATAGCATCATTTTTAAACATTTTAACTGATTAGCAATGTAATAAATGGACATAATAATAGATGAAGATGTAGGCTCATACATAGTATAAGCGCTAACGGTAGCTTCATAAAAAATCTCAAGAAATGAATGTAAATAAGTAAGTACTTGCCAAACCTATGGGTCAAAAGTGGTGTTCCATCTTGAGTTGGATACTGGATGTTAATAAAAAACTTCAAAAACCTGTCTATATGGTAATATACGCTGCAACATAAGATAGGTGCAATTTCACCTAATAGGCATATCTAGGCCAAATTTCCTAGGCTGAATAGATGAACGCACGACAATAGTTTTTCCACGAATCAATTCTTGTATTAGAACTATTTAAAAATGAGATGGCATCCCGAATAACTTGGAGATAAGGTTGCAATCTTTTTAAACCACATTTAACAATTAAATTAATAATTTGACATGCACAACGTTGATGCATTAAAAATGATTCGGCATACGTAGATAAAACAGGTTTCAAAATATTCATGGCACTAGTATTAGCAGATGCATTATCCAAGGTAATAGCAAAAAATTTATCGATAATTTCAAATTCTTAAACAAGATTCATAATACAATCAACAATATTTTCACCGGTGTGATTAATATCAATAAGGCGAAGAGCAATTACTCTTTTTTCTATTTGTCAGTTTTGTTTAAGCAACAACACTTAGATAATCTTCTCTAGCCCTACCAGTCCAGATGTCCGAGGTTAACGACACAGAAAATGTACAGGTTTTAAATTGTTCTTTTAACTTTAATTTGTTGGCGGTATACAATTTTTTCAAATCTCTAATCGTTATTTGACGAGAAACACTACTATATCTAGGATTACGAGCAGTTTTGATATATTCTTCGAAAGTAGGAGAATCACCAAAGCCAAGAGGTAAATCTTCAGAAGCAATTAATCGACACAACGCCTCCCTAGCTACCTTGGGATTATACTCCCAGTTACTTACCGAACCATCAGGGTTATAGCTCAACTGTTGCTGCCGCATTTGAACACATTTGTTCTTCTTACATCCTACAACATGCCTCTTCAGATGTCCTGTACCCAAGCCCGTCACCGATGACAACTCCTGTCCACAAATTTTACATTTAGCCCCCATACCTCACTAGCCTGCCGTCCACAAGGTGCTTCAACTCCTCGTAGTCGTTCCACACATCCGACCGGTTCAGTCGAGTTCGCTTCGATCCGACAGTATCGTAGCCGGAAGCACAAGTTGAACCGGATCCGGAACCATAGGGATGATCCTCGGTTCCGGTAGTCTCCATGTCTTGAACCGGTTCCGGGAGACTTTGACTGATTGGCTCATGGTCGTCCGGTGTTAATCCGAACTGGCTAAGGTGAAATTCGTCGTACGGAGAACGACCATCAGCCATTTCGGGAAGCTGTCTATACATGAAATAACAAAACAACAGTTAATTTACAATCACAATACTCAAATCAAATATATAGCAGACAAATATATGGAAATATATCAACCTTACAGGATCACACTAACAAATATGAAAGTCAGAAATATTTTTCTGAAATATTTCGAACTTCGCCCAAATTTGCAATTAGCAACGCCTTTTGAGCTCACAAATTGCAAAAACGCAATACACACAAGAGACTCAAGAGCGAATGGGTTGCAAGGGTGGCTGGCAGAAGAGGGGGTGGTTACCTATTTATACAAAAAAATTTGAGATTTTTTGGATTTGTTTGCTATTTTTTATGAATTTTTAAAGCATCAAACGGCTATAAACGACTATATTCGCAACGGGTATAAAAACGAATCGAACGAATCGGCCCGCCCGGTCTGCGCCACGTGTCAGCGCCTGGAACCGCCACACCGACGCCTGGGAGGGAAAGGCACGGGGGCCGGAGCGGCGCGGCCACGCAGCTAACGTGCGTTCGCGGGCGCGGGCGGCGGCTGGTGTGCGGGGAAGACACGCCGATAGCGTGGGGCCTGCCGGCGTGTGGGCGCACTGGCGCGCGCAATTTCCTGTGCCCTGGGAGCCTGGCGCTCACTGCAGCGTGGGGCCCCCACGGAGCGGGGCAGCGGGCGCGGGGCGAAACGCGGGCGGGCGGGATTTTCAATTTTCAAATTCGGTTCGCTACAGTACTCTAGGAAAAACAGGCTGAACCAGGCCGTACAGGCTGAACCAGGCCGGTTCAGTTCGCATAGTAACGAACCAGGCCGTTGCTATGCGAACCGAACCGTGCCGGCCCGACGGGCCGGGTGCCAGGCCTAGGCACGATTCGTTGGGCCGAACCGGGCCGGCCCGAAGCACAGTAACGGGCCGCCCGGTTCGGCCCAGTTGTTCGGCCCATTTGGCCAGCTCTAAAGTTAACAATATATAATTTTATATTATGAAAGTATTTCTCATGGTGAATCTAAAAACATAAAACTTATGTTGTTAAACTATATGAATTTCTAATTCTAACAATGGATGCTCAAAGATAGAAATGTTTTGACTTAGGACAGAGCTAGAACGACATTTTGGGACGGTGGGAGTATTTGCTAACAGCCATGTCCATAATTTCCCAACCGAAACAAGGAAACATAACCAAAATAATCAACAAATATATCATACTTAATAGAATAATCCACAGAAAAAAAATTGCCGGTTTGGCACTCGGGCCCGCCACCCTCCTGCTCCTGCCACCCCACACGGCGGGAGCTCCCTGGCGCTGACACATGGCACAGAGTGGCAGGACCGGTCGCCAAGTTATTTGGTATGATGTATATGGACTTCACGAACTTTGTATTTTTTTAAAAAAACATGTACCATCAAAATGCAATGAAACTTCAAAAAATTATGAAAGTGAATTTTTTGAATAAATGTGATTGCTTTTTATTAATGCGTGGCACAGATGGGTCCGAGCAGGAGGGCTAGAACGCCGACATGCAGTGGTGTATTCACCGGTGGTTTTCAAGCTCTCATTTTTAGCCCCCTAGTTTCAGTTTTCTGGATAAATGGAACCGTACATTCCAAGAAAGGTCCACAAAATTTTCAGTTTTTAAAATTTATTGATAAATTTAAATTCAAATGTAAAAAAATGTAAGTTAAAAAAATAATTGTGTTCTTACCTGTAGATTAATACATAGTAGCAACAATGCGGATCCATTTGTGCCACGTGACGCGGCCAGACCCATATGTCGGTGTTCTAGCCCTCCCGCATGGACCCATCTGTGCCATGTGCTACGGGCAAAGAGTTTCCGCCGTGCGGGGTGGCGGGAGCAGAGCTCCCGCAGTGCCGTGTGGTGGCCGCGGTGTCGGGTGGCGAGAGCCGGTGTCAATTTGTCAATTTTTTTTATTCAGTGGGTTATTTTATTAAATATGATTTATTTGTTGATTTTTCCAGGAAACAGCCGCCCCATCTTTGTTTCCATTGTTGTGTCGCGCCATTGGTTTCCAGCTTTTTGACCACGAACCATGAAAAAAAAATAAACTTGCGACTCTTGCACCTACCAAATATTGGCTGCAGTAATTAATTATTTTCCTCTTTGCTTGTCGTGGTACGTGCAGAACACAAACGCCTATTGTATACCTTCCATGTTGCTTTTGGTTCTTTCAATGCATGCACATCAAGGTGTGGAAGTTTTTTTAAAAAAAACCATGCGGCCATTTGTTTTTAACGAGCACCAAGATAAAAAAAAAAATACAACGTCCGATCCCAAAAAGAAGTCGCCGTTGACTTTTAAACACGTCTTGACCATTCGTCTTATTCAAAAATTTAGTTCAAATATATAAAAATATAAGTCATACTTAAAATACATTTAATAATAAACCAAATAATAACAAAATAAATAATATTTATATATCTTTTTTGAATAAGACGAATGGTTAAAGATGCATCCAAAGTCAACGACGACTTCTTTTTGTGATGTACAAGACAAAAAAAAATGATCTTCTTGGTCAAAAAAAAAGGAGAGAGTTGGAAAAAATAGTGAAAAGAAAAATCAAAGAGGAAGAAAAGAAAAGGCAAGTGCTTATAAAAAAAGCCGCACTAGTAATCTTGAGCGGCCCGAGAATTTTCCTTTTTGAGTGTTTTGCCATGGTACCTTGTGTCTATGTACTTGACTAGGATTACGTCTTTAGCACGATCTAGCCTAGGATCAGCACAATGATGTCGTTTAAACACTTATTCAACTTGTTTTAACTAGCGTGGTTCTAGTATTCCTTGCTACTAAATATTGTCTAACCAATCTCCACATACTTCTTATCAGTTCTGGTTCAAACTTGCAATCATTTCGCTCACGCTCGATCTTGTTCAGTATCACGATCCAACCACCGGTTGTACCTCCTACTGATTTGGTAAGAACTTTGCAAGAACATGGTAAGACGGTTGAGAGCGTGTGATTCCACCTTCTACCACCTGATAGTTGATAGGTATAATGCTCTTGTGTTATTTTTTGTTTCATACGAACAATGGCAGAGTGTCGGGGATTAAAATACGGCCCATTGTCATGACCCACTCCCTGACGGCCCAGTCGAACAGCCTACCAGGGCCCGGTTCCCTGGAAGGTTTTATCTGGCCCATATGCACCCTGCCGAACAGCCTTTGGGTTGGCACGGTGCGTAACGGCCAAAGGATCGTGTTTGAGTCCGTCTCGAATATGATCTCTGCACGGCTGCGTGAAGACCCGGACGTTGGTTTCCCGGATTGGATTGGAGGTCGTGATCCCCAAGATTAGGAGATTACCTTATCTACCGAAGGTTGTATTTGGCATGTATGAGTTCGTTACGATCTCGTAGTTAGCCCGGCCCGATATTCCTCGGTAGGTCGGTTTGTTCCGCACTATATAAACAGGGCTCCTAAGGCGTTTAGGCAGACCTGGCTAGAGTTACATCCCAGACCTAGAGCTTTAGCACTTTAGCACCTCGCATACACCATAATCTCGCCGAGACTTGTTCGTCTCGTCGAGCCACCTCTTGTATTCATCTTTGATATATAAGAAAGGCTGGACGTAGGGCTATTATCTCACCCGAGAGGCCTGAACCAGGATAAAAACCCCTGTCTCCCTGTTCGCTGTTGTTCATTCTGTTCGGCGTGTCTCCTATCTCCTTTCTAAAGAACCTTGGTTGACTTGAGATCGATATCTCAACCGTCGACACAGAGCCATCGATAAAAAAAATTCAAGAAGATGCTAATCTTGCTCGTCACAAGGAGTTGGCAAACTTAAGAAAGGAGGTGAAAGTCAGGATTGACAATTGCGGTCGAGACATTAAGAACACACAAGAGATGTTAGAAGAAAGACACTCTACCAACACTATATCTGCTTCCATCGACCATGGTAAAAATCTAATGATACTTCCTTCTTATATTGATGCTAATGCTTATATTGATTGAAAAATAGCGTCAAATAAAATATTTTGACAATATAAAATATGTGACAAACAAAAAATTAAGGTTGCCGCCGGTGCTTTTACTTGTGCATCAATTTGGTGGAATGATTTTTGTACATATAAGATGGTACCACAAACATGGAGAGATGTGAAACGATATCTGAGAGACGAATTTGTTCCCACGTATCAGTTTGAGAAATTAATCAATGAAACTGTAAAGGCCTACATCGAGAAATTTGAGACATTGTTGTTGCGTTGTGGTCTAGAGAAAAACGAGGAAGTTAAGGGAATTAGATTATTATGTGGACTGGATAAGAAAATAATGTTCTTGTTGATAAAGAATATTTTCTCTCTAAGTTGTTCAACTTTGTTTGTGAGACTGAAATTGAAATTGCATACGAAAGATAAATTTCTTTAGAAGAATGACCTATTTTTCGTGTCTCCACTCATGACTAACATTTTGCAAGGTGACCAGAATAATCAAGATAAGGATAAGCAAGATTTGTTGGAGAATAAGAATAAAATGAACTAGAGGTGCTTGTTATTTCACGCATGCTTCCAACACCTTCAACGGAAAATGTACCTACATCAGCTTAGGAGAATATCAAAGGTAATGAAAAAGGTACTATACTCATTCATGATATGAATGATATTGACGTGCTGAAACTTTACACGAATCATGGTATGTTAGAGCAACAAATTGTGGAGCCAATTACTGATTTACCTTTATTGCAAGATGATTTGCTCGATATTTCTTGTGATAAAGAAGAGTTGTGCGATAATGTTTCACATATATCTATGCCTCAACTAGTGAATGAACATGTTAATTTTCTTTGGAACAAAATAACACTTATGCTCAAAATAAACATGTTGTTTGCATTACTAATGAAAACGATGAGATAAAATTGTTATCTTTTTTAAGTATTCTAGATAATATTGAATTTTATGTTCCATGTGAATTTAGAGGAGAGTCTTGTTGATGAATATAATGTGCTTTGCTTATCAAGAAACATTTCCCATATTATAGGCAAATATAATGATAATTGAAAGTACATTGTTAATCGAGTGTACATTTGCTAAAATATGAACTTTTCTATGATGTACAACCATGTGATCAACTAGAGAGCTTCACTATCAATAATCATGTCATGTCGAATGCCTCTAGTTTTATTTTGAAAATAAATGAAATTTTTCAAGAAGGGGAGTATATGGATCGTAATAAATTTTGTTCTAATGAATTGATTGAAAAAGATATGCGTATTGTTTTGCCTCTTATTGAAACTAATTTATTGCAAAAGAATCAACATGAGTCGAGGACTCACAATCAAGAACGAGAGTATGATGTGACCATGCCCATCATAGATATGCCCAACACAACATCTACATGGATTCCATAAGCTATTTCCTTGGCTTGGTCGCCATCGAGCTTTTCTTCAGCATGGTCGTTGACGAGCTTTTGATCGACTACTTGACCTGACATCTTTTCATCTACAACAAGAAGTTGGTGAAACTCTACAACATCCTCTACTATATCTACATATCTATGATGTCTACGTCAGCATGTCTGTTGGTGGTTGTTAGATACCATTTTAACTACCAACTTCTCGGAGAATAAAAGTGGTATGAGCAAAGTCCTTTGCATTATCTAGCTTAAAATAATACATTCCACGAGTTTTTGTGTATTCTTGTGTGTAGAGATATGCTCGAAATACACAAGAATGATAAGTAAAAGAGCATAATTACAAAGACATCAAATGACAATTTGGATTGCATCATGATGAAGAGCTTGTCAAGATGATCAAAATGGATATATTATTTGTTATATTTGGCTCTCGAATGAGGGAGATATGAATTTGGAAGATTTGACGTCAGCCGACCAACCAGAGCATGCCACGTGGTACTTGCGCAGGAGACCCGGGCGCGGTTCAGCCCTGTTTCCTCCCATAGGACCATGTTTTCCTCTGGTTCTTCGCGGTTCAGACCGGTTCACCACTAGTTTAGCTTGGTTTTGTCCGGTTCTCGCACCCAGGAGGTCGATTTTCATTGGTTTTTCGAATTCCGACTATTTCTTTAGTTGATACAAATTGTGACCCGGATCTCGCGAATATATCGATTCCAGCCAACGATGACACTATGACTTCAATTCGAATGATTCTTAACAAATTAGGATTTGCAATTTGTGAGGGCCATTCTCTCTATATAAGAAATCGTTGATTAACAAGAGAAGAATAGTTAATTCTTGGACAACCGCGTAAATTTATAGGATCACTTACTTTTCTTTTTAGTTTTGCCTAGGGGAATATTGATATATATTAGAGGGTATTGATATATATTATGATCTGATGTGATTTGGTATCCCTAAATAGGAGATTAATACTTAACTCTACATGCAAGGATCGAAGAAGGAGTAGCAGCCAAGTTAGAGATGCCACTGGTCATGAGAAGATGAAAGGGAGAGGGAATCTTCTCTAGGATCCTAGAGAGCATCTCCACTCCCCTAAACCACCCTAGGATATAAATAGGACACCTCTCCCTTGTAACACACACCACATCATTCTACACTCTCCCTTGGGGAGGCGCCCCTACGGGTGGCGCTACTCTGTCTAGAATAAGTTTGTACTCCATCCGTCCTAAAATATAAGGGATACGAGGATTTTTAGAACAATTTAACGAAGATGGTAAATGTCGCATGTATCCTTAATTAAAGCACGGTGCACAGGTTTTGATTGGCCAAGAGGTGGAGAAAGAAGGAGGTGGGGCACGTTAATTAATGAAATAAGTCTTAATTTACCTCCAATCCCTTATATTTGGGGACAAATTTCAAATGCTTGGATCCCTTGTATTTCAGGACGGAGGGAGTAATAGTCTAGGAGTTAGAGTTGGGAGATCCGCTTCAGTTTTGGAATTGTCTTCGGGAGTCGGATATGAGTTCTCTTGCTTCTTTCCTTGTTTGTAAGAATTTAATTATTTAATATAGTGGTCTTTTCTTATTTACTTTATGCCAATCATATACTTATTGTTCTGCATTTACTTCGTGTACTTTGCTTTTTTTGTGGAATATTTAATTTAGGCTGTAGTTAGTATCGCGATATTCGGGATTCACGTAGATGTATTCTTACTCATTCACAGGTTTCTCGGTTAGGCTTAGTTGATTATTTATATTCAACTAAACCTGGCTATTCTTCTCTGTAGTACTCGGGGAGAATATTAGTAGTAATTGTAGACGTGGTGTCTAGAATTAATGCTACCTTGATTTGTGTCCAGCCCCACAGAATGTGTGGTAGGTAGTAGTTGGTGACAGCCCTATCTATCCTCTGTAATCCACCATGCATGTTCGGGTTGGCACGTAGGGCTTGGTAACAGTCCTCCTAGCTACACTATTTTAGGTGTGGATTTACCTTTGTGTGTGTCTCATGAACCTCACTGCCATATCTTATTACTTACCCCAAGTATGGTTTAGCTGGTATTTTAATTAGTCGATAAACTCTAGTTAATTATTGATATGTGTAACCAATGCTTCCCTGAGGAGAAATACGATAGCCCGGAATACTCCTGAGTGAAATGCTACAATGGTATTCTGTGCGTTTGTGGAACTTATTGAAAAATAATCTTCAGTCATAAGAACCGCTAACAATGTCTTCTTCAACCGCCACCTTGGCCATGTCGCGTACGCAGCTAGCAAGCTCGTCGTATTACGTCGCCGCCGCCAGCAGTTCAGCCTTCACCTTGGCCGCCTCCGCAAGCTCAAAATATATTCAAGAAAGCGGCATTTCCACCTCTTTGGCACCCTCTTGTCTCACAAGTCACTCGTTCCAAGGACAACCCAAGAAAGATTCCAATTTATCCACGAGTCCGGTTCGGTCATTTCTTGTATAGTCTACTTAAAATGGATGTCCCGATCTCATACGGACTCTGGTTTGGTTGGTATGCACGGAGAAACCCTCGATGATATCTTTTCAATGGATCTGGTCCCACATTCAAATTTTTTACGGATCAACGACAATCGTCGAAACAAGATTGCAACCCGATTCTGTTGGGTGCTGTGACGCTCCATTGTGGGTCCATGTACTCCAAGGGGATGTGCCACAAACCCTAGCCGTCACCCCTCTCGCATATAAAACCTCGCAGCCACCATTGTTTAGACTTGGGTTTTGCTTGAATTTTTTACTGTCGCAGTTCGTTGAATTTCAGTTTGCTGAACCCCAACTCTTGTGATCTTAATAAATACTTGCAATTTGAGATTGCTTCTTCGTGTTCTTTCTTTGTGTTCTCGATTTCACTTGCGGGAACTAGCCTTCTAGTTGAGGTCAACTGTGTGTGCGCGTAGTTGATAACCAGCGGAGTTGTGGCGTTGCGATTGCACGTTCTGATTAGAAGCTCAGGTCATGTACGTATGTCCAGTCCTCGACAAATCGAACTATCATTGCCTATCGAAAGATCGGGACCCCATGCCTCGTCAATGCTTAGCTAGCAGGCCGATGTAGGCCCATGGCTAAGGCGCGCACGTTGTGTGGGCTATGGCTACGTAGGAGGTAGGCGTAGCCAAATCATATGTGGGTGAACAATGCGCCTGACTGAGAAAAATAGGAGAAAATTAAGACAGCGACTAGAATTTTAAGATGGAGACGGTCCACACCATCTTGATTAGATCCAACGGGAGCTCGGAGAAGCAAAAGATTGTTTTTCGGTTGCCGTGAAGAACTCAGATCTGTAGCCTGAAGGAGCAGTCGTTTGAGCGTGGGTCTTGGAATAGGGTAGACATTCCGGTTCTGAAAGGGAGGCATTCAAGGAGTATGTGAGATAGTTTGACAAGCGAATATAGACGTGCGGAAAGTCAAGAAATTCTCATCGAAACATGGAGAAATTGTGCAAACCGCCAGTAGTCACGAATATCTCCCTCTTCCCTAATCCAAGATTGTAGAAAGAAGATATAAGGGGGGCTTATGGAGAATGTGGTCGGAAATCCATAATAGAGTCCGACCATGTCGGATTGGCTAGCTGAACGACGAAGTCAACATCGATCTCTGCCAGGAGGTGAAAAGATCAAGCAATCAAGTCGGTATTCTACTCAAGGTGGAGAATGGATTAGGCGATGAGACCGGGGTTTTATTCTGGACGGCGGATGGATTAGATGGTGCAAAGCGTGGTCGATAGGATTGGATCGACAAAAGAGAAGGAACTAGTGCTTATGTGGAAGTGGATAAAAGTGACTCAAAAAGCAACAGTGATGAAATTGTCTTAAGAATCAAATATGCAGTCGAGCGTGGATGTTGGATTCGGTTGGTCTTTTCCATGCGACATAATAAGAAGTGGGTTTTTCTTTACAAAAGCTAGTGATTTTGGTGGTCTACTTGAGCGGTGACACGGATTATCGTGCACACTGGAGTATGAACCATTAAAGAACAAAGTGCAAGACAAGGTTGACCGAAATACTTCAGGATATGAACCATTTGGTCGACCTAAGGAATAATCTAATTTTGCTCGAGACCTTACATGATGTGATGGTTTTCAAGTAAGCAAGACCGTCGAGATCAAAAGAGGTGATAAGGCTGTGATGATCGGGGAAATGACAACGTCAAAGATTGTACATGTTGCAGGGGAGTTGAGTAGTGCAGGGAGTACTATTGCAGGTGGAGTCATGAGGAAGCCAGGGTCCACTGAAGGCAATATTGGTTCCAGAAGAGCGGCAAGTTTGAGGCCAAGTCAGACCCGTCGAGCGGCTCTACGTAAGCTGCGAAGCATCAACTCAAATCCAGGGTACACGGTGCTTGGCTCGGGATGATATCAAGCTCCGGATGGTGAAGTCATATTCGCCGGGTAGTGTTTGTTAGAATATGTGTCAAATATGTGTATGAGTAGGACTACAATTGGACTCTGATTTGTAATAGACACAGGAGGTAGCGTTGAAGTCAGACACTATATCAAGGCCTCCACAATAAATAGGGGCAAAGCCATTGTAATCCGTCGTGATGGTATAGCTGTAGCGTAGAGAGGACAGGGTCAACAGTCGGCATGTGTCCGTGACCCGGGTTATCCGATGTGCTCATGCTAAATATTGAGGAGGAGCGTCCGTAGTCAGAGACCCACGGAGTAGAAGAAAGATAAACTGCGTTATCAAATATCGTGTCTCCGGTGTCGTCCCGATCTTCCATCGGCGTCGATTTTCTAACAGAAGGCAAGGTCGTCCAGCGGGAGGCGGAGGAGGTTAGCTCCGACGAGGTCACCCGCCAGCCGCTCCATGGTTGCTGGGAATGGGATATCGCGGTGAAGGCCGTGGGTTCTTTTCTATCTGTTCAGTTCAAGGTGCAGAACGGCAGACTGCGGAGAGCCGGAGAAATGAAAGCGATCGAAATGGGTCATGACAGTAACGGATCGAAGATTGGGGAAAATGGCGACCATGGCCCATGGGTCAAGGGTGGGTAACACATATAGCCATGGTTTTTTCTTAAGAAAGTTGGCCGTTTACTTTTTTTTTATTTTATAGCCCTCAATGTTCTTAAAATAAAAAAAAAGGAGTACATCCCTTAATTAAATTATGGTTTTAAACTGTTTTAGTCCCTGAGGTTCGAAGCAAATTAGCTAAGCTGTGCTAGTTTGATATCATCACCAATCAAATGGTGGCTTGAAAGTTTTGAGTATCTTCGTTGGCATAGCAGTCCATGTTTGCCGTTTTGCTTGATGTGGACACACATGATGCATGACACAGAGTGAAGCCCAGGTCGCAAATAAGAGGATGCGCAGTCGGCGGTTCTCACTCTCTCAATTTTTCCATATCATCATCTCCGATAAGCGTCGTTGAGATTTCGCTATCGGGATGTTTTTTTATGTTTAGTTAGGGATGTGCTAATTGTATAAATTGTTTGCCGCTGTGATAGATGGATTGCTTCACGAACGCCTAGGCCTATATGAGTAAATTGCATACCAGATTCTTAAAAGTTGTTTGGATTTCCACTTTCACTACTGCGGATCGGGGCTTCCAAAGCGGCCTATTACAAGCGGTTCGCTTTAAGCCTCTTGCAACCCGATCGCTACAAGCGGTTCGTGGCCAACGGGCCAGAGGGTGGCGGGAAAGGTGATATGCAAGCGGTTCGTGATAAGAACCGCTTGCAGAGGGGCATCAGTCGCGGTTGCCTGTAAGCGGTTCTAAAACCGCTTGCACAGGCCTTACGAGCCGCTTGGTCTAGGGCGATCCGCAGTAGTGTATTTGCTTCAGAACTATGAATACCGGATGGTCGGGTACATGAAGTTGGGTTACAATTTCATCAGTTAGGGCTTTGCTAAATGTATAAAAAAAATTTCGCTGTGATAGATGCATTGCTTCATGAATGCCTGCACATATGAGTAAATTACATAGCAAATTCTTTAAGTTGCCTGCATTTTTGCTTTGGTTGAAGACTTCGAAAACTAGATGTTTGGCTACATGAAGTTTGGTTACCGTTTCAATTAGGTCATAAGTTGTATGAGAAAGCAATTTAATGACATGATTTCCCTAGCCTAGACCACACGCAAAACAAATGGTCATCTCATCCCAAAATGAATTCATATTCAAAATTTACAAATGTTTTTCCAAAATTAAAAAAATATGGAATTCTAAAAGGTAAGTATACTTTGAAAAAAATTAAAACCCTAAAATTTGTATAGAACTTTTAAATACTAAAATTCATAGAAAATATAAAAACTAAAAATTCATAAAAAAGCATAGAATAGCGGGAGGGGTGGAGACGTGAAGACCCGAGCTAGGCGGCTAGGGGGGGTGAATAGACGCCAATCAATTTTGACGCTTTGTTTTTGCACATGTAACCCCTCTAAGCATTTCGCAAAAACTGCTTAATGTCGAAGATCAAACCGCGATGGACAAAATGACAACTATGTATACCCATGACTTGTATGGATGATATCCATATGAATATGTTGAGATTTTAGAGCCATAATCCTGGTTGTCAAGTGTCCAAACAAGAGGAATCAATTCAAATCTTACTTTTGAAAAGAGATCATGACAAAACCCCAAATCAACTTTCAAAAAGCAAAAACAGATTCTTTTAGAACTTGTCCTCTCATGGAGCAGGAGGTTAGTGGCTTTAAGGTGCTCTAAAGATTATGGAACTTGTTCTCCCTATGTGTCAATGTGTCGTGAAGCACTCCACTAAAAATCTCCTTAAAACTCCTTACAGAAAAATCATATACCAAGAACTGTCAGGAACTCTGGGCTGCAAGTTTGGGGCTCGGTATTCACCTCATAGCTCTCAAACCAGGAAACTAGTGATCTTGAAATGTTTACCACAGATGGGTATATGAGCCACACATCTTTTCCAACTGGAATCACTCACAAATTATTTTTTCTAGATTTTTCTAAAAATCCAACACTGACTGCTGCGCGAAGGAAAGTTTCTGGATAGAATAGTAACTAGTCAAGATCTTAAGCTCTTGCCTCTCATATGGTTGCTAGAAGTGTGTCAAATCATATTAGCAATCTTAAGGCATCATAGACTAACAAGAACCATCAAGAAATTACCAAGATTCACTCTCCAACAACAGCCTCAAAAGGAAAGACAAGAACAAGATCAAGAACTAAGAGCAATTCAACATAAAATGTTCATGGAGAAGGATGATTTCATTGCATAGAAGTTGGGGCATTACAAACCATACTTCTTGTGGCCACAAGCACTCTAGGTGCCACCCAAAAACACCCCACTCACCCTCTCCTATTCTGAAATTTTCAGCTCTGAGGGATGAGAAGGAGGTGCTCCCCTCCCCTCTATTTATAGCCCAAGGGTGAGATGCCCTACACCCTAGAGCCCATCTCCACTCTTCATTTAAGGATGAGTGGTGTACAACACACACACTACAAGACACATTCCCGAGAGAGAATATTCTTTACATATTCCTCATCTTCGTAGCTTCCTCGGTCGCCAGCCCACGCCTGGGCCCACCGGTCAGAACCAGCTTCGCCACCAGGTTACCGACGCCGCAGCCTCCAGCTGCTTCGGATTCCTTGCCATGGCTAAGCTTCTCGAGTACACCACCTCATGTGACCGCTAGGTCATTGAACTCGGTCGCCTGCACGCCTCTGAATGCATCAGCCTCCAGCTGTCCCCTGTGAAGCGTCAGCCACGTACGCGCCGATACCTGCATCACTGAGGTGAACACACAAGAAACCAACACACCTTACCTCACCTGCAAAGTTAGTTCATCATAAAAATTCCAACATCATAATCCCTTTTGTGACATCACAATTAGGAAGCCCTAACACACCACGTGTCAGCTTAACAAATTCCACTGGACCACGTCCGATCAAAACTGTTACCTAGCCCAAGCTCAGCACAATGGCATTTTCATAAATGCACCATTTAACATTCTTCAAAACACTTCAAATTCCATCTTAACACATATATTCATCATCAAACCGGGGTTCCCTCCACATGGGTCTCAACAAGACGAGGATAGGTCCGAAGAAGGGGGGGGTTGCATTGCTGCTAGGGCACTAAAGGGTGAGGTAGTAGCTGAGATGTTGTCCATGATGAGGAATATTCTATGACTTAGGCATCAAGCGGACCATTATGGTGAAGAGGTTGACACTGCCGGAAGTAAGGACATGAGTTAGTCATGTGGAGTGAAGTGTTAGTCGATTGGATTGAAGTGAGGACCGGGATGAAGGAAAGGGTATGTAGGAGAGGGAGAGAGGACGAGGAAGGGCGCCGTTACTTTTCTTTCAAAGTTCCAAAGGTGTGTTTGAAAAAAACATAGAAAGTGAGGCTATGCACAAATATTGGCTAGAGCTGACCAACTGCCCGGTTCAGCCCCGGTTGGTTCAGTTACTATGCGAACCGGGCCAACGGACTACGGTCTCGGTTCAAGTTCGGTTCCGAACCAGACCGACTCGGTTTTTATTATCTGGTTTATTTATTTAAAAATAAATAAATTAAGAAAAACCATTATATTTCACAAATATACATTATAAATTAAATAAATATATTATTTATCATAAAAAAAATATATAGAAATACATATATTTAATTAAATTAATATACTACAGTGGCGAATCGAATCGGGCCGGCCCAACGGGACGAGGTGCCGGCCCAGGTTCGGTTTTGTTTAGCCGGACTGGCCCATTTGACCACATCTAATATTGGCGCTTGACCAACTAGTTGATAAGTTTCAAAACTATGGGAAACATATCTTTCTCTCCAAAGGATATGTATTATAGCTCCAATTAATGTCTTGTTATTATTTTGATGATATCAGTATTTTTCACTCCTAGAGTCCTAGTGTTTGGCCGGTGCAGAAGGCCTCAGGTTTAGCCTCGATGATGTATTGTGCTTTTGTTTCCCGTAGGTGATAAGTTTCAAAACTAAGGCCCTGCTTGGATGGCCTGTTTTCGTCCTAAAAACGGCTCGAATTCGGGTTCGAGTTGTTTTCCACCGGTTTGATAAAGAACCTACTTGAGTAGACCTGAATCCCTTTACATTTACATCTGGTTTGGCCCAATCCACCCGGGAAAATAAAAAACCCAACCTTGGACTGAGAAAAAATGGTAGATATCTGGATTTGCCTCCTAGTCCCATCGCCTTGCCCTAGCGCCAGTGGAGGCCGGCGCGTGAGGATGCTGAGGAAGCTAGTGCCGGCCAACGGCGAGCTGGGGGCCCATCCAAGAGAAGGTGAGGATGCTGAGAAAGCCAGCGCGTCGGCCGAGTCGGTGGTACCATTAAGCAGGGGCTCCTCGGAAGCAGAGTCGCCGGCCTCCGCCTCCCTCTTGCCAAAAAAGTTGGCGAGGATTAGCACGGCGGCTGCGAGGACGTCACCGGCGTTGAGCGCCCACGAGCTTGCGACAACGGGGAGCCCATCGAGGCTCACCGCGGCGTGGATGCCGATAGCGAGGACACGGAGCAACAGGAAGAGCGCCCACCAGAGCCTGAGCAATTCAAGGGACGTTTGTAGATTGAGATTTGCAAAAAAAAAAAAAGTTGGACTGATGGTGGTTATTGGACTGAAATCTTCTTTGATGTACTCTGAATGAGGCTATTAATATCGAACTAATATGGCAATGTATGCCATCTGTTTAGATATTTTCAATCCATTCTACTATTACACTGAATGATGTACTCTGAATGTGACTATTTTTAATCTATTTTGCTGATTCTAGCTTGTAACTTGTTAGTCATCAGACAACTGCTCCCAACGGCTCCTTCCAGTTCGTGTGACCTGCTGTGACCTACAGTTTGTTCTCCAGCAATACTTGTTATTTTGATTCTTGTGCGAGTAAAGGCTGATTGCTTCTGGAATTTTTTTATTGCTTTTGGTCTATAGTCTTCTTTTGATATTAGTATTTGCCTATTTGTTTCTTCAGTCCAGTTACCGATTGAAGTTATATCTTTTTTTGAAATATCCAAGACTACTGAGAGCAGAATGTTGTCTCATGACTATAAAATTGCAACTTGTTACATATGTAAATTTTACATCTCTCCCAAGCAGGCCAAAAAAAGTCCAGTTGTTTCTTGTGCACAAGGATTTATAAGTGCAATTATTTTCAGGCGTAAAAAATTTCTAATATGCCAAGCAGGGCCTAAGGGAAACATATTTTCTCTCCAAAAGATATGTATTATAGCTCCAATTACTGTACTGTTATTATTTGGATGATATCAATATTTTTCACTCCTAGAGTCCTATAGTGTTTGGCCGGTGTAGAGGCCTTAGGTTTAGCCTCGATGATGTATTGTTGTTTCCCGTGTATTGTCAATTGTCATTCATGTTTCCCATTCTCTCCTCATGATGATTTACAGTTTGGAGGAAAATGTTTCAGTGCTAACGTTGTTATTACTATTAGTCGTGGTACAAAAGAAGACAATATTAGATGAGAAACTAATTGAAAAATAGGATGTACGATACTTGATTTGCACGTCTTGACCTTTCGATTGATGACACCAGACACATGAATTTTTCCCACCCATAACATTTTGGCCAATAATTTAGTATGGCGACTAGGAACGGTATCCTGTCGGGGCCCCAACCCGACGGGATAGCCCCTCCACTCGCGTGGTCGCGCCCCCTCCCCTCCACTCGCCGCTCCTTCCTCGCGCGCCCTCCCCGCCCCCGCCGCCTCCTTCCTACGCCCCGGCCGACGGCGCCCTCGCCGCCGGCCGCTCCGCCCGCCGCCCCCTTCCTCCGCCCCGGCCTCTTGCTCCGCACACCCCCGCCGCCCCGACCGCCTCCTTCCTCCGCCCCGGTCGGCGGCGCCCTCGCCGCCGGCCGCTCCGCCCTCCTGCCCCTGCCGCCGTGCCACCCCGCCCACCCTAACGGACGGGGACGGCGTGATCCCCCCACCGACGCCAGCCCACCCGCCTTCGCCCCCTCCCCCGGCTCCGGCGGCGCCACCGCCGCCTCCGCCGCCGCCCCCGACGAACCCCCACCCACCGCCGAACCGCCGCC
>SPJY01031471.1:43034-74889 GCA_005191435.1 Raddia distichophylla
ACCCCCAATCCGATGGTCAAACGGAAGCAGTCAACAAGGCCATTGGCATGTACCTGCGTTGCATGACGGGTGACAGGCCGCGCCAATGGCTGCGCTGGTTACCTTGGGCAGAGTTTGTTTATAACACTGCATACCATTCCGCCCTCAAGGAGTCGCCGTTCAAGGTCGTCTATGGTCGTGACCCTCCGGCCATTCGTTCCTATGACATTGGGGACTGCAGGGTGGCTGCCGTGGCACAATCCATGGTGGAGCGCGATGAGTTTCTGGCTGACGTGCGCGCTCGTTTGATTCAGGCTCAGGAGGTGGCCAAAAAGGCTTATGATCGCGGTCACAGGGAGCTCTCCTTCGCGGTTGGTGACTGGGTCTGGTTGCGCATCCGTCACCGCGCCCCGGCATCTCTTCCAACCGCCGCCAAAGGCAAACTTCGGCCCCGCTTCTATTTGCCTTACAAAGTCCTGGCCGTGATCAACAAAGTGGCATACAAGCTGGAGCTTCCTCCTCGTGCACGTCTCCACGATGTGTTCCATGTCGGGTTGCTGAAAAAGTTTGTGGGCGAGCCACCGTCCTCACCTCCAGCTTTGCCACCACTCCACTTCGGTGCAGCTCAGCCTGCTCCAGCACGCACAGTCAAGATTCGGTTAGCCCGCGGTCGTTGTCAAGTCCTTGTTCAATGGGCTGATCAGCCAGCTTCAGCGGCCACCTGGGAAGATGTTGATGACTTTCAGCGCAGGTATCCGGAGTGGCAGCTCGGGGACGAGCTGCTTGTCGAGGGGGGGAGAGATGTTATGTGGGGCCGTGTGTATAATAGGAGAAATAAACATCCTCCTACCGGCCAAAGTAGTTAAGATAAGGATTAGCTTCGGCAGAGGTTTATCTCTAGCCTTTAGATAAGATTTGTTAGCTAAGAGTTTCTTTAGAAAGTTAGTTGGCCGCTGGCTTATGTAAGCCGCAAGGCAGAGCCGATTTGGGCAAGCAATAGATCAATCTACTATTCCCCTACCCTCTTCTCTAGTCTCCCTCTTGCTGTCACCATTGATCGGAGACCTCAAGCCGACGATCATTATCTTCGAAGCAAAGGGCCGGCGCCCCTGCCGTTGCCTTTGCCCGGCCGCCGGCCAAGCCGTAACACACCAATTTCATCACCTGCTGAGAAAGCTGGATGGGCATTGGCCCATGATGTCCTCTCAATTGTGCAGCAAAGTCTTTGAGGACATAAGCACAATCTGTAACCAGTCAAGCATATTTTGCAACTGGACAAGTTAAAAAAACCTAAAAAATGTGGTGCAATTGCTGCCACTTAGCAGAAGTATCCTCCTAATATCAATCTTCCAAATTTAGTATTACAAAACCTCTCATGTTGGATTGTCACTTGTTGGTATAATGTCAAATTATACTATCTGGGGTTGCATTGTGAATGGTGACTGGTGACACCAAGGAACTTCCTAGGATCAAGTATTTATTCCCATTAGCCTTTTTTGTAACTGTATGATTGGAAAAATTAATAAGTTCTATCAAACAACTTCAGAAGTAATAATCACCCCCTTTTTTGTCATAGCTAGTGACATAATGTGGCTGTACAATTACTTGCTCAGAATTTATTGTCAAAGCATACTGCCATAGCAATTTGTATAAATTACTTCTATTACTACAAATGAAATTTTCCAACTGCCATTTGTCTCAATTACTTTTATCTTCTGAGTTAACCAAATGGTATTTCCTAATACCCTAGTCTTCTGCCAAGGAGAAAAACAGAATGATGAATCAACAAGTTTATAGTTATATCTTGCTGATTTCAGGGGCTAACCTTAACAAGTCTAACCAAACCAAAAGTAGTGAAAGGGCAACTCATTGCATGAGGCTGCGATCTTTCGATTTCGTACAGTAATTTTTGTTGAGCAGAGATACCGTCATTTTAAAGTTGCCAACATAAGAATGTGTCCACTTAATATTCATGAATCACAGCTGACGAAACTTATGGACATTGGACTACTACCTGGAGTATAGAAGCTCATGTAGGGAACGATAGAGTAGTTGTCTCGCCTATTAGACAATTTCTTGACTCGACCTAGCTTGAGCTCAATTGTGAAGATGCCAACGTATGTCCTCACAAAAATGACACTGACGCCTTCTGCAAAAGCCATCACAGCAGGACAATGATATAGGGTTGAGAGGGCATCAACGGGGAGCATCTTTTTGAGGTCAATGACCCTGCATCTTGTCCATTGCGCAACTCCATTGGCATCTTTTTCCCTGGACCACAGCTCAATGCTAGACCCTTTAATGCCCGCAAACCCCAGCCCACCGCCATCCGCAACCATGATAGCAGCATCATCCAGGAATGGCAGCGGCGCCTCAAACACAACCAGCTCCTGTTTGCCCATGTTATCCTTGAGAATGTAGGTTCGTGTACAGATGAAATAGAGTATGCCTCCCAAAAGCACGCTGCACCTCTTGTCAAAGATGTCACGGTGCTCAAGGAAGATGTTCTCACTCCAAGCATTGGTCACCGATGAGTAGAAGGAGGCTGCGAGGCCGACTGACTCAAAGTCCTCGACGTTCACCAGGTTAGTGACCAGGGCCACGAAGAAGGGGCCGCCGTGGCAGTCAAGGTGGTCGCAGCCGCCTGCGGCACAGAGCACTGCGGCAGTCGAGAGCACTGCGGCAGTCGAGTATTCTTCACAGTTGCAGGATTCGTCATACGTCGTGGGCAGTGCCCAGTGGTCGCCGGTGATGGGATCCCAGACGACGAGGTCGTCGTCGTCGTCGAAGCGAGTGTCAAAGAGGACGCGGCCATGGCGGGAGTCGACCGCGTACCATTTGGGGGGTGTGTGCCCGGGTGCGCAGGCGGAGGAAGTCGGGATGAAGCGACGGTGGACAGTGCCTTCGACAGGGGTATTGTGGAAGAATCCCAGCATGGGAGGCGTTCGGTGGAATGCGCTGTAGCGGCGGAGGAAGGCCGGGTCTCGAAGGAGGCTTCTCCACGGCTTGCAGACGGCGGCGGCGCGGGCGAGGGACGCGGGGTCGTCCGGTGGGAGGCGGAGGAGAATCTCTCCGACGAGGTCCTCCATGAGCGTCGAAGCCATGGCCGAGAGGAGAACTGCTCGGCTCACGCCGTCCCAAGGTCACCACCCCCGTCGCCGTCGTAGGAGCGACCGGATCTGCCCGCCCCGCCGCTGCCGCTCCCGATCCCGTCCTCGCTGAAACGAACAGATCCAGTTCTCCAGCCCTCACCTCACCCCTCACCACTGACGGAGGAGCCCAGTAGGCCCATGGATGGCCTAGAACAGGGTCCAAATGTACACCTGGCTTGGCTCAGAGTCAGTCTAATAAGGCAGCGTATCTGTTGTAAACTGCCTGACCCGTGCAATCCGTGAAAACCGCGTATCGCGGCCATACAACTCACATCCAATGCCTCCCACCGCGAGCCCCACGTGCTGTTACTGCGTCGCTTTACGTGGACTCGTCGTCCTCCCGATCACCGCTGCCGCCGGCGCTCTCGCCGCCCGTGAGGCCGCGCCAATGAGACCGCCGTCATCGGAGAGCTCGCCTTCGCTGCCGCTGGGGAGGCCACAGCCCGTGAGGCCGCCGCCCATGAGATCGCCGCCGCCATCCTCCATGATGCCGTTGCCGAACTCCCGAACTGAAAGGGATCCGCAGCTTCAGACGTTGGTGAGGACAACAGCTTCAGACGTTGGTGGGCCGAGGACATCCTCCATCATCTCCCCTCTCGAGGTGTCCTCTCAGTCATCTCTGCCATCATTTGGGACATTTGGCTCGAAAGGAACAACATAATTTTTCGTCAGGTCAAACGCCCTAGGTAGAAGTTCTTCCTTATTCTATTAGATGACATGCGCCTCTGGTCGGCCGCAGGAGCGCGTTTTGTAATAAATTAGTTCCCGTTCTGGCCCTTGGGGGGAGGGGCCCTCATCTCCCCCACACTGTACCCTCTGTACTCTTCTCGCTTTTGATCAATGCGAGGCAGCTCTTCTACCCCTTTGCTAAAAAAAAAGGGATCCGCAGCTTTCCTAGTCATGCTCTTTTAGATAGAGAGGTGTAAGGCTAGGTGAAGTTCAATTGGCTTGGAAACCCCGTTGCATGTGGCCGGCAACTGGTATACCACCGACAATTACGCCATGAGGCCGCCGTCCGTGAGGCCACCGCCCATGAGGGCGCCACCGCCCTCCATAAGGCCGACGCCAAACTCCACCGCGTCGTTGAACTTCCTGTTGCATGCAGCTGGTAACCGGTACACCGCCTACAAGTACGCCATGAAGCCGCCGCCGGTGAGGCTGCCACCCAATTATGTCACTCAGTCCAACACCGGCGGCAACCATGGGGACACCGTTGTATTGCAAATCCAGGCCGGCTCTGTTTCAGCCACCGGTGCTTATTCAATGGAGGAGGAGACATCGAAATCTCCAATTAACATAGAAATCGGCATGATCACTCTGAAAAAAATTATATCATCTTCCCTCGGTGAGTATTCGATCTAATTATAATTGCCATAATGTTTGTGTAATCCCAATTAATTCTTCAAATGTTCGATATTGCAGTGTTCAATGTTTACACCTAATTGTGAGGACAGCTTGAAGCTTGCGGTTGGCATGTCCTTTGAAAGTCTCAGTGACGTGCTAGAATTCTACAAGGCATATGCACATAAAGCTGGTTTTTCTATTCAAATTGGTCAACATAAGAAAGAGGATGGAGTTATCCAAAGTAAGCGATTCTTGTGCAATAGGGAAGGATACAAGAGAGAACAAAGTGAAGTAAATGTTGATCGACAGTTGGCGCGTCAGGTAGGGTGCAGTGTCAAGATAATCTCTCAAGCTAGATGGCTTCTTGGAGATCGCCGCACGTCACCATGAAGCTGGGCAGACTCTTCGTTTCGGCACCCTCGACTTCATCGCCGACGGCGTTGGCAATCTTCAACTCTCCCCTCCGGGAGAGATCTCTTCGCAAGAAGGTGCGCGCAATCAATGTGACCCATTGCCCTTTGGCTTGGAGAATTTAGCAAGCACCTTCAACGGATTGACCCGTTCACTGTTCGCCTTCGCACCTCTT
The DNA here is from genome assembly GCA_005191435.1 of Raddia distichophylla. NCBI lineage: Eukaryota > Viridiplantae > Streptophyta > Magnoliopsida > Poales > Poaceae > Raddia > Raddia distichophylla. The sequence continues at coordinate 48,096 of SPJY01031471.1, forward strand.
CCCGAGGAAGACGAAAAAGGACTCGGCGGGCTCGACCGCATGGGCGTGGATTCTATTCCGCCCAACAATAACTCAGTGCCCTCGGCTGGATTTCCCTCCGGACTCGAGAATTCCGCTGCGACCTTCGCACGGGTTTCCTCAGAGATTTGGATGGGAGATAACTAGTCGGCGAGTGCATCAGATCCCCTCGGATCATATCCAGCCATGTTCGTGGGTGTCATCAATGATGGCTAACCCATTGGACAGAGCGAACAAGTCAGCATCTCCGTTCCTGACTCTGAGTCGGACGAGAGTGCTGAGATCCGTAACTACCGAGAAGTTTTTGTCCTTGGCGCGGAGGATCATCACTCTGCCTCTTCGCTTGTCGCATACGAGGAGACCGCCACTGGCGCGGCAAACCCGGACTCGTGTCGAGAGGAGGATCGAGATCGCATACGTTAGCTTCGCGCCCGCGGCCGTGACGTCCAGAACGAGCTTCGCGCGGTGAAGCTAAGGGACCAAGAAGTCTACACAACTCCCCAGGCGAACGTCATCGCTTCGAAGACTCTTCTTGAGACCATCGCACCGCAACTTCCTGAAGACAGTCCGCTCGCCCAGACCCTCGCTCGAGCAACGGCCATGGTTGAGATGGCTGCCATTCAGCAAAACAAGGCAATTCCCGCTCCAACCTCTTCGGCCCGCAGTCGTTCTACGCGCAATCGGAACCGGGCTCGCGCCTCTGCAGCTGGCGATTCCCGCCAGACTGCTGCCCATGATCTAAGTCAAGACATAGAAGCCAAACGGCGGGAGTGCATCGACGGCGAGCGAAACTCTCGTAGCCATCACAGCCGGCGCGTTGATGACCAGGCTAAGAGCACCGCCAGCCGGCGCGACCACCGTCACGAACATTGTCAAGGCCCGCGGCGGGAGTATCGTAGCAGATCCCCAAGGCGGAGGCGGCCACGACCTTTGGAGGGGATTCGGGCCTTTACCCAGGATCTTCGCCGAGTGGTTTGGCCGGATGGTTTTAACCTCAAAGGCATCGACAAGTTCGATGGAGAGAGGGACCCAAAGAACTGGTTGCAGGTTTACGCCTTGGCAGTCAGCGCGGCAGGAGGTGATCAGAACGTCATAGTAAACTACTTGCCGGTCGCTTTGACCCCAACCGCCCAGACCTGGCTAACGGGACTCCCGGAGAACTCTATCGAGTCTTAGGACGACCTCCAGGAGCAGTTCATCGCCAATTTCCAAGGGACCTATGAAAGGCCCGCGGGGAGATGGAAGATTGGACAGCTACACCGGCGCAAGAACGAGACTCTTCGTGAGTTTATCAAGCACTTTACGAAGAAGAAGAATGAGATCCGGGACGTTTCTAAGAAAACAGTCATTGACGCCTTCTTCGTCAGATGCAAATCCGAGGAGTTGATCAGGCAGATGACTCGGGACCCCCCGCGTAATCTCAAGGCCATGTTCACAATGGCGGACCAGGAGGCCGAAGCCGAGGAGGCCATCGCGAATCATCGTGGTGGCAACGAAGGAGGTCCACAGAAGAAGCCTAATGATGAGCAAGGCAAGCCCAAAGATAAGAAGCGGAAGGGGGACGAGATGGTCGCCAATATGGAGCGTAATCGACCTAAGGCCCCCAACGACAACGACTACAACAAAGTCATTGATTCGGTATGTCCCTTCCATCCTCGAGGAAAGCACTCTGCCAAAGACTGCCTTATTCTGTAGAAATTTGCCGAGAACTCGAAACAGTCGGCGGCTAAGGGCGGTCAAGGCAAGAAACCTGATGGAGATTACCAGGACGCTAAGCGCGAGATCAGCTACATCTTCAGGGGCTCTGATGCGTACGAGTCCATGCGGAAGCAAAAGCTTACCACTCGGGAGTTCAACGCTATCATGTCCGCGACCCTAAAGTACTTGCGCTGGTCTGAGGTACCATCACCTTCGACTGATCGGACCACCCGGATCGGATCGCCTTCCCCAGAAGGTATCCTCTGGTGCTAGATCCGATCGTGCGAGGAAGCAAATTAAAGTGGGTTCTGGTCGACGGCGGGAGCGGGATTAATGTCCTTTTCGTCAAGACCCTGGACCAGATGAATATTCCTCGTTCCGAGCTACGGCAGGGATCGTCTCCTTTCCACGGGGTAATCCCCGGGACGTCCGCGATACCACTCGAACAAATCTCTTTGCCCGTCACATTTGGGACTAAGGATAACTATCGGACCGAGAGTCTGAGTTTTGAAGTGGCTTATTTCGAGACGGCATATCATGCTATCCTAGGAAGGCCGGGGATTGCCAAATTCATGGCCGTCCCCAACTACACTTATCTCGTCTTAAAGATGCCAGGTCCCAATGGTGTAATCACCCTGCCTGGTGACGTTAAACAGTCCCTGCTCTGCGACAGCGAAAGCTGTGAGATGGCGCAGGCACTGGATTCATCTGCTGAGATGGAAAAGATCCGACTGCAGATCGCATCCCTTCAGGAGGAAGGCGACGTCCCCGCCAAAAAGCAGGCCAAAACATCCATCCAAACAGCTGAAGAAACTAAGAAGATCTTGTTGGACCCGTCTGATCCGGCCAAGACGGCCGTGATTGGGACAGGGCTCGACAGCAAATAGGAAGACGCGCTCGTCACTTTTCTCCAGGCCAACCAGGATGTGTTCACTTGGAAGCCTTCGGACATGCCTGGTGTTCCGAGGGAGGTGATCGAGCACTCTCTCCACGTCGGCGAAAAGACGAAGCCAATCCAGCAGCGCCTACGAAGATTTGCTCCGGATCAGAAGGACGCCATACGGGAAGAAATCACCAAACTGCTGGCAGCTCGGTTCATCAAGGAGGTGTATCATCCCGAGTGGCTTGCAAACCCGGTCCTGGTGCAGAAAAAGAACAAGACTTGGCGGATGTGTGTCGACTATACCGACCTCAACAAAGCGTGTCCTAAGGATCCTTTTGGGCTTCCCCGCATCGACCAAGTGGTGGATTCCACCGCCGGGTGCAAGCTCTTGAGTTTTCTAGACGCCTACTCGGGCTATCATTAGATTAGTCTGAAGCAGAAGGATTGCATCAAGACGTCGTTTATCACGCCTTTTGATGCTTTCTGCTATATAACAATGCCATTCGGGCTGAAAAACGCTGGCGCGACTTATCAGCGCACCATACAGCGGTGTTTTCACACTCAGCTCGGATGCAACGTGGAGGCCTATGTCGATGACGTCGTCATAAAAACAAATTCCAGATGGGATCTCATAACTGATCTGACCGAGACGTTCGAGAGCCTAAGGGCATATCAGATGAAGCTAAATCCCGAGAAGTGCGTTTTTGGGGTTCCATCTGGTAAATTACTCGGATTCATCATCTCCCATGGGGGATCGAGGCCAATCCAGAGAAGGTTAACGCCATCATCAAGATGAAGCCCCCGACCAATCAGAAGGATCTGCAGAAACTCACTGGATGCATCGTGGCACTCGGCCGATTCGTTTCCCAACTTGGGGAGCGAGTCATTCCATTTTTTAGGCTCCTACGCCGACAAGACGATTTTCAGTGGACAGCGGAAGCACAAGAGGCCTTTGAAGATCTAAAGAGGTTTCTCACCACGCCTCTGGTGTTGGTCCCTCCATGCCCCAGGAGCCCCTCTTACTCTACATCGGCGCCACGACTCATGTCATCAGCAGAGCTCTGTTGGTCGAACGGGATGAGGAGGGCTCCCTCCAGATGGTACAGCGTCCAGTCTAGTTCGTAAGCGAGGTATTGGGCGAATCTAAAACAAGGTACCCGCAAGTTCAAAAGCTTCTGTACGCTGTGTTACTTGCATCGCGGAAGCTAAAGCATTATTTTCAAGAGCATAAAATTTTGGTGGTCACTTCTTTCCCGCTTGGAGACATACTTCATAACCAGGAAGCCACTGGGAGGATTGCAAAGTGGGCAGTCGAGCTTGGAGCCTTTTGAAATAAAGTTCAGGCCTCGATTAGCCATCAAATCTCAAGCATTAGCCGATTTTGTCGCGGAATGGATAGAGACTCAGACCCCAGCAGCAAAGGAGAATTTCGAGTACTGGACGATGTACTTTGATGGTTCCCTCATGCTCAGCGGCGCGGGGGCTGGGATTTTGCTCATATCGCCGACTGGAAAGAAGCTACGCTACGTCCTCCAGATACTGTTCCTTGTCAGCAACAACGCCGCCGAGTACGAGGCACTCATCAATGGGCTACGCGTCGCCATATCGCTCAGAGTGAGGCGGTTAATGGTGCGCGGCGACTCCCAACTCGTGGTTAACCAAGTCCAAAAGGAGTGGTCCTGTATTGGCGACAGCATGGCGGCTTACTGTCAGGAGGTACGAAAGCTAGAAGACAAGTTCGACGGATTGGAGCTGACACACGTGCTCCGCCGGACAATGAAGCAGCAGACGAGCTAGCGCGGATGGGATCCACTCGGGCGCAAGTCCCGACTAGTATTTTCGTCCAAGAACTGCGCGCGCCGTCTATTAAGCTACCACCTGCACCGGGAGAATATCAAGAGAAGCAACCAGAATCCGTTGCAGAGGTATTATCGATTAACCCTGGTGGACGCAGCCTTACTTAGATTATCTTCTTCGTGATAAGCTGCCCGAGGATCGAAGCCTCGCCGAGTGCATTACACGCCGAAGCAAGAGCTACTAGGTAGTCGGGGACGAGCTTTTCAGAAAAAGCAGTTCCGGGGTACTAAGGCATTGCATATCAGAGCAAAAAGGCAGAGATCTACTCAATGAAATCCACTCGGGAGAATGTGGGCACCACGCGGCGGCCAGCACTCTGGTAGGAAAAGCCTATCGTCCGGGATTCTTCTGGCCGACTGCTGTCATCGACGCGGAAGATATAGTACGCAGGTGTGACGGATGTCAATTCTTTGCGCAACAGATTCACATGCCGGCTCAGGATCTACAAACAATTCCGATCTCTTGGCCCTTCGTCGTCTGGAATCTAGACATGGTGGGCCCCCTCAAGCGAGCGCAAGGCGGATTCACTCATCTCTTCGTCGCCATCGACAAGTTTGCAAAATGGATTGAAGCGAAGCCGGTTGCTGTTATCACGGCGGCCAAAGCACGTGAGTTCTTCCGGGACATCGTCGTGCGCTTCGGCGTACCCAATCGCATCATCACCGATAATGGCGTTCAGTTCAAAAGCAGCGAATTTCAAGATTGGGGCGAGGAGTTGGGCATCAAGATCTGCTACGCATCGGTGGTCCACCCAAGGAGCAACAGGCAGGTTGAACGTGCCATCGGATTGGTGCTACAAGGACTTAAAGCCAGAATCTTCGATCGCCTAAAGCCGTATGCTACGCGCTAGGTTAAGGAGTTGCCTTCGGTGCTCTGGGGGCTTAGAACAACCCCAAGTCGAGCAACTGGACAGACACCCTTTTTCCTAGTCTATGGCTCAGAAGCGGTCCTTCCGACTGAATTTAAGTTCCGGTCCCCTCGGGTTGCGGGTTTTGACGATAACCAGTCGGATGACACAAGATATAACGACCACGATCGGCTCGAGGAAGCCAGGGAAGCAGCAATGATCCAGTCGGCAAAGTACCAACAGGGCGTGCGTCGCTATCATCAGCGCCACGTATGGGGCCGTGCGTTCTCTATGGGAGATCTGGTCCTCCGAAGGAATCAGAAGCACGAGCATAAACTCTCCCCACTCTGGGAAGGCCTCTATATGATCGCTGAAGTGATCCGCCCGGGCTTACTGGCTACAACGCGAAGACGGATCTGAAGTGCGTAACACCTGGAACATCGAGCAGTTACGTCGTTTTTACTCTTAAAAGCCTTGTATTCAAGCATTGTGTAATTAGTTTTCTTTTCTGACTTGCTACTTAGCCGTAAACGACTAAGCAGTAAGTCGGGGGCTACACTAAATAGTGTGCGGAGTCAACCGCACCCTATCGTATTAATAAAAGTGTTGGTACACAAGGTACCGGGGTGTCCACTCCACCTCCCCCAGAAAGGGGTAGAAGATGGAGTTATCCAGAAGGACCAAGAAGACCGGGTCTGGTTCTGAGTGGACTGGCGAGCACGCGGGCCCCATCGCTCGGAACTGGACCCCGAGGCGCAGCGCTCTCGGCGAGCAGGCGGGCGACCAGGCCCCTATGCCAGAAGACCGACCAGGACACGCGGCGCGCCGGGCGAGCACCGCCCAGACCAGGACACGTGGCGCGCCGGGCGAACACCAGACCGACCAGTACACGTAGCAGCTCGGCTACCAGGATACGTGGCAGATCGGCGGGCAGGCGGGCGATCAGGCCCCACTCCGCATCGGCGACCACGCGAGCAGCTGGCAGGGCTAGCGGGACTCCGGGCCCCACCTGCCACCGATGGGACGCGACAAGGCAGCGGGACGTGCGTAGCAGGCGACTACGACTACACGACATTTATTTTATACCTGCCAGTACAGTGATCATGTAATAGGCTAGATGCATCCCCTGTTTCTCTCTCCCCGTCGGTTCGGGCTCACCCACACTATATAAGGGGCCAAGCCACCAAGGGAAAGGGGGGTTCGGAGGACTTCTACTTCCTTCCACCTCATTTACACGGCAATACACACATAGAGCTAGCGCTCAAGCAGGAGTAGGGCTATTACCCACCTCGGGGGCCCGAACCTGGGTATATCGCGCGTGTTCATGTTGTTCTTGGGAGCTCGAGGGCAGTTCGAGGAGCAACAGTGCTACCCCCCGTGTCGGATCTCTGAATCTTCTAGTCTAGCGGCGGAAAAATACGCTGACAAATACAACACACATAAGTAAAATGTTTCATGATTCTTGCTGTTTTAGGAAAAAGGGAGCATGCAGCAACCTAGTTGCATTTTTATTTAAAAGAAATCTTATGCCAAATGACTTATGCACAAATGCAACGATGCCATTTTTAAGCCATGAATATTTCTAACAAATGCAGGCTGCATGAATGGCATGGCAACACTTATTTTCTAAGGTCCAGGGACTTGTAAAGCATTTTATTTTCATTTAACATAAATATTATGACCACTTTTCATATGCACATGAAATAATGACATTACTAGGTTGTTTATTTAACTAGAAATGATGCTACATGCATGACATGCATATATATAATTTTTCTATGGTCCAGAAATGGTTAAAGTATTTTCCAGAAATTTTTCCAGGATTTTACAAGTCTTTAGTTGTTTTTACTAAATGCTTTTAGGGTACCACCAAAAGGTTTAAACGGGAATTAAAAGGAAAAAAACAAAAAGACGGGCCCCTTGGCGCTGGGCCGGCTCGGCCGGATGGCCCAACAGCGGAGGCGCGGCTTGAACCGTGCGAGCGAGGGAGCAAGGCAGCCTGACAGAGGGGCCCCGCCCGGTCCCACCTGTCGGTGCCACCCGCAGGCAGCCGAAGGGAAAAAAAACAGGGGAGAGCTTCCGGTGGCGGCGACGGCGCACATGGCGGCGGCAACTCCGGCCACCGGGGCCAATTGGCTTACAAGGAGCGAGAGGTGATGGAGGCGACCACAATGGTGGTCTTGGTAGCGCCGAAAATGTACGGAGGTGGCGCGCGCGACGGGGCACGGCGACGGAACCTCACGGTGTCCGCGGCACCGGCGAAAAACGGGACCCCAACTCAAATCCGTCGATCGCAAGCAACAACGAAGAAGGAGAAATCGATTGGTGAGCTCACCGGGACGGACAAGATGTCCAGGCGGCGAGACCACGGTGGCGGCGATGGTGCGGGCTCTGGGGACACGCGGACCACGCGACTTCACTCCTCCGGGCGAGTGCTCCACTGGACAACCTGCGCGCCAAACCCAAAGAGGGCTCGGGTTAGAGGAAAGGCAGTGAGACGGCAGAGGAGGAAGAGAACGGCGGCGAGGCGGGGAGAAATGACGACGCACCGGCTCGGTATTCCAACAAGGCGATGGCTCAAAGCAAGGAGCAAAAGGGGCAGCAGTGCCCTTCTTATAGACATACCTCGCCCGAGGATTTTGGACGCGACACGCAAGTTTGGCCATTACCGCCGCCAATTCCGACCAGTGGCGTGAAGAGGGACTCGGCGGCGTCACGGGCGTGAGACCGGCGACAAGACGGGAGGAGGTGTGGAAAAAGAGGGGTCCGGGGTAAAGCGATCAGGACGAACGACGCATGGAGGAACGAGCCCATGTGCTGGCGGAAGAAAGGAGGAACAGCGGCGACGACCGGTGAGCAGGGAAGGAAGAAACAGGGGAGAAGAGAGGAGGAAGGGGCTGACGGATGGGGCCCACCTATCGGTGGCACCACGGCGAGCAGGGGCGAGGGAGACGGCCTGCGGCGGAAATGGGCCGGCGCGGCTCTCGTGGCCCACTGAGGAAGCAGGGGAGCGGGGGAAAAGGGAGAGGGTGGAAAGGGAAGTGGGCCGACTCGACTTCGGCCCAACCAGCCAGGCAGGAGGGGGAAAGGGGAGGGAAAAGGAGGAAAAAGGGAATGGGCCGGCCTGGGCCGGGGAGAATAACACACTTTATAATTTCTGGTTTCCAAAGAGTTTTTGTTTTTAAATATATTGATACTTTAGGAAATACCATTTTGATTACCAAGGTATACATTTGAAAAGTTTAAATCATGACCCTTAATTAAATGCAATGCATGCAATGCTGATGCCATGATGCAATAATAAATAATTTAATATTTTTAAATTATGCATTTAAGAAGTTATTAACGTGCCAAATTGGTTTTAAAAATTTGGGATGTTACACTCCGCCTCCCCCTTCTTACCGCCCCGCTGGACAAACCCACCCAGTCTCAAAGAAAAGTGGATCCGCTCACCGTCGCCGCTCAAGCAACCCTCCACACACACACCACTACCACCGCACATACACACGCATTCCCATCAACCATCAAGACGATGACAGTCTCCCTGGCGGAAGCAAATCCTCTGACATAACTGCCCTCTGATTTTAAGTCACTGACATGTGGGCCCATGTGGTACTGTGGCCCACATGTTAGTGACCAAATAAAGTCAGAGGATATGCTTCCCTCCCTGGCATATCTCTAAGGTCTAAGCCCACCGGACCCCTCCTAAGAAAAAAACCAAAACCCAGGAGACCGACGAAGTCAGCGACGGTGTCAAGGAGTGGAAATAGCGAGCAAGAAAGAGAAAAAAGATATACCGTAATGGTAATTCTTTTCACGATAAGAAGAGTGGAAGTTTGAGCACAAATCTCGAATGCAGAAACAAGATTTCGAATGAAACGGGCAAACGGCATATCCACCACCTCGAACCAGGCACTGAATGACAGATCCAACATATCCACCGCGGTTGCTGCCCCGCCTTTTTTTCTCCAATGCGTGCAACAAACGATAGAGGCGCTGGGGACAGGGGTGAAGGAAAAGGTGGAGGTTTGCCTTGCTTTGAGATTGGTGCAAAGAGGGACAGGTGGAATCAATCCAGGAGGTGATACACAGGCCATGTTTTTGCATCACCGATGCACCAAATTTTCTTCCGGAGTCGTTGGTGTTGAGAGCAGCGTGAGATTTTTAGACAACTCGAAAAGGCATGGCCCACCAGTCAGAGTGAGCCAACTCGGCATCGACGTTGGCTCGTGGCCGTGGACGCTGCGTAGGTGACGGCCCGGTGGGGCGCGGCGGAGCTTGGCCATGGCGCGGGCGGCATCTCCAGAGCGCGCCCATGGCATCGGCGGCGTGCCCACGTCTCCAGACTCCAGAGCGCGTACATGGCGCGGGCAATCGTGTGAGGCTGAGGCTGAGGCATGCCACATGTTGGATCAAAATGCCAGCATCTCCGTTCAGTGCACATCCACGATACATACATACAACCAAACACACCCAACCTGCATGAGGTTAGCAAGGCTTGTACAGGCCCATGCTACTATTATGCAGTCGTTCGCCTGGTTACACCAGGGCTGCCTCCCTTTATATGGTGGAGGCATGGTTAGAGTCCGACTCTAACTCTAAACCAACTCTGCCTATTACAACACAGAGTCCACATAATCTACCTGTACACATATTCAACACAATACCTAACAGAGGAGAAAGAGGAACAGATGAAAAAAGGATCAAATTTTTTTTTGTAAGGTGTTAAGAGTACATTATACCGTTCATATCAACCGAACGGTATAGCATTTTCTTCCTCCTCCCACTTCAACCTCCCACCTTCCTCCATCTCCACCGCCACGCTTTCCTCCGTCGCCACCGTCGCACCATCCTCTGCCTTCACCCTCCTCTTCGGACTCCTCCCCACGCATTCCCTACCGCTCGCTGCCTCCGCCTCCCCCTCTCACCACCCCGCTGGACAAACCCACCCTAGTCTCACAGAAAAGTGGATCCGCTCACCGTCGCCGCTCAAGCCCCCCTCCACACACACCACTACCACTACCACTACCACCGCACATACACACACATTCCCATCAACCATCGAGACGATGACAGTCTCCCTGGCATATCTCTTAAGGTCTAAGCCCACCGGACCCCTCCCAAGAAAAAAACCAAAACCCAAAAGACCGACGAAGCCAGCGACGGGGTGGAGGAAATAGCGAGCAAGCCAGAGAAAAATGATATACTAACGGTAATTCTTTTGACGATCAGAAGAGTGGAAGTTCGAGCACAAATCTCGAAAACAGAAGCAAGATTTCGAATGAGACAGGCAAACGGCATATCCACCACCTTTGCCGCACAACTCGAACCAGGCACGGATGACAGATCCAACATAGAATGCTCCACCAGAGTGCATCAACACTTGCAATCGACGGTGGCAACAAGAGCACCAGCTCAAGTCCTCGAATTGAAATCAAAGCATCCATCAAGTAATATTCATGATCCATAGCAGGCAAGAGTAACCAACTACAAGCCTAGGGGCGGTAAAGATCTCAGCGGGCATCGATCACTCGCGTTAGATACTTAGGTGGGTGGGAGCTACAGCAACAAAGCATTACAACAGCGCTAAATTAATCTCCTTACTTAGGAAAACAACAAGAGGTGAGGCCATCATGAATCTAATTCTCCTAGCCAGCGACCGCAGACGACGTACTACAGGCAGTGCCCAACCATCAGCAGCTCCTCTCTGGTCGGCCAAGCCAACAAATGGGGGGCCTCTCAACGAAGCAGATCAGCAAATAAATGAATAAGTTGAAAAAGAAGGCATCCTAAATTCCTAATAATGAGCAGTTCACTCTCGTGCAACATGGCAGTTGACAAATATCAGAGTTGACATATGGTTTTGACTAGGTTACAGTTGACTGGCATATATGAACACCAACATAACTGATAGCATAATATATCAGGACATAACTCTAATCGGCATAAATACATCAAAGGGATAATTCTAGTCATAATCAAGTTTAGCAATCAGCATAACCATTTTCTGAGTTCAGCAATCAACATAACTTCATATGATCTCTCACAGGTATCTCCAGAACCCCCTTTTGCCCATCAAGTCTGAACACTGCCGTGTAGCCATTAACCTGGATCAGAAGAGAAACTCTTGTGCTTGCTGGGGGCAATCCTCATCCTGGGGGTAATCCTCGAGCCAGTTCAGATGCACCATGAACGGTTCTTGCTGGACTTTGCTGATCCAGCCATAATGAAATTCATCCTGATGCTTGTAGTTTTTGTTATTGGTCTGTGGATATTTTACCATGACACTGTTCATGAACATAAGAGGAGCTTTTGTTACTTTGATGCTTTTGTGATGTGATCTTCTGTAATGTCATTGAACTTATCGAATGTTTGACGATTGAATTGATGTGATGTATGAGCACAAACTAAATATTGTGATGCCTCATGCCTAGCGATCATTGGGCCTTTTTGATACTGTGATGTAATTTTTATTTTGCTTGAGCTGACCATTCGATCATGAGCATAAATTCATGTTTTAACATGGTTTAGGAAGAAATTTAGTAATAAAATTCAATTATTGAATTCGTGAAAGTGGGTCAACCCTTTTGACCCATTGGGTCAGAAGCATATTCCAATGGGTCGATCCATTGACCCTTTTTTTAGAAATGGATCATATGAATCTGTTCGAATGGATCGGTTCCAATGGATGTCTTCTTGTGGATCTTATTGTGGAAGACAGGGGCATCCACGCTACCTTGTGGAGTCACGCAAGAACGTCTTCATTTTCTTCAGGTTCGCTCCTCATCCTCAGCACAGGTTCACTCATTATCATCTTCCGCAGCCGACGTTGATGGTCATTGTGTTCGAGATGGCAGTTAGGCCGGTGGACAACGATGACAACGATGAATACCCTAGAATGAGCTACTACTGATTGCCAGATCTTGTTCATTGGGAAAGGTGACTCGAGATCCTACAAGGTGGCCGAGTACCCGGGGTTCAAGGACGGCGTCTACTTCTTGGATGACAGAAACTACAATTGGGTTGACATGTATGACGAGGAGATGGAGCATTATATGGCCAGTACACAGTATGAGTACTCCTGCATTGACTCCGACAATTGCTCTATACCAGCTAAAGAAGTCGACAATTTTTCCCTAGATGAAAGACCCATTCAACTACTCCCACACGATTTGGCTTCTCCCTTGAGGCATCAGATTCTCTTTGGCGTTAGCTGTCTGATGGTTTCTCTTTAGATTTAGTTGTGTGATGTTTGATGATGTTGTCTTGCTACAGCTAAGATAATTACTATATGGTTATCTGTCTGGAGTATTTATTAAAACCTTCTGAGTTTGTGATTTAATGGAGCCTATTTACTATTTGGTTATCTGTTTGAAGTGTTTATTAGAACCTTCTGAGTTTGTAACAAGCAACTGTGTTTTAACTGATCCTATATCAAGAAGGACACGCATTAGAGTTTCATTAGTTTGTTAAAACACTAATTTCTGAAAAAATACGGTAATATTTCTACGGTGAAAATTGGACACTATAACATCATCCACACAACTAATTTCTTTAATTGTCTCAAAAGCCAATGTATGTTGCTTATGTTTTTCCTTCGCACATATCTGACAGAAGCATCTATTGTGTTATTTGAAGCACTAAAGCTTTTATTATTTTCATCTACAAAATTCACCCTCATTAATCACTGTGATACGACATTCATGCTATTATAAATATGATAAATTTTGTTCTATACAGTTTACACCTATTATTTTATTGTTGGAAATAGAAAATCTTAGTTTCACTGAATCCATAGGGGTGCAGATTAAATGAATGAGCCATTTGATTTTGATTGCTTTAGCTGTAATTGCTAAAGATAACATGTTGGCATTGTTGTCTTTAGCCCAGGAGATCACAGTCACTCACAACTTAACAACTAATCTCACAAGCTGGAGCTAACACAAGAAAGCAAGAAACAAAATGCAGCAAGCACTAAGCAGCAAGGAAACTATTTTTTATATTTCTGCATTGCATTAGTCCTATCATTCTTACTTACAAGTGCACTTGCATGTCCTATTTATAGAAAACATTATGTAGCTAGCTATTAATATTTGAATTCTAGTAACAGCTGGATGCATCTAGTATCTAGTATAAAGTTCAGCAGTAGAACTGAATGTCCTAGTTGCTGCAAGCATCTCTGTGCAGCTACCAACTAGTTACTCATTCTGCAATCTTCTAGTAATGTCAAGATTATATGTAACAGGCATTACCCTAATAATGTAAGTTTGCCAAAATTCATGTGTTAGGTATCTGTAGACTACATGGGCCTCGGGTATCCTCTAGAAGGCCCATAAGGGAGCAGATAGGGGTGATCCGAGTCGGCTGATTGGATAAAGACCACTCGGGCTACGGTTTACTTGAGTACCAAGAAAGTTCCTGAGGATATGATCAAGCTCCATGTAATTAGGAGATCAATACCTGCATATCATGTAACGGCATAACAAAATTAGGTACCGTGAATCACGTGCTACCATGTAACTCTATCTCTCCCTGCACTATATAAAGGGAGGGGGTAGAGGCCATAGGCATATAGATCCCCACATCATAGACAAAATATCGTCATCTTGGTCATCTTGCATCCCGCATCTTGATCAATTATAATCCCAGAGCACAGGAAGTAAGGTAATACCTCGGTGCTGAGGGCCCGAACTTGTATAAACCCGGTCTTGTGCTACCGTCTGGTTTGGTTCTTGCTAACGCCCCCTCGTACAAATTCATTGCCGACGGTGACCCCCTAGCTAGTCACTAGTCGACAGTTGGCGCGCCAGGTAGGGGGCAGCGTCAAGATCATCTTTCAAGTTAGATGGCTTCTTCAAGATCGCCGCACGTCGCCATGAGGCTGGGGCAGTCCCCTTGCTTTGGCACCCTGGACTTCATCGCCGATGGTGTTGGCAATCTTCATCTCTCCCCTCCCGGAAAGATATCTTCACAAGAAGATACGCGCAATCAACAGGACTCATTGCCCCTTGGCTTGGAGAATTTGGCAAGTACCTTCAGCGTATTGACCCGCTCGCTGTTCGACCTCGCACCTCTCCCCGAGGAAGACGAAAAAGGACTCGGCGGGCTCAACCGCGCTGGCATGAATCTATCTTGCCCGATGATGACTCAACGCCCCTGACTGGATTTCCCTTCGAACTTGCTAACTCTGCTGCGACCTTCGCACGGATTTCCTCCGAGATTCGAACAGGAGATAACCAGTCGGCGAGCGCATCAGATCCAGTCGGACTTATCCAATCAGATCCAACTATGTTCGCGGGTGTCATCAATGCTGGCCAACCCATTGGACAGAGCGAACAAGTCAGCCTTTCTCTCTCTGACTCTGAGTCTGATGAGAGCACAGAGGTTTGTAACTACCGAGAAGTTTTCGTCCTTGGCACGGGAGATCATCACTCTGCCTCTCCACTAGTCGCATACGAGGAGACCGCCACTGTGGCTTGGACCCGGACTCCCGCCGAGTGGAGGATAAAGACTGCATACGTCAGCTTCGCATCCGCGGGCGCGACGTCCAGAACGAGCTTCGCGCGGCGAAGCTAAGGGATCAGGACGTCTACACGACCCCCCAGGACCCCCCAGGCAAACATCGTCGCCTCGAAGACTCTTCTTGAGACCATCGCACCGCAACTTCCAGAAGGCAGCCTGCTTGTCCAGACCCTCGCTCGAGCGACGGACATGGTGGAGATGGCTACCATTCAACAAAACGAGGCGCATCCGGTGCCGACCGCTTTGGCTCCCAGCCGTTCTACGCGCAATTGGAGCAGGGCTCTCGCCTCCGCGGCTGGCAATTCTCGCCAGACGGCCGCCCATGACCTTCGTCAGGACATAGAAGCCAAACGGCGGGAGCGCATTGACGGCCAGCGAAACTTTCGTAGCCATCACAGCCGACGAGTTGATGATCAGGCTGAGAGCACCGCCAGTTGGCGCGACCACTATCACGAGCGTCGTCAAGACCCGCTGCGGGAGCATCGCAGTAGAGCCCCGAGGCGGAGGCGGCCACCACCGTTGGAGGGGATTCGGGCCTTTACCCGGATCTTCGTCGAGTGGTTTGGCCGGATGGTTTTAACATCAAAGGCATCGACAAGTTCAATGGTGAGAGGGATCCAAAGAACTAGCAGTCGGTTTATGCCCTAGCAGTCAGCGCCGCAGGAGGAGATCAGAACATCATGGCAAACTATTTGCCAGTCGCTTTGACCCCAACCGCCTAGACCTGGCTTACGGGACTCCCGGAGAACTCGATCGAGTCTTGGGACGACCTCCAGGAACAGTTCATCGTCAATTTCCAAGGGACCTATGAAAGGCCCACGGGTAGATAGGAGATTGGACAGCTACATCGGCGCAAGAACGAGACTCTTCGTGAGTTCATCAAGCGCTTTACCAAGAAGAAGAACGAGATCCGAGATGCTTTGGAGCGAACGGTCATCGATGCCTTCTTCGCCGGATGCAAATCCGAGGAGTTAATTAGGCAAATGACTAGGGACGCCACGTAATCTCAAGGCCATGTTCACAATGGCGGACCAGGAGGCCAACGCCGAAGAGGTCATCATGAATCATCGTGGTGGCAACGACAGAGGCTCCAAGAAGAAGCCTAATGATGAGTAGGGCAAACCCAAAGACAAAAAGCGCAAGGGGGAAGAGATGGTCACCAATATGGAGCGCAATCGGCCTAAGCCCCGCAACGACAACGACTACAACAAGGTTATGGACTCGGTATGTCCCTTTCACCCCCGCGGAAAACATTCTGCCAAGGACTGCCTCATCTTGCAGAAATTCGCTGAAAACTCGAAGCAATCGGCGGCCAAGGGCTTCCACGGCAAGAAGCCCGATGGAAATTACCAGGACGCTGAGCATGAGATCAGCTACATATTCGGGGGCTCTGATGCGTATGAGTCCAGGCGGAAGCAAAAGCTTAGCACTCGGGAGATCAACGCCATCGTGCCCGCGGCCCCAAAGTACTTGCGCTGGTCCGAGGTACCCATTACCTTCGACCGATCGGACCACCCGGATCGGATTGCCTTCCCCGGGACGTATCCTCTGGTGCTAGATCCGGTCGTGCGAGGGAACACATTGAAGAAGGTTTTGGTCAAGGGCGGTAGCGGGATTAACGTCCTTTTCGTCAAGACCCTGGACCAGATGAATATTCCTCGTTCCGAGCTACGGCAGGGATCGTCTCCTTTCCACGGGGTAATCCCCGGGACGTCCGCGATACCACTCGGACAGATCTCTTTGCCCGTCACGTTCGGGACCAAGGACAATTATCGGACCAAGAGTCTGAGCTTTGAAGTGGCTGATTTCGAGACGGCATATCATGCCATCTTGGAAAGGCCGGGGATTGCCAAATTCATGGTTGTTCCCAACTACACTTACCTCGTCTTAAAGTTGCCTGGTCCCAACGGTGTAATCACCATCCCTGGTGATGTTAAACAATCCCTAGTCTGTGATAGCGAAAGCTGCGAGATGACGCAGGCATTGGACTCATCTGCTGAGATGGAAAAGATCCGACTGGAGGTTGCATCCCTCCAGGAGGAAAGGGATATCCCCGCCAAGAAGCAGGCCAAAACGTCCATCCAAGCAGCCGAAGAAACTAAGAAGATATCGTCGGACCATCTGATCGGCCAAGACAGCCGTGATTGGGACAGGGCTCGGTAGCAAATAGGAAAACGCGCTCGTCACTTTTCTCCGGGCAAACCAGGGCATGTTCGCTTGGAAACCTTCGGACATGCCTGGTATTCCGAGGGAGGTGATCGAGCACTCTCTCCACGTCGACGAAAAGGCGAAACCGATTAAACAGCGCCTGCGAAGATTTGCACCAGATTGGAAGGACGCCATACGGGAAGAGATCACCAAGCTGCTGGCGGCACGGTTCATCAAGGAGGTGTATCATCCCGAGTGGCTTGCAATCCCGGTCTTGGTGCAGAAAAAGAACAAGACATGGCGAATGTGTGTCGACTACATCGACCTCAACAAGGCATGTTCCAAGGATCCTTTTGGGCACCCCCGCATCGATAAACTGGTCGATTCAACCGCGCGATGTGAGCTCTTGAGTTTTCTGAACGCTTACTCAGGCTATCACCAAATTAGTTTGAAGGAGGAAGATTGCATCAAGACGTCGTTTATTACGCCTTTTGGTGCTTTCTGCTATATCACAATGCCATTCAGGCTGAAAGACGCTGGCGCGACTTATCAGCGCACCAGACAGCGGTGTTTTCACACTTAGCTCGGACGCAACGTGGAGGCCTATGTCGACGACATCGTCATAAAAACAAAATCTCGATGGGATCTCATAACAGATCTAACCGAGACATTCGAGAGCCTAAGGGCATACCGAATGAAGCTAAACCCCGAGAAGTGTGTTTTCGGGGTTCCATCTGGCAAATTACTCGGATTCATCATCTCTCATCGAGGGATCGAAGCCAATCCAGAGAAGGTCAACGCCATCATCAAGATGAAGGCTCCGAGCAGTCAGAAGGACGTGCAGAAGCTCACTGGATGCATCGTGGCATTCAACCGATTCGTTTCCCGACTCGGGGAGCGAGGCATGCCATTCTTCAGGCTTTTACGCCGACAAGATGGTTTTTAGTGGACAACGGAAGCACAAGAAGCCTTCGGAGATTTAAAGAGGTTCCTCACCACGTCTCCGGTGTTGGTCCCTTCCATGCCCCAGGAGCCCCTCTTACTCTACATCGGCGCCACGACTCACATCATAAGCAGCGCTCTAGTGGTCGAACAGGACGAGCAAGGCTCCCTCCAGAAGGTACAACGTCCGGTCTACTTCGTTAGCGAGGTATTGGGCGATTCCAAAATAAGGTACCCACAAGTTCAAAAGCTTATATAGGCTGTGTTACTAACATCACGGAAGCTTAAGCATTATTTTCAAGAGCATGAAATTTCGGTGGTCACTTCTTTCTCGATTGGAGACATACTCCATAACCGGGAAGCCACCGGGAGGATTGCAAAGTGGGTAGTCGAGCTAGGAGCCTTTGAAATAAAGTTCAGGCCTCGACTAGCCATCAAATCTCAATCATTAGCGATTTCATCGTAGAATGGACAGAGGCTCAGACCCCAGCAGTAAAGGAGAATCTTGAGTACTGGACAATGTACTTTGATGGTTCCCTCATGCTCAGCGGCGTGGGGGCTAGGATTTTGCTCATATCACAGACCGACAAAAAGCTACGGTTCGTCCTCCAGATATTGTTCCCCATCAGCAACAACGCCGCCGAGTACGAGGCACTCTTCCACGGGCTACGCGTCGCTATATCGCTACGTGTGAGGCGGTTAATGGTGCGCGAAATTCCTAGCTTGTGGTTAACCAAGTTCAAAAGGAGCGGTCTTGTATTGGCGACAGCATGGCGGCATACTTTCTGGAGGTGCGAAAGTTGGAAGACAAATTTGACGGTCTGGAGCTGACACACGTGTTCCACCGAGATAACGAAGCAGCAGACGAGCTAGCGCGGATGGGATCCACTCGGGCGCAAGTCCCTACTGGTGTTTTCATCGAAGAACTGCGCAAGCTGTCCATCAAGCTACCACCTGCAACGGGAGAAAATCAAGAGAGGCAACCAGAGCCCGATGCAGAGGTATTATCAAATAACCCCGGGTGGACGCAGCCTTACTTAGATTATCTTCTTCGTGATGAGTTGCCTGAGGATCGAAGCCTCGCTGAGTGCATTACACGCCGAAGCAAGAGTTATAAGGTAGTCGGGGACGAGCTTTTAAGAAAAAGCAGTTCCGGGGTACTAAGGCGTTGCATATCCGAGAAAGAAGGCTGGGATCTACTCAATGATATCCACTCGGGGGAGTGTGGGCGCCACGCTGCGGCGAGCACTCTGGTAGGAAAAGCCTATCGACGGAGATTCTTCTGTTCGACTGCCGTCACGGATGCGGAAGATATAGTACGCAGATGCGACGGGTGCCAGTTCTTTGCGCGGCAGATTCACATGCCAGCCCAGGACTTACAAACAATCCCAATCTCCTGGCCCTTCGCCGTCTGGAATCTGGACATGGTAGGCCCCCTCAAGCAAGCGCAAGGCGGATTTACTCATTTCTTCGTCGCCATCGACAAGTTTACAAAGTGGATTGAAGCCAAGTCGGTTGCTGTAATTACGGTGGCCAAAGCACGTGAGTTCTTTCGGAACATCGTCGTAAGTTTTGGCGTGCCTAATCGCATCATTACCAACAACGACGTTTAGTTCAAAAGCAGCGAATTCCAAGATTGGGACGAAGAGCTAGGCATCAAGATCTGCTACGCTTCGGTGGCCCATCCAAGGAGCAACGGGCAGGTTGAACGTGCCAACGGATTGGTGCTGCAAGGGCTCAAAGCCAAAATTTTCGATCGCCTAAAGCCGTATGCCACGCGCTGGGTTAAGGATTTGCCTTCGGTGCTCTGGGGACTTAGAACAACCCCTAGTCGAGCGACCGGGCAGACACCTTTTTTCCTAATCTATGGCTCAGAGGCGGTCCTCCCGACTGAATTGAAGTTCCGGTCACCTCGGGTCGCCGGCTTCGACGATAATCAGTCGAATAAAAGAAGACACGAAGACCTCGATCGACTTGAGGAAGCCAGGAAAGCAGCAATGATCCAGTCGGCAAAGTACCAACAGGGCTTACGTCGCTACCATCAGCGCAACGTACGGGGCCGTGCGTTCTCTAGAGGAGATCTGGTCCTCCGAAGGAATCAGAAGCACGAGCATAAACTCTCCCCACTCTGGGATGGCCCCTATGTGATCGATGAAGTGACCCACCCGGGGGCTTACCGGCTAAAGCGCGAAGATAGATTGGAAATGCCTAACACCTGGAACATCGAGCAACTACGTCGCTTTTATTCTTAAAGTTTTGTATTCAACCATTGTGTAATTAGTCTCCTTTTCTGACTTGCTACTTAGCCATAAACGATTAAGCATTAAGTCAGGGGCTACACTAAATAGTGTGCGGAGTCAACCGCACCCTATCTTATCAATAAAAGTTGTTTTCTCTTTACATATGTTGATCGAATTCTTGAGTAATGGCGCTCGTACTTGTCAAAGACAGTGTTTAGCTACTCGGTATGTGTGCGGGGACAAGGCCAAGCACTAATTCCTGGCACTCGGGGGCTGGACCAGTCGGCAAATGCGTTTCATGAAAGAGGATAAAGCTAAATACTCAGATAAATAAGATCAAAAGTATTGAGGATCAATCAAACGTTTGGGCATCAAGTACATCTACAAATTTAAATGTTTGGCTAGATTGGTAGCAATCGGGCGGACTTCTTTCATCAGAGTGGTGGCCTCTGCTTCAGTGCTTGCAAATCCTTCTCGCACGGCCTCGAGGTCCATGCAGGGAAGTTCGACTTTGCAATAGCAAGGCCCTGGCTGGCTCATGTCGTCGCGGCCTCTCGTGAGAAGGTCTTGATTCGTGCAGGAATGTCATCAAGACGGGCCACGAAGATCTCGGCGTCCGATGGCAGCTCATCTTCGGGATAAAGGTACTGGAGTGTTGGAGCTATCCCTGTCAGAGCATGGTTGCGGAGCTCGTAGGCAGACTTCATGTTTTCATCGAAAACTTGGAATTGTGCCTTAGTCTTCTGCCGGTGATCTGTACAACCAGTCGGATGTCACAAATCACTCGGGCTTTAGTGAGGCCGAGCCAGGGAGAGTCAGTGGTGGAAAGTCTTTCAGTTCTTTAGCCAACCTCTTGGCTTGAGTGATGGCTTGGAAGTCCTCTTCCTCCATGGCCTTCTGCCTCACCTCCATTACTTCATTCAAAGGCAAGCCTTAAAAGACTATCATTCAAGGAGCATTTTTTCATAAAGGTTTAGTATTGTTCGGGAATATGTACCTCGGATGGTATTAGATTCTTCTACCTGGCGGAATCGGAGTTCAGTGTTCTCCTGTTGAAGCTCCTCGATCCTGCCGCGGTACTGCGACTTAACCGCGTATAACGCGTTGTCGAACTCATCGCGAGATTTCAGCTCGCCCACCGTTCTCTGCATGCACATGGATTTCTGCCTCGACCTCTCTTTCATGCGCTGCATGGGAAAAGGGGGGGAGATCAGTGGGATTCCCTTGTGCAAAGCGGTGATTCAAGGCGTGAAAGGGCTTTACCTTGAACATCTCAGCTTGAGCCCTTGACATGTTTTCCAATACCTCTCATTCTTCGGCCTCCTTCTCATCGTCAACCTCGTAGCCTTCCATCTCCTTCCTCCACTTTAATCGGAGGGGTGGAGTGTTGGCCTTGGCAGAGGGGCAAGGAATTTCCTCGATTTCCGTTTTCGAGCTCTCTGGAGCCGGGGCCGGGATCTTCCTCTCCGTCGGCAAGGATTGGTGAGTGGTAGGAGATGGGCCGGAATCTTGGTGAGGTGCTGCGGGCCGAGTCGGGTCTCCCTCTGATGTAGACTCGGCTTGGCGATCGGATTCTGGAGGTGCCGAAGCCGGCGCCTTGGCACAACGTTTGCTCGGCATATCATCCATGACGGGTTTTCTATAAATATTTGAAGACTTTTCAAGACACTACTTCCTTTGCAAATTGTGAAGGGACAGAATTGTGAGGGAGTACCTTCGCGATGGAATGAACTTGGTCCCAATTCAAATGCCCGGACCACTCGGGCTGGAGCCAGCGGACTGGGAGGACGGAGGGCTTGGGGATCGCCTAGCCGGAGCTGGAGACGGCCCTGGC
This sequence comes from Raddia distichophylla, assembly GCA_005191435.1. Taxonomy (NCBI): domain Eukaryota; kingdom Viridiplantae; phylum Streptophyta; class Magnoliopsida; order Poales; family Poaceae; genus Raddia; species Raddia distichophylla. The sequence continues at coordinate 70,085 of SPJY01031471.1, forward strand.
ACTGGGCGACGGCGACGCAGGAGTAGGACGTTGTCTTCATCGTCATCCTCGACCGAGTCCCTTGGAGCGACCCCTTTGCCTTTCTTGGCCGGAGGAACATCAGCAGAGTCCTCTGCAGGACGCTTGCGCGGTGCCTGCTTATGACTCAGGGCCTCTGGGACTGGATAGGTGGAGAAGAATGCCACGCGTCCCTGCGTAAGTATCGGATCGGATCAATTGCAATGCCATTCCAAGAAACCATGGCAAAGTTGAGAAGAATCTTTTGCTTACCGCTGGAGGAGGATATGATAGGCGATATGCACTCGGGCAATCTGTGTGGACTATCTCCGAGCCTGGGGCGAAAAGCTCGGCCACTCGGCTGGCCACTTCCTTCTACGAAATTGGGTCCGCACTTTCCCGAGTGGCGTCTTGAGGCCCCGTGTACTCGAAGGCGAGATGCACCCTCTCCTTGATGGGCTGGACACAGCGCTGAGTGTAGTTCGAGACTACGCCAATGCCGGTCAGCCCAGCAGATTTCAATCTGTTGAGGAGAACGAGGAGTTCCTTTACTTGGCTTCCTTTGCCATCGGTAAGAGGAGAAGACCAGGAGGGATGGATTGTGGGGGCACTCTCAGGAAAATGAAGGAAGGGCTGGAGGAGAATTAGCGCAGTAAAACCACTCCGAGTGCCAACCCTTGTTGGAGGTCCTCAGAGGAAGATCAAAATAGAATTTCCGGCCCCTTCCCGCAGCTGAAATCCCACGCCGCCTGCGGCTTTGGGAGAATTCTTGTTGGGGAAGGGCTTAAGGAGATAGAGATATCTTAAGAGGTCGAAGTGAGGGGCGATCCCAAGATAAGCCTCACAGATGTGGATAAAAATCATAATTTGAAAGACGAAACTGGGGTACAAATGAGAGACCTCGATCCCGTAAAAGTGCAGCAATCCCCGGAAGAAAGGAGAGCAAGGAAGGCCGAAGCCGCGAAGGAAGGACTCGAAGACCACTACCTTGTCGGAGCGAGGGGAGGGGCAGGATTCGCCGGCGGCGGCGCGCCATGAGGCGAACTCTTCGGAGGGGAGCACGCCAACGGAGACAAGCTTCTGTAGCCTCCGCTCGGTCGTAATAGACTTCATCCACTCCTTGCCGCTCCTGACTACCTTCGGGGCGATGGGAGATGGGGGAGCCATTGCAGATCGGAGACGGTAGCGGCGGAGGATGCGACGGAGAAGAACCCTAGCGGCGGAGTTCGCTGGGAAGGACTAAAAGACTGGCGCGAAAAGTGGGCGAGGTGAACTAATTTCATTTCCCTGTCCCTAATTTATCGCAACAGGCTGCGTTTCGCATTCTGGGCCGGGCCTTGTCTAGCGCTGGATGCGGCCTTTTCGAGAAGACTCGGATAACCACTCGGGTGGCCGAGTGACTTCTCCTGAGAGGTTCGTGTGTGCGTTGGGCGCCGGTCTGGGAGCGCGTAGTTCTAACTACTCGGATGAAGCAATGTTGATTGCGGATTCAAGATTGAAGCTGAAGATCGACATAGGACTTCCAAAAGATCTTCATTAAATGGCTCTTAGGCCTAATTACACATATTCCGCGGCACAGCACAATGAGCTAGGGCTCGTTGCTGGCTCGCGGAGAAGTAAGAGAAGAAAGATCACTCCGATGGCCACTTCACGTCGAGGATGGAGGAGACGAGTGCGTCCTTCAAAGGAGTGCACACTGGAAAGAGTCGAGGATGGCCGCTGATCAGGATTCTGATGGCTCTCTGGGCTGTATTTTCCACGTAATCCCTCCACCAGCGTTGCCATTCGCCGGCTACGGTGGCTGTCGCGGCGGTGATGCGGGCGTGCTCCTCGGCGCAAGCGATTTCCCATGGATCCATTCCTCTCGAGGAGGAGAAGGTGGAAGTTTTTGGGGTTTCGCCGAAGAAAGGGGAAAACCTCGAAAACTCACCGACGGAGGTGAAGCAATGCACTACCGCTGGATTTCTTTTATACACCGAGAAGTTCAAAGGGCGCGCCTTGTAATCCGTTTCAAACACAGTAAAACCATTATGAAGATGGGACGGAAGTAGATACGGATACGTTTTTCGGTGGAAGCGCGTGTCGCTCCGACTGTGTGTGAAAAGGGCGCGAAAACTCTTCGCCTTCCCCTTAATGGGCTTGGGCTAAAACTGCAAAGGTCAATCCCCTTAACTGGCTTTCTTAACACGCCGCTGATGGTGGCACTGTGTTAACATCGAGCCTAATTCGGCCTCGGTACACCCTGGAGGGCATATGACTGGAAGCGCCAAAATTAAAAATATTTCACGGCATACCCCATGTTGGGTCACTAGCCAACTTCGCATGCTTGATGTTGGGTGTTGGTGAAATTTGGGTACAGTTTCGGAGGTATGCCTTTTCTAAGGTCGCCAGTTGTATACCGCTACTCGGATACAAGTATCTCTCGGCCAAACTGTATCCAATCGGTACGCCCCTAGGGGCCTATGGCTGATCCCTTCTCTGGTTGGGACAGGTACCACTCGGCTGAAAAGTGCGCCCTATGTTAGGCCGAGTGCTGGCTCTTACAAGTTAAGGCCAGGCGTCTGACGCTGATATGTTTTCAAACGCTTAATTTACAACATGCTGCAAGACAGAAGCTGTAATTGCGTGGCTTAAGGCATGCCCCATGATGGGTCACTTGTTGGTTTCGCAATGCGAGGGTAAATGTCAAGTAGCCGAATTCGTCTGTTGAGGTGATGTGCCCAATGGGCCGAAAGAAGCTGGAGTTTGGTATTACCAATCTAGGCGTTGCTTCAACATAAAAATTTAAGATTTCTTGAGTTCTTTACAATCTCTTTTCAGATTACAGGAGACATTGGAGAAACCAGTCGACCGAACATCTGACTCGATCGTAAAGCACTCGGGGGCTACTGTAGACTACATGGGCCTCGGGTATCCTCTCGATGGCCCATAAGGGAGCAGATAGGGGGTGATCCGAGTCGGCTGATTGGGTAAAGACCACTCGGACTACGGTTTACTTGAGTACCAAGAAAGTTCCAGAGGATATGATCAAGCTCCATGTAATTAGGAGATCAATACCTGCATATCATGTAACGGTATAACAAAATTAGGTACCGTGAATCACGTGCTACCATGTAACTTTATCTCTCCCTGCACTATATAAAGGGATGGGGTAGAGGCCATAGGCATATAGATCCCCACATCATAGACACATCATCATCTTGGTCATTTTGCATTCCGCATCTTGATCAATTATAATCCCAGAGCATAGAAAGTAGGGTATTACCTCGGTGCTGAGGGCCCGAACCTGTATAAACCCGGTCTTGTGCTACCGTCTGGTTTGGTTCTTGCTAACGCCCCCTCGTACAAATTCATTGCCGACGGTAACCCCCCAGTTAGTCACTAGTCGACAGTATCTAACTCATGTAAGATGTCTTTTTCCTTTCTAGTATGTACCAGCTACCATCTATATATAGAGCGTGTTCAAGATTAAATTGGAATGAGGAAATATGGATTAAATTGGAATGAGAACTATGGTTGCCTAGTATGAGCCGGCCGATTAGTTCCTCTGTCGGGAACTTATGATTCATTCACAAGAGCTATATCATTAACATTGTATTTCATTGTTTTCCCAGATGCTATCCATCTTTGAGTTTTCACCTTTAATAGTTTGACCAAAGTATCTGTACAAACCATAACGCATTAACGTATATGCAATAGCCTTGTCACTGGATTCCACCCGCTCCCGCCCCGGCTTCGGCTCCTTCCTTCCGAACGGGATAGATGATGGCTCCCATCGAGTTCTCACCTCCCGTTCGGGTCGAGATCCAGTGGCGGCAGCTAGCCTTCCCGGAGATCTCGTCGCCAGGCAGAGGAGGAAAGATGCCGATGGGGAGCGGCGATCGTGGGAGAGGATACAAGGCGGGAAGGAATTGTTAGATTAAATTGGGTTGGCCCGTTTAATTTAATTAATTAAAATTCCAAAGGCCCATGTGAAAATACTAGGAGTATGGTATGGGAAATTGAGAGAGGGATTGACTAACTTAAATAGTTGGATCATGTGTCTCTCAATTGCGAGGTTAGAAAAGGAAAAGGGCATGCCACGCGCGCGCTGAGCCGAGTCGTGTCGTGTCATGACTAGACATGACTTGCGCGCTGCGCGGATGCGGAGCGTTTTACCGTTTCTGGTAATTGTTTGGCCTCTTTTAGTACCAGTAACCGACATGGTTGATGACTGGTAGTAAATGGTGTCCGTTACGTAACCGACGACTTAATGGCTGGATTGATGACGTCCGTTATGTAACCGACGACTTAATGGCCAGATTAATGACGTCCGTTACTAGTGCTTGATGGCGTTCAGGTTCGACGAACCTTCTCTTCCTGGCGCTTATAAAAGCATGACCACCTCGCCCTGTGTAAAATACTCTCGCTCTCAAGAGCACATCTTCTCCTTCGAGAAATTCCATCTGTAGCGCTGCGTTCCTGCCTTCCCCACCTCTGTTCCCTTGCGCGCACAAGGAGCCGAGGAAGCAAGCCTTCGGAACCTCGTCCTTCTCGTGGTCCTGCTCGGGACAGAAGGCCGATAAGGTTTTTGAGGAGCGTTCTCACGCGACTGCTCGAGTTCTTCGTCCCTGGATCGTTGCGAGGAGGCGCCTGTACATCTACACTGCACCGACGTTCGACTGCATCGATCTCTACACTGCATCAACACTTCACTGCAACAACTTGTGATCGTCTACACCGACCGTCATGGCGAACAACAATGAACAAGTCATTGTTCCGCCTGCGCCTGTGCCCGTGGTGGCACCGGCTCAAGGGTATATTTGTTT
>SPJY01031471.1:77705-129214 GCA_005191435.1 Raddia distichophylla
TCGCCCACACGCTGGGGCCTGCTCGCCAGCCTGACGCATGGGGCCCTCGCCCGGCGCTTGAGGGGATCGCCCACACGCTGGGGCCTGCTCGCCCGCCTGACGCGTGGGGCCCTCGCCCGGCGCCTGAGGGGCTCGCCCACACGCTGGGGCCTGCTCGCCCGCTTGACGTGTGGAGCCCTCGCCCGGTCTTCTCCAGGACTCTTTACACCCCGGTATTTATTATACCGACAATATGTTTTCTCGCCTTAACCCCATTGTTAATGAGCTCAAGGGGCTCGGCTGTGTATTGGCTCATGATGATGTATGCAGGAAAATAATCAAGGTGCTGCCAAGACAAGAGTACCGCGATATCATCACCTACCTCTCCAACAACGAAAATTTGACTAAGTTGTCTCTCACAGCACTTTTGGGAAAGCTCTCCGCTCACGAGATGCTTATGAATGATCCTCAAGACATAATCCATCCGAAGAAGAGCAAAGTGATTGCTCTCAAGGCAACTCACTCCAGAGCTAGCTCAGACAAGGGTGGTCTGGAAGAGGATTTGGCACTATTCTTGAGAAGACAGAATCAAGTGTGGAAGAAGAAAGGCTCGGCTGATATCTGGAGAATAAGAAGTCATTTGGAAGTCTCAAATGTTGTGTCAGCAAAGAGGACACATTGCATCAGTATGCCCAAACAAAGGTAATGGTAAGCAAAAGGAGAAGGATAAGGGAGATGTTGAGAAGGAGAAGACCAAACAGTATGGGAAGAGCGGACATGCTGAGAAAAAGAAGACCAAACAGTATGGGAAGAGCTGACGCATCAAGTCCGACTTCAAAAGCTATACCAAAGGTGGCAAGAGAAGAGCTTTTGTTGGTGAGTGGGTCATTGATGACAGCTCAAGTGAGTCAGCTTCTGCTAGTGATGATGAAGACGAGTCGAACACTCAAGGGTTGGCTTGCTTGGGGATATCTCACAGTCTACCACCTACTCCGAAGTTACCTTCAGTGTGTCTAGTGAGTCAAGAGGATAATGTTGGATGGAGTTTTGAGTTTGAGGCTCCTGAGGTACTGGAGGTGCCTCCAAGATGTTTCATGGCTGGCTCCGTTGATGAGGTATCAGACCATGACTCAGATTCTTGCTTTACTAGTCGTGAAGATCTAACTCGCTTTGTGCTCAAGCTTGATAGTGATGATCAACAATTGAAGGCTAAGATCGATTCACTAGTAGCTAAGTGTGATAGCTTTGAAACTGAAAATGATGTTCTTCAGTGTCTTAATAATCAGTTGAGTAGTAAGTCAAAAGAATTGGAAATAGATCGAGATGCCTTACAGGAAACCGTAGATGATTTCATTGCTACAATTCATGAACTTAGGGCAAAAAACGAGTCCTTACTTGCTAGAAACTCTGTCGTGCCGGATGCTTTGCCAGTTGCCATGTCTAGTGTTCATGAAAATGCTCTTGCCATTGTGTGTGTATCTGACAAGTTAATGCTTTTACTAGCTGTGGTGATTTGGGTAATAGTTTTGTTGAACCGGATGCTTTGCCGGAAGTTTCTTATATTACACATGATCATGATGTTGCTATAGCTGCTCCTGTCTTGGTTAACATTTCATCTTGTTGCAATGATGTGATTGATTTGACTATGATAGCCACTAGCTCTAATGGTGCTTCAAGTAGCTCAAATGTTTGCGATCCTGATCATTGTGTGAATGCTTTGGCCATCAAAGAATTAGCTATAAAAAATGTAGAACTTAAGGCACAATGATTACACCGATCATGATACTCGTAACTCAAATCCCCTAGGTGGACCTCAGTTTGGTAGAGGGTAAGGTAGATTTGTTCCCATCCGTCATTCACTACCTAGGAATGGCTATCAAGAGAGGATTGACATTGCATCTCAAGTTAGGCCTAGATTGATAATCCCTAGGAGGGTCCATGTAGAGGTCGTGAACAAGAATTACATGCTCAATCTAGATGAGTAAGGGAAAGTCATTGCCAAATTCATTGGTCCTTCATGGCAATATGATCATAGGACACAGCTTTTGGTGTCTAGAACTATTATCAATGATGTTCGTGGTGTTGAGAAAGCTAACTCTCGGGGACCCATTGTGTGGGTTTCTGAGTCACAAAATTGACTCTCTATTGTGGGGGCAGGTGAACTACCAGTGTGGAGGTCGCCACTGGGTCATCGACAGCGGCTGCACGCAGCATATGACCCGCAATCCTTGGTTGTTCACCTATCTAGGGGAGAACGGGAACACCCCCCAGAAGATCACCTTTGGAAATGGGAGCAAGAGTAAGATCACGAGCTCTGACAGGGTATCTGAACTTAATCTTGACAATGTCCTACTTGTTCAAACTTCGAATTACAATTTGCTCTCTGTTGGTCAAATATATGATTTGGGGTTTCATTGTCATTTCTCACTCGAGGAGATAGTAGTCCTGGATCAAAGTGAAAAAGTGGTTTTCAAAGCTTCTCGATTTCAAAATTTTCTATCTTGTGGATTTCACGCCGCCTTCCTCATTCATCCTATCTTGTCTATCGTTAAAGTCTCTCTTCGTTGGCTTTGGAATAGCCGACTTGGGCATGTTGGAATGGCTAATTTAAAAAATCTTGTGAAAAATGAGATGATCCTTGGGGTTAAGGACGTAAAGTTTAAAAAGGATAAATTGTGTAGTGTTTGTCAGGCAGGCAAGCAAGTTGCTAGTCCTCACCCCACAAAAGGAGTCATGTCTACTTCTCGACCTTTGGATCTTATGCAGATGGATTTATTTGGGCTTACTTGCTACGTGAGTTTTGGGAGAAATTTGTATTGCATGGTTATCGTGGACGATTTTTCTCGGTACACATGGGTGTTTTTTTCCACGACAAAACCCCCATTTGAAATTCTTTTAAAAATTTGTGAAAAAGGCTCAAAACATTTTTGAATGTCCAGTGAAACGAGTGAGAAGTGACAATGGATCGGAGTTCACTAATACGAATGTTGAGTTGTTTAGTGATGAGTTAGGTATTGGGCATCAATTTTCAACCTCCTACACCCCTCAGCAAAATGGTGTAGTTGAGAGAAAGAACAGAACTCTGATTGAGATGGCATGAACTATGCTTGAAGAGTACAAGATTTTGGATCTGTTCTGAGCGGAGGCTATTAACACTGCTTGCCATGTGATCAACCGCTTGTATCTTCACAAGCTTTTGAAAAAAACTTTCTATGAGCTATTTGTTGGAGGCACCCGAATGTGTCATACTTCAGAGTCTTTGGGTGCAAAGTCTACATATACAAGAAGAGGCATATCTTGGGAAGTTCCAGAGCAGAGTTGATACCGAGATTTTCTTGGGATACTCAGCTAAGGGAAGCATGTTCAAGGTATTTAATGAAGCAAATTGGTCAGATTGAAGAAACATGCGATGTGAAGTTCGATGAGTCGAATGGAAGCCAAGGGGAGCACGAAAACCTCGATGATATTTGTGACGAACCACTGGCTAGAGCTGTCAAGCAGATAGAGGTGGAAGAAGTGAGACTTGTTGCTGCTACACCAGATGCAACCATATCTAATCCACCGTCCACACCTGAGCCCGCCTTGGACTCAGGGGAAGATTTGCCTCAGAATGACAGTTTGGATAGTCTACCACAGTCTAGGGTAGACCATGAGACTGATGCAGAGACAATGGGTGCAGCTTCTCAAATTGTCAAGCAGCATCACACTATTGCCAGATATCATCCAGCAGATCAAGTGATTGGAGACCCAACAATTGGGGTTCATATGAGGTCTAGGACTACAAATGTGTGTGAGCATCAGGCGTTTGTTTCAATGATTGAGCCAAAGAAGATAGAGGAAGCAATGGAGGATGCTGACTACATTAATGCCATGCATGAGGAGCTCAACAACTTTGAGAGGAACAAAGTCTGGACACTTGTGCAGAGACCAGCGAACTGTAATGTCATGGGACCAAATGGGTTTTCAAAAACAAGCAAGATGAATTTGGTGTCGTAGTAACAAACAAGGAAAGGTTGGTGGCTCAGGGTTTCACACAGATAGATGGCATTGATTGCGGTGACACATATGCTCCCGTTGCCAGGTTGGATGTAATCAGACTGCTTGTGGCATTTGCAACTTGTCACAACATTGTAGTCAAGCATATGGATGTCAAAAGTGCTTTCCTGAATGGTTACATTGCCGAGTTGGTATATGTGGAGCAACCTCCAGGATTTGAAGACTCACAGCATCCAAACCATGTCTTCAAATTGTCGAAGGCTCTGTATGGTTTGAAGCAAGCTCCTAGGGCTTGGTATGAGAGGCTACAAGATTTCCTCATCAAGAAAGGTTTTAAAGTGGGAAGAATTAACTCAACATTGTTTATCAAGGTGGTGGATGGAGACCTATTCATATGCCAAGTGTACGTGGATGATATTATCTTTGGAAGTTCAAATGAGGCATTGACCACAGAGTTCAGTGAGTGGATGTCGAAGGAGTTCGAGATGTCCATGATGGATGAACTGAGCTTCTTTCTTGGATTTCAAATCAGACAGCTCAAGACCGGTACTTTCATCTCTCAGAAGAAGTATGTGCAAGATTTGTTGAAGCGATTTGGAATGCAAGTTTGCAAGCCCATCAGAACTCCCATGGGGACAAATAGACACTTGGACCTTGACTCAGGAGGTACACATGTCGATCCCAAGCACTATAGGTCCATGATTGGTGCTTTACTTTATTTAACCGCTTCTAGACCTGATATCATGTTCAGTGTGTGCATGTGTGCTAGATTTTAGGCTTCTCCTAGAGAAATGCATTGACTGTTGTGAAACGAATTTTTAGATACTTGAAACATTCCCCTAACATTGGTCTTTGGTTCTCGAAGGGTACATGATTTGAGCTTCTTGGCTATTCTGACTCAGATTATGCCGGCTGCAAGATTGATCGTAAGAGCACTTCCAGAGCATGCCATTTATTAGGGAGGTGTTTAGTATCTTGGGTCTCAAAGAAACAAAATTTCGTGGCGCTATCTACCGCTAAGGCTGAGTACATAGCGGCAGGGAGTTCATGTGCTCAATTGCTCTTTTTGATGCTGTCACTGTTTGGCTATGGAATTAACTTGAGAGTGTGCCTCTGTTGTGTGATAATGAGAGCACAGTTAAAATTGGCAACAATCCGGTCCAACACTGAGGACCAAGCACATTGACATTCGGCATCACTTCCTTCGGGACCATGTGATGAAAGGTGACATTGTGCTTGAGGCTGTGAGAACAGAGGATCAGTTTGCTGACATTTTTACCTAGCCACTCGATGAGGCACATTTTTGCAAACTTCTAAATGAATTGAACATACTTGATAGGTCAAACACAGCTTGACACTTGGCTCCGAGTGGGTGCTTCCTAGAGAATTTTACAGAAATAACCATGGATAAACTTTGATTGTTATACTTTCTTCCAATTTAAATTGATTGACTATTTATAAGATCATGGGAGTAGTCATTGTATCTCTAGGCATCTAGATCAATGTGTGCTTAATTGAATGCATGCTTCAATTGGAATTCCTAGAGTGAGTCCTAGGCATACCCTAGTCTTTTATGTTTTCTAGATTGATCTCTTTTATGTGAGTGACCTTATGCTTCTATGTATGTATATGTGACTTGCTGCACTGGCTGCATGTTATGCTTGTTAGAGAATTTTTCTTTATGTTGAGCATAATGGAATAATTGCTGAAAATTGTCTCACCAATGTACTCTCAACGAGATTGCTTGTCATTGCACCTAGGCATGAACTTGGGGGAGATTTTGGACGGCAAAGACATTAATCTTCAGTGCAATGCTGGGTTATGTCGACTAAGGTTTTAAAACAATAGCAAAATTTGTGAGAAATATATTATTATTAAAATAAGAGGAAAGTTTTTGCTCAGAGAAATTAAGCTCGTTTTTTTAAATAAAGAAAAAAAGTACTCAACTAAATGTGTTGTCTCTCTAATAGTTTTCTTGTAACTTTTGTGACTTGTTTGTGTACACTTGTTATACAAGCATCCGTGTTGCTTATATAGAGTATTTTGATCGATCTGTCAACCTTTTGGCTATGTTGTACCTAGTTCTCATTCCATGGTCTTATAATCATTTAAACATAATTGACAAATGGTCACTATTGTTTCAAGTGTCTATGTGATTTTGCGATTTCTCAATTGTGTAGTATGATAAACTAGTTGATGTTTTCGTTGGGAATGTATAACCCTCAAAATCTATTCATTTTGACAGAAAATTCACTCAATTCATTGAGCCAAGTGTCAAAGAGGTGATTGTGGCATTTAGGGGGAGTAACAAATTTGAAATTTATCTTGATGTCTTGGAATTTTGGCTACTCATTTGTTTTCCATTTGATTGGGACTAAAAATTGAAGTTTCACTTGCTCTGGGCTGTATAGGGTAGACTGTCTGGGGTTACTGCCCCGGATCGTTCGAGGTGAGTCTGCCACACTTCTGTTTTTGATTTCCCAGCGAAGGTCCTTTGTACCTGTTGAAGCCGGACCGTTCATGGTTAACCCTGGACCGTCCGTGGGACCGTCTGGGTTGAACTTGGGTACTGTTGTTTTCTATCTATTTCTTATCCCTTCATCCTCTTCCACACCATACCCGACCTACACAGCAGCCATTGTCGCCATAGCTTCTCCCTCCTCATCTCCACAACCTCCCTTAGGATCTCCTCACTCGAAGGGATTCAGCCAAATCCGTCCTACCAAATTGTAGTCCTCAGCCTCCTCTCTCAATCCCTTCAATTAGTTTTAGTTGGGAGGAGGTATTTTGATCGGATTTGAAGTTTTGTGAAGCTTTCTCTTCCAACACAGGGAGGAGGTGTTTTGGCTTGTCTTCCTCGGCTAAGAATCGATCGAGGCTTGTTCCTCGGGTTTGGTAAGCCATCCTTGCTTCTCTCTGCCATAAAGTTCTATGATTTTCATTTTCATGCCAAACCCTAGGTTAGTAACCAAAAATTAATCGTGTTATCAAAAGTTGGGTTAGCTACCACCATCATGCCTAGAACCAAGACAGTTGGGGAGAAAGGAAAGCGTGTGGTTGGTGAAAGCAGTTCTTCATAGCCTCACAAACGAACTCAACAGCCTGTCCGGAAGAATGCTTCCAACACCGCATCTAGATATGAGTCACCTTCAGAGACCGATGATGAAATGGATCTTGATTTGTAAGAAGAATCAGAAGGTGTTGAGAGCCCAGAGGACAATGAGCTTGAATTAGAAAATATCATAGGCACAAGGGAGTATGTGTCTCAGGATATTAGCAAGCTGAGCATGAAGAAGATCAGAGCCTTAAAGAGAATGGCTGTCAATAAATGGTTTCCCAAAATGAAGGACATACCACATGACAGGTTCTGGTGGCAGCTACACCGTGATTGCCACCGACACTATGTGGGAACCACTGTCTTCCCACATCAGTATATTTCCATGGAGCGTGTGCATCAGGCCACGAATACTGATATGATCATAATAGGGCTCCAGTCTACACCTGGCCTTCTTGACCTAGTGACTATCAAGCTCAAGTACTCTCCAAAGGTACTGTTTGAGATCTACTCCACAATGTGGATCTCCATGGATAGACTAAGAGTAGTGCTCGGCTATGGGGGAGCCAGATTCTCTTTTAACACTCAGGAGTTTGGTCAGACCTTTGGGATTCCCTATTCAGGGGTGAAGATCCACAACATGGCATTTCCTGTTAGATGGTCACAAGAGGGGGGTTTCTCCTGAATTTAACATGATCAGGCACTTCTTCAAAAATGTGGATGATGAGAGCTTCAACCCTCTAGAGACTAAGTATCTAAAAAACACTCCAGCTTTACTTCAGAACATACTTAGGAAGACTTTTGTGCCTAGGGGCGGATACAAGGACAGATTATTGCCCATTCTGCAGTGGACTTGCTACTATATCATGTCAGGGACTTCCTTCGATCTGACTGATTTTCTGATAGCTGAGATGGAGGAGGGTATAATGAGGGATAAAAAGAAGCAACTCCCTTTGGGCCATGCTCTCTGCTACTATCTGTTTCAGAATAGGATTGTGGATGACTCTGTATTCATCATGACGATGACTGAGTTCAAGTTTGTCATACCCAGGAGGGACAAGCGGGGAGCTTCACGCCTAGCAGGTGATCCAGATGTTGTAGGCGTTGAAGGAGATGAGGCCGCTGGTGGGATGGCATCACCATAGGCACCGACTCACGCTTAGCATCAGGCTGGTGGGTCTTCTTCTGCTGCACCACCATCATTCCCTAGGTATGAGACTTACTTTGCTCAGCAGGCCCGGTTCTATGCCAATTTCTATGCTTTTGCCGATATGCATACTCAGAGGCATGGTATGTATATGGGTTGGCATCAGCAGTTTTAGGAGTACCATCAGGATAGCATGGCTTAGATGGCAAACATGCAGAACTCAGTTCAGTTTTTGGGTGACCAGCTTGCAAATTGTGTGCTTGATCCAGCAGAATATACCACTCAAGCTGAAGTACTTGATTCTATGCATGTTTCTGAGGCATCTGGTTCTGGACATGGTGGCGATGGCACTCCCTTTGCACCTCCACAGTCAACTCAAGCTCCAAAGAAAGGCCATCTCACCTATCTTTGTCGGCGCTTCACCAAGAAATAATCATTTTCTTCTCTCACCGGCGACCACAAGGGGAGAAGTTCTTTTTGGTGTTTGATGCCAAAGGGGGGAGAAGTTCTTAGTGAGTCCTTAGTTGTTACAATTTATGAACTTATGCTCTGTGAGCATCGTTGAGCCCTAATTTTTATTAGTGGCATTGATGTCAAAATATTTAATAATTAAGTGCTAGGGGGTTTTTGGACTTCTCGGAACCCTAGCAAGGACTCGGCTTTTCGTTTAACCCTAATTGGAAGCTTCGACGATTTTGTGAGCTGCTCCAAGGTGGTTAATTGCTCTTGCTAGCTCTATTATGCTCCTTTTGGCTATTTGCTCGATGATAGCTCTTGTCTTGTGAGAATTGAGATGAAGCTGCAGGTGTTGGCATCAATCACCAAAAAGGGGGAGATTGTAAGATTATTCTGGTTTTGGTGATTGATCCACAAGATTAAGATCATTTGTTTAATAGTCTTCTAATTCTTTTGTGTGGGTTTGTGAAATCTCTGATTTGGCTTTTTAATCCTATGGAGCACATTGAAAATCCCATTTTATGTAAGGTTAGAACTTAGGGAATGGTTGAAAGTTACTTGGATTGAAAATCAGAGGAAAAAGAGCTGACCGCAGTGTAGACCGGACAGTCCCTGGTGAGCCCAAACCGTCCGGGGTCAGTCGTCTGACCTTCTGTCCGCTAGCCGTTCAGTCCGAGGTTGCTACCGGGGAAGAGGTTCCCCTGCCGGACCGTCCGTCGCCCAGGCCGGACGGTTTGGAGATTGTCTTGTTCCCTTTTGCTCTTGGCCGAACCATACGGGGTTTCATCCGTGGGGTGAACTCCAGATCGGACAGTCCGGGTTTCAGGCCGGACGGTCCGGGCTAAGTCTTGTGCTTTTCTGTTAGCTGGCCAAATCATCTAGGGTTAAGTCCTTCACGCAGGACCGTTCGGGGCACAGGCCGGACTGTCTGTGATGAGTCGAGGTATGTCCGGTTTGAACAGCAGATCGTCTCGCGATATCTCGTTTCAAGGGGTATTTCTCATGGCTATATAAGCAAAGGATGTCCGAAGGGATAAGGTTGAGAGACTCATTTCACTTCCACCCATTAGCTTCCTTGTGTTCTTGAGCTCTCCGATGGCACTCTAGGGATTGAGATGCCATGTCTTCGGTGTTGGTAAGTTCTTGGTGAGTTTCCTTGTGCTACTCGGGGTTCTTTTGCCAGATCAAGTTTTTCCCTCTGATTTGGTTTGTGGTTTGTCTCCAAGTTTTCAACCTTCTTCTACCCAAAATCCTCCGTGTGTCGGGGGTCGCCTCCGTGTGTCGGGGGTGCATCACTTTTGTTCGTCAAAGGTGAGGAAATCCCTCGGTTGGTCTGAGGTCACTCCATGTGTCTGGGTGCTTACCTCTTCGTCCATCGAAGTGGTTGGTTCGTGAGGAGCTTCCGTGAGTGCGGAATAACTCGTGATTGTGTGAGGGTTTGGAGCTCACCTGCCATGTGTTGGTGAAGAGCTACCGCTAGTGGATTGAGGGTCAGGGACAAGAGGGTCCCGACTCCGTTCGCCAGAGTTCCTCAACGGTGAGTAGGTTTACATCCGTTGTACAGCGAACATCGATAAAAAGCTCAGTTTGTCTTCTTGTTCCTTTTTGTTTACACTTCCGCTTATCTACTAATGGTTGTGTGCGAGCCTTCGAGCCGCCTTGTGTTTCGTCTTGTGTCTTATTTATTGTTATTGCTTAGATTGAACAATCAATTAGGTCATGTATCTAGTGTGGTTTATTAATTTGCATGTTAAATTAAGAAGGACCCAAAAATAGTTAAAATTTGACCTAGCCGATTCACCCCCCCCCCCTTCGGACTAGGATCTTTTCAGGCGAGAAAGTAAAATTCAAGTTCAGAGGGCTACGTGAGAATCGCTGCAAGTTCAGGTGGCAACAGTGCAATTTTCACTTGAAATATACATGTACCAAATATGAAATACATGGTTTGGTAGTACTAAAATACAAAGGATATCATTAGATGAAACAAAACATCTACTTTAAATTGGGCACATATATTCTTATATATGTAAGAGATAAATTTTAAATATGTGATATTTTTTGTGACATCCTCTATTTTATCGTATGTCACTTGTATTTTTAAAACCTTAAAAATAAATTAAAAGGGAATTGTTATATACAAAACTCTAATTTAAATTATTTTAAATTAGGTTTAAACCCAAAACCTAGGAAAACTTTTGGGAAAATTCTAGGAAAATTCCAGTAATTTTTAGAAGCTATCATCTAGCCACCCTACAAATTTCACGCCCAAATTTCCATGGCTAGCTCATGATTCCGGGAAGTGTTGCCGTTTTGCCAGCAGCTCGTAAAACCCATAAACTAATGAGCAAACAGGAGAATCTCGTGCTCTAATTTGGAGGGGAGATTCTAGAAGCCTAATCTGAATTACCCTCCAAATTTCAGCTCCATCCTCCAAAGGAAATTTCGTTTTCCTGCTAAACAAGCCTAAATTATATCCATAACCTACTCGGATTAGAATCCGTGTCCTAAGCCAACCCTTCTTAATCCTAGGCTCAGCCCAGGTCGACCATGGCACTATATAAACCCCCTAAGACCCCTCCCATAACACCCCATCATGCGAATCCACAGATCCAAAACCCTAGCCGCCAACACACTTTTCGAGGGATCCCTTTCTGTGTCGTGCCCAAACCCACGATTAGATGGCACCATTACGTAGAGCTCGTTGAGACGGTCCAGATGAATATATGGATCGCCCAATTTAGCCAAGATTTGGAGAAGTTAGGGCTCGTCGGATTTTTCGGCGCCGCCGCCGTCGCCGCCGCACCGTCTTTGCCGCTGCTACTTCGTCGTCCGTGCGCCGCCGCTTGCTTTCTGCGCCTGCCTCTCCCCGTGTGCCACCTAGCCACCGCTGCACCATCTCTCGCCGTGCCGCGGTAGCGTTGTCACGATCACCCTTGGTCGTGCGCGCTCGCCCGCTGCCCACCGCGTCGCCGCCCTCGCGCCGTGCCGTCGCCCGCCAATCCCGCCTCACCACGAGTTGCCTACTGGATGCCACCACTGGGCGCTCAGTGCGTGCCCCGTGTCCCCTCTTTCCTGCCCGCGCGCCGCCGGAGCCAATCAGGCGACCCCACACGGCAAAGCCACGCCGCGCCGTCGCCCGCACCGCGCTTCCTTGCCAGGCGTCGCCACGCCGTTGTCCACGCGTGTGCTCCAGCCTCTCGTCTGCCGCCACGTGTCCTCCCTGCCGCGTGCGCAGCTGCTTGCTGGAAAGACGTGCAAACCACACGGTTTTCCAGGTTTCCTTCGGTTAACCCAAATAAAACCGGTTTATTCTTTTCGGTATTTTCTGATTTTTCCCAAACCTTCAAGAAATTATTCCAGGAGCATCCGAACTCCAAATTAGTTGATTCCAGATCGCTTAAATCGCATAAATAGCCTAGAATTTTATATATTTTATTGAGCTATATGTTATGTTGATTGTTTTACTGTTCTTATGCATATGCATATACGTGTAGATCGTTCGTGTTCGCGCTGCTCGGGAGGTTTCCAGTAGTCGTTCTGTAAGGATCCTGAGGCCGAGAGGGGGGTGAATCGGCTCTTTCCAACTTTTATTTCTCTCGATTCGTTTGGTTACTTAGTCAAGTTAGGGACCCAAACTATCGGTGGATCTAGAGTCTAGTTGCGAAAGCGATCACAATAAAGCACAAGCGACTACTAGGAGGCTCGATGGCACTCACAAGCAAGCGGTCAATTCAATATGCGGAAGTAAATGTGTGGGGGCGAGGAGACGCAAACCGAGTTGTTTACCAAGTTCGGTGCTCAACAAGGAGGTTCCCAAGACCCAGAGTACTACCAAGGCAATATAGTTTGAATCTTGCTCCCTAGTTTGCAAAACTCAACTGTTTATTGTTTTTATTTATTTTTCTCATGCATGAAATTATGGGAAACTGTAGAAACCTAGTATACTCACACCGAGTCATTGACCCTATGAATTTAGCCTATTTATTTTTTCCTTAGTTATTTTCCTAGCCTATCCTTGTGCGTAGTTGCTAGTGCTCGTGCGTGGTAGTTGATTAGGTTATTCATCATTTAATTACTCTTGTGACTTGGTATGATTGGAGATGCTGAGTTACCTTTTATAACTTAATTAATCAACTAAAACCTACGTGGCGTGCGTTAACTAAAGTTTGCAAGTCGGGTGGTTTTGTGGATTGAGGATTATGGTGGAGGTAGTCACCTTGGTCTAAGGACTCTTGACGTGTGCTTATCCAGCCAAACGAAGCAAGCGCAATCATAAGTGCTAGTGTAAGCATGATGCGCAACATGTGCTAGTCCTGGCTTAGTAGTTAGGGAAAACTGTTAACACATGGTACATTCAAAAGATCGGGCTACGGCCCGTTGGCTCAACAGGGGGACCCGTAGTGTCGAAACCTTAGAGGGGGTATCGTTGTTAACAGAAGGAACTAATGAATCACCTTACACCGTTACTTGGTCTACGCTCCTAAGGAAGAGCTTAGACAGAAAAGTACCACTAGGCTTATGGTAAAGTGTGCTACACTCTGCAGAGTTAGAACTATCATGATAGCCAGTGGTGGACGCAGGACTAAAATGTAGGTGGGGCAAGCTTAAAATTAGTTTTGTCTACCGTTATCTAAATACGCCGCATATATACTAGTTAAACTATATAAATACCACAATAATAAGCACACTAGTTAATGATCGCATCCATTGGATATTAAAATTACTAACAAAAAGACAAGAAAACTTAAATATAGTTCGAACACATAGAAGTTAAGTAATAATACCAATTTGCCAAATTGATGTAGAAAATCTTTAAACCGCACCATTCCACCAAATCACCGATAAAATTCAATCTATAGTTAGAAAAATTGTATATTAGAGAAACATCAATTATATGAAAATGAAAAATTGGTATTGAATTCTCTCCCAATATTTGGTTATTCTACTCCCACATTAGTGTTACTATCTTACGTGGAATTGGTTGAAATTGGGACTAAAAATCTCCTCATATCTCAGATGATTAGTAGCTCTAGCATTGAATCTATAAATTAAATCAATGTAGGCAACGGCATTGAGAGATTGAGACATACATATTTAACCTAGCATTGAGGATTTGAGGGTTGGGCAGCAGTGGTCTAGTGCAGTACCTGTCCGGCGACGAGCCGACGAGGCGAGGACACGGGGCGACGGGGCGGGGCCACGCAGGTCGCAGGGGGCAGGCAGGGGCGCAGGGCGGTGCGCCGTGCCGGGCTGGCGGCCATGCGCTGGTGCCGCCGTGCCGGCCGCTAGGGCCGTGGCCGCGTGGCGCGGGGCGGGCATTGGCGGCGCCAGCGGCGGGGCGGCGACGGGGTCGGCGACTCGGCGCCTAGGCGGTGGGGCGGGGACAGGGGCGGACTGGAGGAGCCGACGGCGAGGCAGGGACGTGGGCGGACTGGCGGAGCTGGCGGCGAGGCAGGGACGGGCTCGGGGCGGCGGGGGGGGGACGGTCGGGGCGATGCCGGCGGCCGGGTGGGGACGGGGACGGGCGCGGGGCGGCCGGCGGCGGGCTCCGGGCGGAGATGGGGCACGCACGGGCTAGGGGGGGGGGAGACGGGCACACAGCCACGCATTGACGCACTGGCTGGCTAGTGGCTAGGGTTGGGGGATTGAGGGTGTTGGGCCTGTTGGGGCAGTTGGGCCAAGGCTTGGAGGCACGAGGCCGGCCCAAATCTGCCATCCAGTGTATTTCTGCCCCACCTAGAGCCCATTTTATCAAATATTTGCTCTCTACTCCAACTAGGGTATAAGTAAGGTCAAAATTTTTACGTGGGGCCACGGCCCCACCAACCCCCATGATGGGTCCGCCCCTGATGATAGCCGTTCCCACGGTCATGGGAGCGGAGGAAGGTCGTACATGGTAGTCTCATGTGTTAATAATATAACCTGATGGGTTAGTGTAGTTTGAGTTGTTCGAGGCAAGCTTTATTCTAAAGAGGGGCTTTGGAAGCCGAGCTCTGGTTGTTTGTTGGGAATCTCTATCAATATTAATTGCTTTACAAATTTGTTTTACAACACTTTAAATAATCTGACTAGAGTAGGTCTTTATGCAAAATAACCACCCTGTTCTTGTTTATATCCTTGCATCATTATAAGGCCTCTTGCTGGGTAGCCGTGTACTCACTATACAAACCACGGATAAATTTGAATTCAGGAGAAGACATAGGTCCAGTCTATCTTCAAGATCAAGAGGATTATGTCCCAGACTTCGATGAGGATTAGCTGACGCTCAATGGTCGGATTTGAGCATTATCATACTTTTATTTCCGCTGCATATTTGAATTTCCACACTCTGATATATTTCGATAATAATATGTCATCATTAAATCAAACTATTGTAATAAGTAGTTGTAAAACAATTGTTTTTGCATAATATATAATTTTCTTTATTATTTGTGATTGTGTGATGATGTTCAACAAACTGTCACTCACAAGTTGCTAGCATTGATCCTGAGACTAGCAATCGATTGTGATTAGATCCTAGTGAAGCCGGGGTCGTGACATTTTTTTAAAAGATGAATTTCAATATATGCAATTCATGAATTCATGCTCATGACGTCATGATCATGAATTCGGTATTTCAATTATTAATTTCTCTTATCTAAATGTCATTCAAATTGTTGAATACATGTGGGATATGAAAACACATGGCCCATTGTTTTCTCACCTGTATAACTTTTCCAGTGAGGAGGATCTGCTGATGGTAATTTTACCTATACGGCTATACTAAATGGACACTATGAAAAAACCCACACTTTTATGAGGAAAAAGGCAAACATTTTAACCACTCAGGTAATGAGCCCGCATTATAGTGCATCGGACTAAGAAAAGACTCAATTCTAGGAAAAAAATATAATTTAAATTTGAAATAGTTAAATTAAAACTAAATGAACAATTAGCAATTTGACTGTTAAGATTTTCAAGCAAAAATTACAGGAAATTCTATGATATTTACAATCTAAAAGTAACACGAGAGCAGAAAGCACAACACCACCTACCCAAACCCTAGCCCTTGATCAGTCTCGCCGCCGCCGGCGGGCCTCATAGACGCGGCCGTCGGCGTCGACTTCGCTGTGGCGGAGAAGCAAGATGTCGCATCCCCCTCCCCCTTCTTCTTCTTCTTCTTCTTCTTCTTCTTCTTCTTCTTCTTCCCTTCCTCAAGCTGATCGTCGGGGTGCAACCCCGTCTTCTCCATCAGCAGGTTCTTGAGCTCCCCGAAGGAGGCCTGCGAGTTGTTGTAGATTTTGTGGTAGACGCCGACGGAATCAACCTTGATGCGGATGGTCAGCATGGGGGCGCCGCCAGGCGGCGAGTCGTCGTCCGAGCTCCGCTTCTACACTAGCATGTCGCCAGGCCCACCTCCCACACATCCTCCTTCACCGTTGTCACAAGCTCACCCATCGGTGGGTAGCCAGGCGGCAGGTGGCGGAGGTTGCCGGTGCTCGGAGACCTCCACTTGGATCTAGACGCAGTGGCGGCGCCTCCCCCTCATCTCATATAGACGTGGCGCCTGGCCTTCCCATCCACGTGCGTGGTGGTGTGCTCCCATCCCTCCGGATCTAGGCGCGACTCCCTCCCTTTCGATTCGGTGCGGTTGCGATCATGGATGGCGGCGCTCGGGCTCCCTCTCCCCCCCACCTTGGCGGCGATGCGGCCGCTGCTCTCTCCAAATCTGGCCGGCGGTGGCCGATCCCTTTACTCACGGCACGACGTCGCTGCCATACTGGCTTCGGCCGTAAACCTTCAGCGTCATCGCTGTGCAACCAGCCATCGTCGGAGCATGGCTGCCGACTTCTGCAGAGGCTTGGTTTCCTCCCCCTCCTCGCCTCCATCGCGGCCAGTGTCTTTACCTGCCGTGGTTTCCGCGGAGGCGCCCGTGGCGACCCCATCTTCCTTCCCCTCCCCTCGTGCTCGCCTCTCCTAAGGCCGCTCAGGAGGGACCACTCTGGCGGCATGTTGGCCGGATCCGTCGGCAGGAGGTCCGGATCTGGTGTGTCCCTAGCGCCGGAGTGGTCGGAGCTAGTGAGCTCCAGGGCGTGTCACCGCGTCTTGGTGGCCGTCGCGGCTGGCTGTCTTCGGTTTTCGTCATCACGGCCACCAATTTTGGCATCGCCTTGGTTGGACAGTGCATCGGTGGCTACCCAACGCCTTGGTGGCTGTTCCAACAATGGGCGTCGCGAAACCGATGCCACGCTTCCCGTTCCGAAGGCGCTCTGCAGCTGCAATGCATCCTCATCTAGGGTGTCGCGCCTATGTAGAGTCCGACATGGTTCCGGGCAATGATGCCTATCGCGGCACGGCCGTCGCCCCTCCCTTCAGCTTGGTGCGGCGCTGGCGCTTCCACCGGGCCCCTACCCCGGATAAGGTCCCGTTCAGCGTCGTTGGGACCTCCCTTCTATTTGTGGTGCTCGATGGTGGTGGTGGTGGCGTCTTCCTCATCCGTCCTTGGGGCTCGGCGTTCCCTCTGCCTGGCGAGGTCCTACTCACCGCCATCCTACCCTCCCCCTCCCTGTGAGATTTATGATGGCGGTGGCGGCGTCTTCCTTGTCTGACTTCAGGGACCGACTCCCCTTTGGCGAGTGTTTTCTCCAATGCAAGCGCTCTTCGGCTTGATCTTCATGCAAGCACGTCCAAGCCTACCCTTAGTGCGGTGTCAAAATTGAGAGTGTCGGGGCGAAAGCCCTATCGGCCAGTTTTTGCTGTGCTTGCGGTGGCGGCGCTTACAGTCGCTACAGGAAACGAGAAATGTGTGGGCGGCTGACAAAATTGTGTCGGCAGTATAAAAGCCGCCGACACAGAATTGTTGGCAGCCAGAACAAAACTGCCACCACAGACAGACAGTGTCGGCGGCCTCAAATAAGCCACCGACACAACTAAACCCACCTCCCGGCCGCGAGGCAAAATTCAAATTTGGAGCCCACCAAACCAGGCTATGTCAACAGTAAATTAAAACCGAGCACACGGATGCATTCCCTTCACGACACACTAACGACTGAATGGAACCACCTACAAGCGGCCCCGCATGGCAAACGGAGAACTTCTCTGCCATATGGGGCCATCTTGAGGTGCAGCGAGTCGGCCAGAAAGCACCTGTGTCGGCAGCATACGATCTGCCGCCGACACAGATAAAATAATTAACTGTAGGGGCGCATGCGGGGCTCGAACCCGTGACCAGTTGGGACGAAGTTTAACATCGACAGGGTGGCTGCGAATTATTTTTATAGGATATTCTCCACCGGTGTCGGCAGCCTACCCTATGCCGCCGACACAATTCTCTCTGTGTCAGCAGCCATTATCCATGCCGCCGACGTAGACCCCCCAAGCTTCGACTCTCTCCGGCCCACCAGCGGTGATATCGACTCAATGCTTAGCCCAATGTAAGGTTCTAGGGCATGCACTTGACATCAAATGTCATTATACAGGGTCGAATTGCCCCGTGTTACACTTCCGGTACAAGTTCCTTTGAAACCTTAACGTCCGGTCACGTACATAGCCAGCGACCTTAAGGTTTTGAGGGAACTTATACTGGAAGTGTAACATAGGACGGGACAACCCCGTATGATGACCTGTGATGTCAAGTGACTCCCCTAGAACCTTAAATTGGGCAAAGCACATTATCGGCATCGCTGCGGGTGGGCCGACGAGAGTCCGGGCTAGGTGGGGTGTCTGTGTCGGCGGATCCTATAAAGGCCGCCGACACAGGTTGCTCTATGTCGTCGGCCCTGTCTACGCCACCGACACAGCTATGTGGCACTTACATATGGGACGAACACAAATGTGTGACCGTTACCCACTCAGTGTCTGTGGCACAAGGGAGGTCGCCAACACAGCTATGTGGCACTGACATATGGGGCCGCACACAAATGTGTGACCGTTACCCACTCTATGTTGGCGGCATAGTGTAGGCCGCCAACACAGGATGTTCTATGTTGTCGGCCCTATCAATGCTGCCGACACAGCTTCGTGGCACTGACATATGGGCCGCACACAAATGTGTGACTGTTACGCTCACTATGTCGGTGGCAAGTTAGGCTGCGTGGTCGGCCTCTAGCCACCGACACAGGTCGTCGTCTTAAAAAAAATAAGTGTCCCGTGCGCTAAGTCCTCAGACCTAGCCCACGAGAAAACTCCGCGCAAATATTCGTCATCGTCGTCGCTGCCGCCGCCGCCATCTCCTCCCTCACCTCCGCGCGCCGCCGCCTCCCGCGCGCCGCCTGTCGCGCGCCGTCGCCCCCGCCCCCTGCCCTCGGCCGTCATCACCTCCGGGAAGCCGCCGCCGCCGCCTAGTCTCCCACTCGCCTCGTCCCCGTCGCTGCCATCGCCTCAACCTGACCGCTGTCTCCTCGCCGCCGTCCTATCGCCGCCGCCTACAGTCCCCAGCCACCTCTCCTCCCACTCGCCGCAGCCGCTGTCGCCTTCTCCACCCTTGCCGCCACCACTGCTCTCCCACGCCATTGCCACCACCGCTCCGCCACCTTCCTCGACCATGCAGGTACCTAAGTGCCTAATTGTACTATATTTTTTTTAATATGGTAGCTATGTCGTCGATCGGTACTTTGTTTACCGACGACATTAGTAATTTTGATTAATTAGGGTCATGTAATTAGTTAGATGTGATGTGACGTCTATTAGTAGTTCTAATTAATTAAGACGTTGTAACCTGAACGGAGCCAGACTCAAACCCGTTCGGGAGCGCGACACATTTTCGTGAGGAACTCGGACGGTGATTCGTTGTGTGCCATTACGAAAGGTGTTGTGCTCCCGAGCTGTCCACGTTTTGGATAGTCCACGGATGTTCATTTGAGTACGGTGGTCTTGGCCACAGAGGTGTATGGGTCAGAATTCCGGCGGCAAAACCCTATTGTTCTCCTAGTGCAAAACATAAGTGGTACTCTGTACCCGTCGTTGCACTAGGGGGATTACGGGGTTATGCTGCCGGAATTCTGACCCGTGCACCCCCCATGGCCACAACCACTGTACTTAAACGAACATCCATGGGTGGGTAAGGCCTCCTATATAGCTAGGCATAAACCGTTTATGTCATGCACTAGACCTATAAGATGTATCTTTCTTTGCTAACATATCTAGGAGTTTTGATAATATGTTTAATTGCTTTACTTGTTGAATACATGTATAGATAAATGTGGCATAAACTGTGTAAACCTAAAATTTAAATGCATGCATGGATGTTACATAATAATTAAGCGATGGAAGATCGGCGGTGGATGTACGATGGATGGATGAAGTTTGGGCAACACACGGACGAGTGGTTCGACAGGGTAGAAGCATTCGTGGAAGAAGCTTTCCGATGATTCCCCAACCCTAACGCAACAAAAGTGCATTGTCCCTGCGCTGCGTGCTCGAACACTGAGAAGAGGTCCGAAAGGGATATTAGCGAGCACCTCTGTAGGCATGGCATCAGGCCTAACTACTTTGTATGGGTATATCATGGCGAGAGGAAGCGTCCGACGCCGGTGCCTAGCGCTGTGGATTTTGGGGAGGGACACGATGAAGTCAAGGTCGACAGATTGGACGAGCTAACGGATGATGTGGGTAGCGCTTTCGATCTCTCTCCCGAGGAAGAGTCTGAGCCACTTGCCCAGCAATTCGAGAAGCTTCTTGATTCTGCCAAGGAGCCGCTGCATGAGCGTACAGATATGATCGTGCTCTCGGCAGTGTCGCGTCTAGTGGCAGTGAAGACCAAATACAATCTCTCCGCCCATTGTTTCAACTACCTTTGCAAACTGCTAGATAGCCTACTTCCGGCTGGACACAAGATGACTCCAAATCTGTACGAGTCAAAGAAGCTTCTTAGTGTGTTAGGCATGTCGTGCGAGAGGATAGACTACTGCCCAAAGTTCTGCATGCTTTATCGGAAAGCCAATTCTCTGTTGACTGATTGTAAGTATTGCGGCGAGAGTCGGTACGTGGAAGTTAAAAGATGAGATGGTGTAGAGAGACAGACAGCGGTGGCGCATAAAAGCTTCCCTTTCTTTCCGATCCCTCAACGCCTGCAACATCTGTACATGTCCAAGTCCACGGCTAGATGCATGAGGTGGCACAAAGAGGGTAAACGTAGAAAGGAGGGAGTGGTGATTCATCCATCAGATGCAAAAGCCTGGTGGCATTTCATCCAGCAACATCCTGAATTCGCAGCCGGGTCTAGAAATGTCCGCATTGGGCTCTCCATCGACGGGTTCACACCATTCAATATGACATCGCACCTGTACTTGTGTTGGCCGGTATTTGCTATCCCGTACAACCTGCCGCCTCAACTCTACCTGAAGGAAGAGTAGATGTTCCTTTGCGTTATCATACCGAGCCTAAGTCTCCTAGAAAAAACTTGGACCTATTCATGCAACCCTTGGTAGAAGAGCTGAGCGACCTATGGACCCGTGTCTGGCCAGACAGCACACAGCCACCGATGCCGCCAGTTGCCCAGGAGAAGATTGTAAGTGACTAACTCTAGTTTTTACATAGTCACCGTTTTTGAACTAATCTGCATCATATCTCATTTGTTTGCAGGATACATATAAAGTGGCTATGCGGGAGGAGCACGGTGCATATTGTGACCCTGACAACATGCCGACCGACCCTGTGATCCTCTACGACGAGTTCGGTGAGAGGGCTCACGGTGGGTACAGTGCTATGAACTCCGTCGTGTAGGCCTCCGTAGCCGCCCGTGCCCGCGAGGAAGCACAGAACAAGGTCATCGCTGATTTGCAAGAACAGCTGCAGGCAGATTGAGAGGAGTGAGAGGAGGCCATGTGATGTGTGAAGGCCGTCTAGGAGAATAACAAGTACCTGATGCAGTTCTACCAACACATAATTAACTACATAGCTCGCTATGTTGTCCTTGCTGTTAATTTCAGATGCTAACATTTCCTATCACAGGCGTTCCAGTCGGCTGGGACCTCCAGCCAGCCACAGATGCCAGGAGTCTTTCACGCAGACGCTGGGGGCCCCGGACACATAGTTTGGCACTCTCCCCCCGTTCATGCCACCGCCCCTGTTCCCGATGGCCTAGTTTCCACCAACACCGAGGCCTTCATCAGGGGTAATGCATTGTCTCTAGTTTTACACAACAAATTCATATCACTACACAAATACATAAAGTTTTTCAAATATGCGGTTTCCTCCACTATTGTAGGCGCCCGGCTCTGCAACGGCTGCCCCGGCGGTGATTGCTTCGTAGGGAGATGACGACAATGGGACGAGGTCGTCTCCACTCGAGCAATTCGTCACGAGATTGTTCAATCCTAATCCCGACCTCGACCTCGATGGAAGCAACAGCGGTTCATAAAACCAGCAGTAGTGTTGTCTTGTAGATTCGAATTCGACTATGTGAACTATTGTGTTGTCTTCTAAACTTCGTATTCGATTTCGTGAACTATTGTGTTGTCTTGTGGCTATTTGTTATGTTTTGAGAGATTTTGGTCATATTTATGGGTGATTTTCTATTTAGCAACGATGTGGATGTATATGTGCTCGAAAATATGGTGTCGAGCACCTAATTATGTGTGGATGTGGTTGGGTGAATTGGGAAATGTAAATATGCTATCAATTGGGTATTTTTGTAGTTTAAAGTTGAGCTTTTAAAAAATGTCCTGCAATTTTTTTTCTAGAACACTACTTCTGTCGGTTGCCTTAGCTTGGCCGCTGACACAGACCGACTCCAGGTGCACCCAAGGTAGATCCCTGCCAAGGCCTATGTCGGCGGCGACTGGCAAGTCACCACCACAAGTATGCGTGGGGGCACCTAGGAGCCCACCTAAGCAGATCTGTGTCGGCGGTATTACTATGGGCTGCCGATATAGAAGTTGCCACATGTCGGCCATTAGTTCCTTCTATGTGCCCCACATGTCAAAAGCGCCGTCAACAGGGGCGACCCATCTGCCATGTCCTGTGTCGGTGGTTGAATTGGCCGCCGACACAGACCTTGCCGAGGGGCCATTCCCGAGGTGCAGCTTTGTCATCGGGGCCACCGATAGAAATGGGCGGTGTCGACAGAGCTGCGTCGACGGAGTTGTATCGGCAGCCAACCGCTGACACAAGTGTATGTCGGCGGTATTTGGGCCTGTGTCGGTGGCTTTAGCCGTAGACACTGATCCCGGTTCTTGTAGTAAGTGACGTTCCCTTTTAGAGGCACCGCTGTGTCGCTCCCCTGTTGGGCAAAAGCTCTGTTGTGCGATCAGCGGCGACGACGGCTCTCTTCGTTGTTCACCGTGTTGGAGGCGTTGTGGTCTACTCTAACGCTGAGGGTGGTCGCTGGCTAGTCCTTTTTGTTAGCTGTTAGTTGTTGGCTTGATGGTGGCCGATGTTTTTCCCTTCCTATCTACCTCCCTCCCTCTCTCTATCTCTCTCCTGTTAGGCCTTGGCCTTGGCCTTGGTGGAAGTGGCTGCGCTGCATTCCCCTCTTTCGGTTTTCTGTCCTAGCCGGTGTGGTATCTGGTTTCGGCCGGAGTTACAGCGTTGTGTTGTGGTTGTACTCTGTGTTTACATGGGCTTTTTGTTTATTTTCTCCTGCTCAATGAAATAAAACGGCAGTTCTTCTATCCCTCTTTACAATCTAGAAGTAAATAAGATTACCATTCGTATGCCATAGGAGCTTCAAACTAAAATAAATCCATAAAAAACCAAATCCATTCTTTGGAGCATACGTAGAAACACAAGCAAAGAACAACACTTTTTTTTTATCAGGGTGCAGGCAGGGAGGCATTTAGCCAAACGAGGCTCTGGGAATCAGTCTCGCTGGATAAATTTGGCTCGACATGGCCAGACTTTCGCAGGCTACATCTAATTTTTTATTTACTGTCTTCAGTTCGAATCTTTTGAATCCTACTTTGGCCCCATGGATGAAGTACAATACAGTGCAGTACAGGCCCTCTCATTCAGCAATTCAATTCATGGCTTCGATGGTTCTCCCGACTCCCGACTGCACGTCCGGTTTCACGTAACTTGACTTGATGTTTTAGATTTATTTAAAGTTAAAGTTTACAAAAATTATTTATAAAGAATTTTAAGCTATTTGAATTGGGTACATAAAGATCATAAATTTGTATTCACTGATTTAAGGATCTCATAATCTATACTAATTTCTGAACTAGTACACTAGGACATTAAAACATAGACGAATCATATATACATGCGAAAGTCTTAAATTAAATTACAATCAACGGTTTAGCTTAAAGAGCATTAACTTTACAAGTTTAGCCTTCAGACCCAATTAGTCATAAGGCTGTCTCCAACAGGCTCCCATAAAGCACCCTCTACCCTAAAATAGGGGACGAATTCTTCCTCTATGTGCTCCAACAGCGTTCCCTATTCCGTTCCCTAAAATAGAGTTTTTCTCTTCATTCCCTTATATATAGGAGTTCTCTTTCCTTTCCTTGTATAATTCTTCATATAGGGAACGCTGTTGAAGATGGAAGAAATATAGGGAGAGATTTTCTTCAAAGGGAGCCCGTATATGAGGCTATAGGGGATCAAATTTAGGGATTCCGGAACGCTGTTGAAGATGGAAGAAATATAGGGAGAGATTTTTTTTTAAAGGGAGCCCGTATATGAGGTTATAGGGGAAATTTAGGGATTCCTGCTGGAGATCAGAGCCTAAGTCAAAAAGAAATACAAGAGTGCGGCAATGTAGTAGTAGTGATAAAAATCCAAAAGAGTTTCGTCAACTATGAGCTAAGCGAAAACTGAAGCGCAACTCTACTCCTCCCTGACCAACGTAATCTGGATCTACATTCTCGTGACCCTCCTACAGGTCTTGCTCAACTTCATTATTTCAAAAGTGAATGTGTGCGAGGATAAGTGTGCAATCAAGTCATAATTCTAAGTCGACACCCAACCTAATAGATATAGTGATAGAAGCTCGAAAGAAAGGCTAGAGGTTTGTATTTGTGTAAAGCCAATTAAGTTTCAAACTTTATAAACTCAACCTAGGCTCTATTTTAAGTTTTCAATGGTTATCTTGTCGAATTGGCAAAATTTGGCGCTATCAAAGTATCCACCAAGTTCACATAATTGTGTCATTGTACCATTTCTGACATTCTCAATCCATCGACATAACAAAACTCGTGCACAATTAGCAATCCTTGATTGCTTATCTCGACACCTCTTAAATCATAACTATCCAGTAATTTTCATTGAACCTGTGTTATCTTATTTCTAGGTTAGGCATTCTCGTTGTAAACCACACACGCCATGAAATGCCCGATCTTGACTAGTTTGTTTGCTGGTGCACCCTAGATTCATAGCTCCTGGAGTTGTGTGGCCTAGATCACCTTTGTGACTGTGCTTGGCCGCAGGTTCCTCGAGTTTGGGCTGCTCTAGGGGTGCATCCTCCGCGGTTCATGTTGTTGGTCCTCACGCTGCACTATTGTGCGATGGCTACATGTGTTGTTTCAGAACCATCACCCGCAGGCGAATGGTAGCGTGCTCCCACTACACATGTTACTCCTCGCTCCTACTGGTCCATTACTAGCACGTTAATCATCTGTTCAGCCTCTTCTTGCGAAACCTGTCTCAATTCATCATAATTGCTTATGTGTCGGACCTTGTCCATAGTTCCTAACTGGACCCTCATCCATAATCCACAACTCAATTCAAACAAACTATATCAGTTATATCTCCACAAGGTTGGACTCCGCAAGTCACATGGACAAATCAATCACAACCAACTAGTTCATTTCAATAATTATACTATGAGTGTCTCTATTGAGGTTTAACTCATCAGAAAGGCTTTGACTGCCACACTAAATTATGTATTATGACCTAAGCGTGTATAACGAAGTTTATCCAAAAGGACAAAGTCTAAATGCAAGTTGTTTAATGTGGCAACCAAAGGAGTATGATTAACAAGTCAATCATAGCATGATATTCAAAACTATCATGGATAAGATAATCAACATAACAAGGGATAGGGCATGTCTACAACATGATTAGGCCTTGTTCTTTTCAGCGTATCGTACCGTTGCGTATTACTGTAGCAAATTTTGTTATTTTTATATAGCCTATATGTTGTGATAATTCGTAAAGCTTTTTTCGTGGCTTTTAGTAGTCTGTTCAAAGATTATAAAACTATTTTTAATTATTTTTTATAATGTTTAGACCTCTTTTCGAGGGCTCTCAAATTTGCTACAGTATTACGCCAACGCAACGATACGCTGAAAAGAACAAGGCCTAACCACATCAGTAATTAAAACACTTAGAGCATGCATTTTTATAATAAATCAATATACTATTTACAAAACTGGCTAGAGATATGGTGTATAAATGTTAATTTGCATTGACATGGTGTGTGGTATGTTAGTGATAAAGATAGATAAGATATGTAGAGAAGCTTGCATATTGTTATCGCATGTGTGTATGAATAGTGTTTTAGGGTGTGGGATAGGGGGGCTATTGGGGATGCTCTAACCAACTCTAAGCCATATCGATTGTGGTTTGCTTTACAATGTATCAGAATCATCTCTTCCTTTGCTACCTCGAGGATGTCAACAACTTCTAGTCTCTCCTCGGCGAGGTCTGGTTCGAGTTCATTGAGCACTTAGTTTCCACCTGGCTTTGGCAGTCTGGTTAATGTTTGGTTGACCAGGGAGAGTTACCCTTTATGGAAGGCCCACACTACAGGAACCGTGATCAGTGTCGGCGGCTAAAACCACCGATACAGGCTGAAATACCGCCAACATAAACGTGTGTCGATGGCTGACCGCCGACACAACTCTGCTGGTGCAGCTCCGTCGACACAGCCCATTTCTGTCGGTGGCCCCGTCAACAAAGCCACACCCCGAGAATGGCCCCTCGGCAAGCTATGTATCGGTGGCCAATTTAACCGCCGATATAATCCGTGGCAAATGGCCCGCCCCCGATTGACGGTGTTCTGATGTGTGGGCCCATAGAAGGAACCGGTGGCCGACACGTGGCAACATCTATGTCGGCGGCCCAGGATAATACCGCCGACATAGATCTGCCGAGGCAGGCTCCTAGGTTGCCCTCCGCATACTTTTGTCGGCAGTTCTTTAGAGAATACCGCCGACTTATCTACACCTTATGTCGGCAGCCTTTTTAAGAGCCGACGACATAGGCCTTGGTAGGGATCTGCCCTAAGTGCACCTGGAGCTGGTCTGTGTCGGCAGTCGAGCTAAGGCCGCCGACAGAATTTGTGTTCCAGCAAAAAAAATGTGTTGAATATTTTTAAAAAGTTCATCTTCAACCTGCAATAATACTCAATTGACAGCATATTTACATTTCCCAATTGACCCAACCACATCCACACATAATCAGGTGCTCGCCACCATATTTTCGAGCACATATACATCCCACATAGTTGCTAAATAGAAAATCACCAATAAATATAATTAAAATATCTCAAAACATAAAAAATAGGTCCAAGAAAACACAATAGTTCTACAAAAAACATTATGTGGCCCCATTTCTCGATTATAAACTTCCTCCCAACTGGCTAGCAGCGCGCAGTGCGGCGCGGGCTCGCCCGTCGTTCGCGGGTTCGAGCCACGCCTGCGCCCCCCTGCAGTTAATTATTTTACCTGTGTCGGTGACTTATCTTAGTCTACCGACACATGTGCTGCCTGGTCGCCCTGCACCTCACAGGATGGCCCCACATGGCAGACACGTACTCTGTCTGCCATGCGGCGCCACCTGCAGCCGGTTCTGTTAGGCCATTAGTGTGCCGTGATGGGAATGCATCTCTATGGTCGGTTTTGTTATGCCGCCGACATAGACTGGTTTGGCGGACTCCAAATTTGAATTTTGCATCGCGGCCGTGAGGGGTGTTAAGTTGTGTCAACGGCTTATTTGAGGCTGCTGACACTGGGTGACTGGGGTGGCGGTTTTGTTCTAGCCGCCGACATTTTGGTGTCGGCGGCTTTTACACCGTTGATACAGTTTTTTTTGGCCGCCCACACTGTTCTCGTTTCTTGTAGTGCCAAGTGGTCCCCTACCTTAGATGGCCAGAAACTGCTAAAGTACACCATCGGATAAAGAAGAAGCTCATGAGGCCACATTGAAGCAGATTGTTGATGGAGCTGAGGTAAAGGTGCCAAATCCCACACACTGTACTCTAAGTCTAGACCTTCCTCGAACGCAAGTTCGCTTCCCAGTCAAGGGGACACATCATCTAGATTAGAAGACAATTGGCAACGGAACGCAAGAGGAATGTCATATTACTTTCATGAAGTAAAGAGATATGTTGATTCCCACCCTGTTGTCGGACACCCCTTTGCAAAAGAAGACATCATAGTTGGCATCCTCACCAGTCTTGACTCTGATTGCTACGCCCTGGTGACCTTAGTCACCCCCTTATCTGAGAGAGAATGTTCAACGGCCTATACGCTCACATGATCAGCTTCGAAATCAGGCAAGAACAGATTCGACTTTCTACTGATCTTTTAGGTGCATCGGTAAACTCTACGTCACATGGTGGCTGGCATAGTGGAAACTCTAGAGGCTGCAGTGGAGGACGCGGGAGTGGAGGAGGCCGTGGCCAGCAGAACGACAAACAACAATAGGTCGAGGCCTACTTGTCAAGTTTGTGGCAAAACTGGCCACACGACACATGCAAGCACAGGTGGACATCAGTGTAAACATGTCGGGTAATACCCGATCAGTACCCAGTTCGAATAAATTTTTACCCTAAAAAAGGGTATGGGTACGGCGGTACGGGTATTTATTTGTCGGGTACCGGTTCGGGTAATACCCGGAAACAACATACTCGAGTACGGGTCGGATATGGAAAGAGCGGTATCCGAACAATTACCCGAAATATCGGTTCGAGTATGGGTACCCGGATATTTGGTAAAATCAGGGACCCGGTTTGTACACAGGCCAAAGGGGGGAGGGTCCAGCCCAAATAATGGCCTGGCCGCTGGCCAGACCTAATACTCACCCGACCCTCCCCTAACGCGCCGCCGCCCGACGCCCGTCCTTGCACCGCCCCCGTCCCCGCGACGCGGCAGTCCGCGGCGTCGGCGTCGGCGTCCCCGCGCTGCCCGTACAGCCCTCGCACCGCCACGGCTGTACGCGTGCTGCAGTCCGCCGTTTGCCGCGGCCGTGGAGAATAGCGCGCCCTGCAACCCGTCAAATTAGTCTATTTCTTGCCTGCTAAAAATGTGCAAGGATTATTTGCTGAATTATTGAACCTCGAGAGTTCCGAATTGAGAATCGTTTTGATACTGGACGAGCACATTGGTAGCCATGTGCTTAATGTTTGTGTTAACTTAAGCTAAGAGGGTAAGCACGGTGAAGAGATCGACCTGCCCGAAGATGGCCTGCGGCAAGCGAGCGCGGAGCGCGTCCTTGAGCCCCATGCCGAGCGGCGCGGCGCCGGAGAGCACGATCCTAATGGAGCTCAGGTCGTGCCTCTCCACCTCCGAGTTTTTGGCCAGCGTAAGCACCGGCAAACCATTACGCGAAAAGGGATGCATAAACTCTTCTAACATTTCAACGAAACAAGAGTTCTGAAATTTGAAGTGAAACAGTTCGTTTCGTGGAGATTTTAGTGTGTCGCACTTATCCACTGCATCAACCAATTAACCATCCATATCGTCGGCCATTGGATACAGGTTTCATCTGGAGAAAAAAAAAATTCAAACTAACCCACCAGGTCTATGCATCCCTCTTATCAACGAACATGAACGAGATCAATTAGTATGTTTGGATGGTAGCCCTAAGTTACCTTGTCAATGAATTGGTCACGATCAATCGAGAGTTGTTTAGATTGAAACAAAAAATGATAACTAAAATTTGAAAATTTTATCAAATGTTTTTTTATTCTCAATAATTCGCTACTACCCGCTAAGTATCCGTTGTTCATACTGTACCCGTCCGTATAATACCCAAAAGTCGTTTTCTACCCGTCCATAAATACATGTACCCGTAGCCGTACCTAACTCGATTTGTAACTACCCGTACCCGTACCTATATCGAAAAAAATAAATAGGGTATGGTAAGGAATGACCCGTACCCTACCCTCTTTCACCCCTACAGGTGGTGGGTAAAGTGAAACGGTGTGGTACACCAATTCTGGAGCTATGGACCTGAAAGTATCTAGCTGGCCTATAGGGGGTAAATAGACAACTATTTAAAATTTTAAAGCAAATTATGTTCTTATCAAGTTTACGGTCCAAGTTGATTAGCAAGTCATATTCTAAGCAATAATACAAAGTGAACGCAACAAAAATAAACAAGAACACTAAGCAAGAACCGAAAGTAAATGCAGTAATAAATGAAAGAACACAAGGATTTGTTTGACCAAGGTTCGGAATACTCTTTCTACTCCCTGTTGAGGCAAGCCTTGCACAAAAGGACCGACTTCTACTCGAGCTCTTAGCCTATATCCACTCATTGCAGCTTTTCACCACTCCGGTAAGCTTCGAGCCTTCACATCAACTTCTTGAGTGCTTCCACACATGCCATGGGCAACCTTCTCAAGAACACACCACCAAACTGTCTAGGATTGAAAATCCAAGAGTAACAAGCTTCCTAGCATCACCAACTTGAATTACATATTCCCATTCTCACTAGGACAACATTGGAGCAATAAAGATGGAACCTTTTGTGAATATGTGAGAAATTTGAAGTCCTAAGCTCTACTCTAGGCTCATATGTGCGTATAAATGGAGTTCAGCTGCCAAAATTTGCTTAGAGAGAGGGTTTCCGCAAGCTTATATAGGCAGGGATGCAAATACTAGCCGTTTGAGACCTTTCCTAGCCATTGAAAAATAAGACAAAAGTTTCTAAAACAACTGACAAATTTGCTTTAACAACGAACAAATTTTCAGTAGATAAGCAGATCAACAAAGAGAAATTAGTTTGCGATGGATAAGGCTATAGTGAAAATCTTTCACACGCCAAGCTATCTGTCGCAAACATCATTTTAACTGCATGTTGCACTGTCAAAAGCTATTTTGCAACTAACTGTCTGACGTGAATTGAAAACACATTGGACAAGAAGTGATGGACGAGCCTGAAAGGAAGTTCAACGTCAGACTGACCGGTGTGAACTATATTCTGAAGGATGCCGAACTAAAAAATAAAGTCGGAAAAGATTTGTTCGATGTAGATTAGAATTCCTCTTGAAAGATTTTTGGTCAATGATTTTGCTTCAAGCTATTTAGTGAGATAGAGAGGATATTATTCAACTAGGTAATACCTTGAAACCCACTAAACAGTACGGCAAGATATAAAGGAAAAAAATCATAACTAGAGGCTTGATTCATCTCAAATCTAAAGAAAACTAGCAAAAGATTCTTAGTCTTGAACAAAGCTCTTCAATATCTCAGGCACTTCAGCAACTCCACAGGTCCACCGCATAAGTTGCTCAGCTCTGTCAGGGGGAAGCATGTGTAATGCACGTGAGACAACAAGATAGACATTCTTTAGAACAAGACCTGTCATTATTTTTGTCAAGCCAAAGTTTCAGGGTTTTGCGATGTTCTCAGCAAAGAGCATGTTGAAAATAAATGATGAGAAAAAAAAAAAGAAACCGCCATCTGTGCGAGGGCATTTAAAGAGTCAAATCATGGTTATGGGACATTAGTTGGCGGTAAACCACATTTTTACATCAGAAATGTTGTGGGCATCCCTATGATTCTTGACTTCTCCATATTGTATTTCTTGGCATTAGCACCCAAGTTAAGGATTAGAGAGCTCACAAGGTCCTGGAGCAGGAAAAAAAAATCACTGAAGTCTCAGAAGAAAAAATGTTAGAAGAAAAAATAGCTGCGTTCCTTTAATTTCCTGATCTGAAATAGCACTACTAAGCAAGGGCATCATAAATTGCATGTTTAGGGAGTATGATTCAGAATATATTTTGTTTAGCTGCTCGTTTTTAGCTATCTGCTTCAAGAAATTCTACAACTTCTGTGTGCAAAATAGAGGCATCCATGATTTTGCAGGCAAGCCTCTGAATGAGTTACTTGGTGTTAGTACTGCATCTAGTTCCTTCTGTGCATAACTATACAAGCAAGCGCCCTCTGGATGTTGCTTAAGCATACTAATCCTGGATAGGGCTGCTTAGACAAATCAAATGCTTCATACTACTTCACTAGCAACTACAGAAATATGTTGGGTACATCAAATTTTTCCATCTAAGAAAATGAAATAACGGCATGCAGTTGAGAGATAATATGGAGATGGCAGACGTCACCATTCACGTTGAATCAAGCTGGTTTCACCTTTGAAGCTAACAATACTAAAATAGTGTTGTCCAGTAAAAGGATACTAAAAACAGTTGACACTGTAATAATAACAAAACGGCACGATAAGCCGATAACAATAGGGGGATTTATCTTCACTATCTTAAATGAAAGACTTGTAGTGATAGAGCGAATCATACTTGTACTTGAAATTATCTTTCTATTATTTATTAATGAATGGCCAACTTTGTGATGGTGGTGAGTTTGCCATCGAATTCCCCACTTCTTGAGTTAAAGAGATACCTTTTGTGGATAAATGCATGTATGTATGCATGTGTTGCGAAAAGGAACTTCTAGAGATAATTATATTGTCTCTGCATGTGGCTATGATAAGGTTCTCTTGCCTTATTGATTGGATGCAAATGATTAACGATGTGTGAAACTTTCATATGTACGAATAATTTACCTTATGAACATCGTGATTCTAAAAGTTTAGAATTTCTACGTTTCTTTTAAGATCCATTGCAATGCATGGGCACTACATTTTAGGAACATTTTGGTGTCAGTCTGCACGGGCATTGTCAGAATCACTAAAGAACATATGTAAGTTTTGGGGCTGCAAAACAATAACTTTTCGATATCTCTTTATTAGCATATATATAGACTATTATAAGTCCCATTTAGCCACAACCTCATAACCACTGATCGTGGCCATAAACACCCACTACCTGCACTTACATGATCCTATTAATCAGCAATGTGCAACTGACCAAGTAAAGACTGAAACCGAAAGCAAACTGAACAAGGAGTAAAAACTGGAATTAGAAACCGACTAAAAAACTGACTCTAAACTTAAAAACGCACAGGACTTATCAGGCATTTACAAGGATATATAGAAAATGTCATTAGGAATAAAGAATGCAATTATGATTCTAAGCAGCAACCATGCTCTTTCCACAGGTGAAAAGCACAAACTTTTTCTGAAAAAGAAACAGATTAACCAGATTGGAGGCAATTTCCTGCCAAGTAATTCCATTGTTACAAGGCTAATGCAGCATACAAGATGTACACATCAATATTCAAAGAAAGTTGAACGAAGAAATCAGAATCTACAGGGCCCGGTGATGCCATTTTTTTCTTCTAAAGATACATATGTCAGATCTTTCTTGGAATGCACACCAATAAAAGTAGGAAAAATTGGCACCATGCCATTGGTCAAACCAAGAAAATGCCACTGCTTTTAGGTGAATTGTGAAAATGCTATTGTTTTCTCACCGCTCTTGTCAAAATACCAATATCCATTAGATCCACATGTTATGCTACCAGAATAGACAAAAATGCCCTTAATGAGAAATTCTGAGACCAAATATTCATATCAAAATAGAGGAAAAAATTTGAAACGCATTTGATGTCCCCCAAAAATATTTGGCTTCAGATTTTGGAGAATGTCAAATGCTTTTCATTTTTCCCCTTTATTTGGGACAAATATTTGGCTTCAATTTTTTTTCCTATGGCATTTCCGTCTTTTTCGACAGTATAGAATAAGGATGTAACAGAATAGTGTCATTTTAACAAACAAGGTGAGAAAGTAATGTCATTTTCACAATTTATCCAAAAGCAGTTGCATTTTTTCAAATAATGGTTTAATCGATGGCATTGAGCCAATTTTTCAATAAAATTATCACCAAGATTCATGTACCGATAAAATCAGGAGACATTACTCCAAAAGTGATCATGCAAAATTTTCCAATTCATTTTCCTGTACATGCACACCACTTGGATTCTTAGAAGGAAAATAAAAACTAAAGTTCCTACAACTAAGACAAAATTCTGATAATTGTTTAATCTCCACAGCATGCTCATAATTCCATCACAGGTAAAGTGAACTACATATAATTTCAGGTGATAGTTTACTTAAATTTTACAGGCTTCTCTCCAAATTAAACGTTGCCAACATTACAACATGTTCAAAATGGTTTAGACTTATTTGGTTAGAAAACCAATTTGACTTTTCAGTTCAGTTTTTTCCTGTCATGAAACAATTTATAAAAGCCGAGAAGAAGATTGAATGACATATCAAAGTTCAGTTTAACATTCAGTTAGCTTATTCATTCAGCTAAATCACTCTGAACATTCTCTTAGTTTAAGAAAAAAGCACTGCTCTTATACTCAACAAAATGCACATGCGTAGCATACAACTGAGACAATTAATATTTTCAATTAAGGTACAAAAGACATCAACAATGGTGAAAAGAAATGGATTCAAACATTATGTTCAGATGACAATGTGTTTGTGGCAGCAACATGGCTAGGACATTTGTATCATGGAAGCCATCTTCCTTTCCTTTCCTTCAGCCATTTTGCTATACCACTTAAGAAAATAATAACAATCAAAAGGTACAACACTACACCACATACTACCACAAACACAAATATTGAAGTTCTGACCTTCCTGCAGCTTCCGGCTGCATAAGTTGTCATCAGAGCCAACAGGTCCACTATCATGATGAAGTGCAATGCTTGGAGAGGAACCTTCTTCTTTCTCACAGATTTACTCAACAAAAGCATGATAAGAGAAATAGATGCCATGAAAGAGATGGAATTGAAGACAAAGAAAACCATGTAGCGCCGGTAGTATATGTCCTTAAGAACTGGATTGCCAGCCTTGTAGCCATGTGGACTGTTGTCATCTGACCAGAAGCCACCAGGTGGGCTTAAACCAGCCTGGTATGCAATGGATGCAGCAAGATTTGCAAGCAGCATCAAGTACTTATGTCTTTTTCTTTCCTTCTCATTGACATGGCGAACAGATCCAACAGCATTACTTTCAGTGTTTGCCTGATCTGAAGCCTCCAGTGATATCTCAGAATCAGGTCCCAACTGAAAAATCTTATGAAACCTTGTCCTTAACCATTCCAGTGGCTCTTCTAATGCAGCTTGTGTTGAAGAGAGTAAAAGCACTTGAATCACAAGACAGATTAGAACTGTTACAGCAATACAAACGAGATAAATTACTGATTTTGCTTTCCTACAGCTTCCTGCAGAATAAGCAATCAGGAGGCTGAATAAACCCGTTACTAAGCACACACGTAGTGCATAGGATTTGATTCCATGCTCACATGATTCTCTATTTACAAGCATTATGATAACAGCCACAGATGACACAAATGAAGCAGCGTTTGAGTAGTAGAAAACATTATAGCGCTTCGGGTGGTTGTCTTGAAGAACTGGATTGCCTGGTTTGCCATCCTTACTGTTCTCCTCAGGCCAAGTGCCTCCTGGAGGGCTCAGGCCAGCTTGGTACGTGACCGTTGCTGATAGAATAGCAAGAATAAAGAGCAAATTACGCCTCCGCTCCATGTCCTTATTATTATCTGTTCGAGGTGGTTCTGGACTTGCGCGCTTTAGCTTATTGGCAACCCATTCTTTCCATTGTTTAGGGATTACATGCCTGGATACCAAAAAATGAAGAGGAACATATGAAACAACAGCAAATATCACCACCGAGATGTAAATGGACTTTGTTTTCTCCCTGCAGCTCCCAACAACAAAAGCTCCCATTAGAGCAAGCAAGTCCGTTATCATTGCTGTTTGTAGTGCACGGCGTTTTATAACCTTATTGCTCATCTTCCTGTTCAATAGCATAATGATCATGATAAGGGAAGCTGCGAAGGCTGTTGCATTGAAATAAAAGAAAGCAAGGTATCGCTTATGGTAGTTGTCCTCAAGGATGGGGTCACCGGCCGAGTGATCACTGGTATTTGATGTCCAGAAGCCACCTGGTGGATTTAGACCAGCTTGATACGTCAAAGACACCGCAAGAATTGCGAGAAGCAATAGGTATGTGCGTGACTTCTTCAGACGAACATCATCTAGATTGGTGTCATTGTCATTACTTCCTCTCTCTTGAGGCTGTGCAGCTTGAGAATTGTCAGCATTGTCATTCTTACAAAATGTGACTTGTCCACGATCCTCTGCAACATCATGATGATTGCTGATTTGTTGAGGATGCCGCTCTACACTATTAACATGAATGATGGGTACTATATGTTGCACCTCAGAGGATTCATCCATTATCAAATCATCAGTGGCTATCATCAGGTCAGCACATTCTACATTTTGGTCCACAGATCCCGATGGTAGCAAAATACCTTGAGTGGACTTCACATCGTCACTTGATGAAGATGTTTCCTTAGGAATTGCATCTTGTTGACTGCCTGCAGATTTTTCTTCCATGCTGGACATGGGAACTTCCTTGGTAATTAGGGCATCTTCTGATGCCGAACGTACAGTTCGAATTGCAACATGCTCATTCTGATCGTGAGACTGACCTAGCATATCGGTCATGTTGTCTTCCATGCTATTAAAACCACTGGTTGATGCAGATGTCATATCTTCAGTTGATACAAGATGGTTATCAGAAGAGTGGCATTGCGCATTAGATAAACCAACTTGTACTTCGGTGTCACAATTCAGATGCTCTGTATCTTGCTGAAGACTTGACTGCTCTGTATCTCGTGGATGAGTTGGCTGAGAGTCATATTGTTTTGCATTAGACAGGTGCCTCTCCCGTGGCCATGAAAGCTTAGTTAGAAACTTGTCAAATCTTGGTTTCACCTCCTTATCAATCCACATTGTAACAGGTTTGGATTGAAAAAATATAACAAGTATCAGGACACAGATCAAAACTATAGCAATTATGAATATCACAGACAGGGATGTTGCAACATCCCTGCAGCACCCTGCAGCATAGGCACCAATTAGGCTGAGCAGGTCAGCTATGACACACACAAACAGTGCCTGAGTCCTTATCCCATGCATGCTCAGTTTCGTGCTCAGAAGCAGTATGATGGTGACCAAAGATGCCACAAAAGATGTTGCATTGCAACAAATGAAAATATTGAAGCGGCGGAGGTTGTGCCTGCGAAGTACAAAAGTAGCTGGACGGTATCCATAACCATTATTTTCAGCCCAAAAGCCACCAGGTGGACTCATCCCAGCTTGGTATGTGATAGTAGCAGCAAAAGTCGCAAGCATCAATATGAACTTGCGAGCCTCCTCGATCTCTTCATCCTCATTTTGTATGCTGCTTTGTTCCTCAGGCACATGTCCATTTTGGCTGGTCCTTTGCTCATCGGAGACATGGCAAATGGATAGGATTAGATTCAACAATGCCTGCAGCTTCCCTATAATCTGCTGTCGGAAATTCTGCGCCATCTCCTTTAAAAGCTTCGGAACTACCCTCATAAATACTAGGAGGATATGAATTCCAACATAGAGGAACACAGCAAAAACTAGCGCCAATATGTAAGAAGACGACCTTAGTGCTCGGCAGCTCCCTGCAGCAAAGGCTCCCATAAGGCTGAAAAGGTCCAATATCATGGTTACTTGCATCGAGCGAAGCCATACTTGCTGGCTTGACACTCCCCTACTTAGAAGCAAGATGATTAGGACCAGAGAGGCAGCAAAGGCAGTTGCATTGCAGTAAAAGAACACTTCATATCGTTCGAAGAAAGCAACTGGAAGGAGAGGATCACCAGCATGGTGGTGGTTGCGGTTGTTAGTCCAAAATCCCCCTGGTGGGCTCAATCCAGCAAAGTACGTGACATTAACAGATAGCATAGCTAGAAGGAGCAAATACTTACGCAGCCTCCACAAAAGCTCAAAATCAATCTTGGTTCTGGATTCATGGCTGCTGTCTGCTGCCAAACTGTCGGACAAGTTATTGCCAAAATCTTGCCTGTTGATGACGATGCCCATCTCGGCATCTTGTCTGAGTCTGCTGTTGGCTGCTTCATCTGCTATCTGATAGTTGTTGCCTGCTGGTTCAGGGGTAATGGAGCTATTGATAGGAATCGTAGTAGGCTCAGTTTGCTGGCGATCTGCTGTATCATCACTCCCTAGCTGAGGTGGCATGATGGAATTGTCCTCCACTGCATACAGATTCATGGTGGAGGGCTCTTCAGACCAGTGAACATAGCTTCAGGATTTGTGGGTGGCTCAAGGATGGAGTTACTAAGAAGGAGGGGTGACGAGAAGGATAGAAAGGTAGGAGAAGACTAGCTGAGGTCAATTCTGAAAGGACAGCTGCCCTTTCAAAAATGTGGTTGTTGTGGGGAAGATTGCACTGTTCAGTCATTTTTGTATTGTAGCACATGTATGCTCCGCCGCTCAAGTGGGTTGCAAAGTATAGTAAATGACGAGTTGGACCCAGTCAACGATACCAATCTAGAAAAAACTCATCAGCATATAGAATCAGGGAAACACCATCGAATTGATCTGTGTTAGGATAAAGAAAAGTAATAGTGGGGCAACATAGTACAACTGATAGGCCATCTTACCGAACTTCAAGCCATGATATTCCAGTACTCAAATGATTGCTATAATTTTAAGTAGCCAAATTTGCAGCTTAATTCTGTGCCTAAATATAGTACAACGTATATGTTTATAACAAAAAAAGGTTATATTTGTTATACAACTCTAATAATTATAACAAAAAAAATATAGCTGTATTCTTTATAGAATTGTAACGACTCTCTTATGCAAATGATTAACCAGGACACACCACAATCAATAGCATAAATATTCCTTTTTTTCCTCCTATCAACATTGTAATTTTTATCCTTAAGAACAAACAAGGCAGACTCCTTTTTCTATCATTTTGATAACATTGATTTTTTATAACAGAAATATCATTCCGAGCCTCTACGGCCGAACCAAGGATGTACAAAGTCCAAATCTATGGTACAGAGTATCAAATTACAATATAAAACCAAAATTTCAGGAAATGGGTCAGGACCAAGCTGAATGATTATTGATCTGTTTTGATAACATATCAGATAAATGAACTGTAAACAAATGTTAGCTACCAGAATATCCTCAAAAGATAATATCTTTTCCTAAAAATCACTTCGTGACAGATAAATAAATAATGCAGGGTAGCTGGAGATATAAACCGGAAAGCTACAGAGTATAGCAAACTGGCGATTGTAAGTAACAAACTTAAAATGTAACATGCAGTATGGTTGAATAAGAAGCAAAAGCAACACCACACCTGACATGGCAAGGGATTACGGATGTTCAAATTTTGATAAAACTGAAGGGCTGGAGCGATCCATAAGCCATAGTGAGCGCCACAATCATTGTTCAGAACTTCAGATGACTGGAAGGTCTTGAGAGTTGAGAGGGGCATCATGTCGCATCTCCTCGCGCCATCAACCACTTGGATGAGGCCAGCGCCAGGCCCCGCATCCTTTTCTCTCCTCCCAGACTCAGAAGCCATCCTGGCATAGGGGCATCTTACGTCGCCCTCACCGCATGGAAGCGGCCAAGAGCGACGGCCAGTCGACTAGTCTACTGGTAGAGTGGTAGTCTAGTACTACTGCAGAGCGCGCGGGCATCACGGTGCACTGCTGAGAGGCCCACCAACGAAAGCCTCTTGGCAGCTGGCACCCTTGGGCATTCCGTCGAGCACCGTGCGTGCAGCGCAGTGGGGAGACCCGCAAGCCGACGGCGCTGGGTGCAAGAGCCAGGCCACTGGCCAGGACGTGCAGAGCCCCAACACCAATACACCATGGTCTCCCGGTCTTCGCCAAAGTGCTCCGGCTCCTGGCGCTATGGTAGAGGAAAACCGGCCAGGAACCGAAGGCATAAGGGCGTGACGAGAAGGATAGAAAAGGTTGGAGAAGACTAGCTGAGGTCAATGCTGAAAGGACAGCTATAAAATGGACGGTTGGGAGGGACTGAA
Source organism: Raddia distichophylla (assembly GCA_005191435.1). Lineage (NCBI taxonomy): Eukaryota > Viridiplantae > Streptophyta > Magnoliopsida > Poales > Poaceae > Raddia > Raddia distichophylla. The sequence continues at coordinate 117,281 of SPJY01031471.1, forward strand.
CGGTGCAAACCTCCCCACAACAATAATCACGGAAACACCATCGAATCGATCTGTGTTAGGATAAAGAAAAGTAATAGTGGGGCAACATAGTACAACTGATAGGCCATCTTACCGAACTTGAAGCCATGATGTTCCAGGACTCAAATGATTGCTATAATTTTAGGTAGCCAAATTTGCCGCTTAATTCTGTGCCTAAATATGGTATAGCGTATATGTTTACAACAGAAAAACAGTTATATTTGTTATACAACTCTAATGATTATAACAAAAAAAAAATAGCTGTATTCTTTATAGAATTGTAAGGACTCTCTTATGCACATGATTAATCAGGACCACCACAATCAATAGCATAAATATTTCTTTTTTTCCTCCTATTAACATTGTACTTTTTGTTCTTAAGAACAAACATGGCAGGCTCCTTTTTGTATCATTTTGATAACATTGATTTTTTATACACACATGTTGTATGATATTGCCTGATTAAAAATCATATTATGAGAAACTTCATGAAAACTCATACAAGAGAATGAGAGTACTATACTAGATCTTCTGAATCACTACGGACCTTTGTTCAGGGATTCTTTCCATGAACCTTACAACTCATGAAATCATATCATTACTATTCTATGAATACATTCACGGAATGTCAAGGTAGGTAATGTTTTTGTGAATAAATCTATTAGATTATCGCGCGATTTCACCTGAACTACCTCACTTTCATCAATCTACTAGAGCTCGTGAGGGTAGAACAATTTTGGAACAATATACTTTGTGATATTACTCTTAATGCAGACTGTTTTCATTTGCATCACGCAAACAACATTATCCTCATAAATAATTGTGGGGGTATCGATGATATCAACGCCACATGACTTTTGGATGTGGTTTACCATCCTTCTCAATCAAGCACACTCTCGTGTGGCTTCATATATATAAGACGATTACCTTAGAGCGGTTAGTGGATGTGGCAACAAGTGTTTGCTTATATGATTTCCATGAAATTGCAGTATCACCGTACAAGTAAACAAACCTAATATGAGATTTGGCCCTTTGCGGGTATGACATGTACCCGTGACTGTTTATCCCATCATGGTTTCTGGCTCGTTCCTCCCTAGAACAACCCAAGATCTTGTGTACCTTGCAGGTACCTAAGGACAATTTTAACACTGGCAGAATATCTCCTAGTTGGTGTCGCGCTGTACTATCCAATAAGTTAACTGCAAAACCGATATCAGGCCTAATACAGTTGGCAAGATACACGAGTGCACCAATAGAGGGTAAGGGACTTCTAGTCCCAAGATCTCCTCAATCTCAGTCCTAGGTTTAAATGAATCTTTGTTCGTTTTTAGGACCTGACCACCATGGAGCTCAGAAGATGTGCTTTACTTATATTAAATTTCTTTCTTACCTTATGGGTATAGGAAGTTTGATGCACAAATATCCCACTCGACAAATGCTCGAGCTGTAGGCCTAAACAAAATTTGTTTTTACCAAAATATTTTATTTCAAAATCTGTCACTCAGTGAGTACTTGCTTCACCAATGTCTTTTGCCATTCTGATAATATTCAGATTATCAACATAGATTGAAATAATACAAAATTCATTCGGGGATTTCTTTATAAACATGAAGGGACAATTATCATTGTTTGTATATCCCTTCTTCAGAAGGAATTCACTTAGTTAGTTCTACCACATCCTACCGAACATTTAGGGCCATATAGAGATTTCCTCAACTTGACTCTGTATATCTTTGTATCTCCTCGATTTGGGATTTTAACGAGGGACTCAATGTGCGAATCTAGTGACCCATACAAATATGTGATCACTACATCGATTAACTGCATTTTAAAATTCATACTTGCTGCCAGAGATGTTAGATATCGGAAGGTATTTCACTAATGACCGGAGAGTAGGTCTCATCACAAGTAACTATAGGTCTCTGTGTCAATCTTGTGTCACAGGTCTCACTTTATATGTCACCACCTAGTACTTTTCATCCCTCTTTTGGATGAATACCCATTTAACTACTACTTGGAGTACCTTGGTGGATTTGGCTCCACTGGGCCAAAGGCATTTCTTTTATTAAGCGAGCACACTTCATCATCAACAGTTTCTTTCCGCTTAGCCTAATCTGAACGCTTCTGGCACTTTGTCTTGATCTTAGGTTCCAGGTCTAATTCTTCCAAAGACTTAGTAATTTTTAATGCAAAATAGATGTCGACAATAGTGGGATTTCTTTAAATTTATATAACTCTTAAATTGATATAATTCGTGAAAATTTCCTCTTTTATGTCATTTGACACCTCTTGATTTCCAAACACGATGGGGCTATTGATACAATATGGAGGCTTTATGTTACGTGGTCGGTCTGAGATTAATTAATTTCGCAACATGCCGCACCGCGTGGCCCCAACAACTGGTGGGGAGTTTGCAATTTTGTATTAAAGGTCTTGCTATTAATTAAATCGTCTTTATTAATGATTCTACCAGGCTATTATGAGTGTGCACATGTGGTACAAAATGATTTACTGTTATGTCCATGTCCATGCAATAATTAGTGGCTTGCCTTCAGAGCATTGGAGCAATCGAGAGAGCCAATGAACAAATCACGCAAGGCATGATCAACGTCCCTTAATGTGATTATCCGAGTTTCGGCAAGCATTGGTGGACATGTTAAAGCTAGCACTTATGGTTACGTTTGTTTGGTTCGATCAGATAAGCACACGCCAAGGGTCTTTTGACCAAGGTGACTACCTCCACCGCATACCTCATGCCATCGATAAAGGTATACTATACTCTAAAAGATTTCTTCCTTCCATCGGTTACTCTATCCAAAATTATAGTATTTTTAAGTGGTTGTCATGGATGCTCTTAATGGACTAGAGTTTTGTGATCGGTTACTTTTTTTTTCCTTGCGGTGACGTCGTTCTTATTCTTTCCTCACTCGGCTCCTAGCACGTGGAGGGGGACACTGCCTTGACTTGGATCCATCTAGACCCCGGCTCTCGACACTCGAATCGAGAGATGTCTTGATAAGAGCATGTAAATACATCTCAGCAATCTCTAAACCATCTCTAAGATTTACATTGTATCATATATATAAGAGAGAGCATGCATAGATATTTGAGCAGTCTCCAAAGTAAGAATCAACTCCAAACGAGAATTAAGAAACTTTATATGCGAACAAATTATCTATAAAAGCATGCTGCTACATCTACCATTGTATATTTTATCACTAGTGTTGTATTTAGATGATATGACAATAGTTACAAACAGCTGCTATATCAATCATTGCATGTGCTCTAAGACATGGACGAATACGCGTACGGACGCCCGGGCTGTGACCGCAGAGTCTGCACTGGCTTTTCTTGCGGAGGTATCGGGGCCAGTTTGTTCTTACCTCATGTTTGCTCGTTGCTAAGGGACACTCACAAGTCACAACACGGGAGCACAACCAAGGTTTCGGGGAGAAGGCCGTGCGTGACATGACATGATCAAACCTTGCATGTGCTCGAGTGCTACAACTGGGAGAAAGTTCAGTGACGCTCGTGTAATAGTTTCTTTCTCCTCCTGTGCTTAAGGTCATGTTCACAGATCTAGGTCACGACCCATAAAGGCAGTCACAATGCAAAGTTTGTACGAGAGTTTCTTAAAATTGAGAGAATAAACAAGAAACGGTGAAATAAGCCATCCATCCATTATAATGTATCTTATGTATTTAATATATATCTCTTCATTGACTACCTTAATTGTTTGGGCCATTTATGAAACGACCATTACCTTATAGTGGGGTTTCTTCAGTGTTTTATAGCATTGGATTATGTGAAGAAACAGTTTCTAAACTAAGAAACAGTTTCACTCACTCTCTCTCTCTCTCTCTCTCTTAATTAATAGGCTGCCACATCAGATTTTTGTCCCACATGGCACATGTAGAAACTATGTAAGAAACTGCGTTGTAAGTGCCCTAGTCGCAGAGGGGGCTGCGACATTAATTCGATTTTGCTCTTTCCCTATGCCCAAGGCCATGCACTACCTTGTGGCCTTGAGCACAGATAGGTACCATCCACCGACTAAAAAAAACGTGTGTTCCGAAAGCTTTTGAGGATTGAGTTTTACCTTCCTCAGACAGTTATTTCACGTTAAACGTACCTCAGGGTACCAGTTGCCCATTACTTAAGGACAGGTAGCTACCTGGGATGACAGTTGCGCTTTGGGCAAGCCCTTATCCGATGGTGCATGTGTTGATCATGAATCCTAAAGACTTATAGTCTCCAAGGTGATCGTCTCTGTGATAGCTCGGCCTGTGACGGTTGAGCGCATTAGGGCTACTGATCATATCAAGGCGGGACGATATTTTAGGGATAGTTTACAATGAATAGCTATTCATCGATGCGAGAAACTAGGCCCCTCATCGATCTTATTTAGTTTATTGAGGGAACCACATCCTTTTCTTCATAGGCTTGATTATTGGAATGATCAACACACAGGATAGAGGAAGATGGTGTTTTTTTACCATGGTTCATGCCCTTCCTAAAGGAAGTAACAACCCTACGTCCAGCCTTCTTTTGCTCTATTGGATATAAGTGCAAATGAAGATCTCAATCCGAGCTCAAGGCAAGGCATCGAGATCTAGACCAAACTATGTGGCTGATCTAGACGAAAAAGCATCTTGCCGAGTGTATAGATAGTTGTGATCGTGATTCGTGTGTGGATGTATGGATTGGATGTTTAGAAGGATCAATTCATCTGAGTCTTCTACCACAATCCTCTTAGAACTAACGAGCACTTTAAACCAATTAGAACTCTCAGAATCATCGGCTTTCCTCTTGGAATCTACCATTCCAACAAAGCCGACTGGAAAAGGTTCCATATCAATCTGTGAATTTTTACCTTGATACCGAAGTTGTCCGCTCTCAATCACCTTTTGCACAACTTGTTTGAAAACATTGCGTTCACTGGTGGCGTGCGAGTAAGAATTATGCCACTTGCAATATTTTCGCTTCTTGAGTTCTTCGAGTGGGGGAATCACATGCCCCTGCTTGAGCCGAATTTATTTCTCTTATAATAGATGATCGAAAATCCAATCACACTTAGATGTGTCAAAGGAATATTTACTCTTCTCGAAGTTCTTTGGCTTTATCCACCCAAACTCGAATTCTTTCTTACTGTTCACCCACTCAGCAATATATGCGCCAACATCTTCAGCATCGGAGTCATCTGAGTGAAGGACCTCATCAGCATCCACAACATTGATAGCTTTGTCTTTACCCTTATTATTGTTATTGTTCCGACACTCCTTCTGACCTGGGTAAGAATTATCTGAGAATCGGCTTGCATACAGCGCGATCTTGTGAGTCAGATGAGAAATATCAACAAATTCTTGATTGCCCACCTTCTTCTGATTAACGGGTAATAAACCCTTGAAAGCCAATTCTGCTAATTCATTGTTGGACAGTGAAAGGCTATAACATCGGTTTCTCACCTCCCTGAACCGACGTAAATAATCATTTACTGATTCACCAAACTTTTGCTTAATCATCATAATATCGGTAATTCTTACTTCATTCTCTCCCGAATAAAAATATTCATGAAATTTCTTCTCAAGATCTGGCCAGGAGCTAATGCTGTTCGGAGGAAGCGAAGTAAACCAGTTAAATGCCGACCCCGATAGCGACAGGGAACAATCGGCATTTAAGTGTGTCCTTTGAAGCAGCCTCTCCACATAATGCAAGAAATCTAGCAACTGTTCGCGTGTAGAGGTGTTATCACTTCCGCTGAACTTTGCGTTCGCGAAATCAGGAACTCAATATTTATGAGGAAATTCTGTTTCATTGAAAGCCGATGGATACGGCATGGTATAATGTGGAGCAATCTTAGGAGTGTTGAACCCGCACTGTTTCATCATGTTGTACACCAGGTTCCTCGTCATCTCCTCTATATTCTCATTCATCCCATAGTTAACCGGCTGATAGATCGGATCTGGTACCGGAACCATAGCCTGATTACTCGATACCGCCTGAATCGGATTTGGGTTAATTGCCCCTAGCGCAGGATTGAAAATTTGATTCGGGTTAACCGCCAGCGGAGGATTTGGCTGAAGAGCCACAACATGAGAGGGTCCTGCTGGGGTATTTCCAATCTGGGTATATGGAGGATATCGGTTTCTCAAATTCATCTCTTGCGGGATATTCCGATTTCTTGGAGGAGTCTGCCTAGTCATGATATTATGCAAAGCAGCACTAGTCCCCTCTTATATAATCCGCCCTAAAACCGATGATTGATCTAGCATTGATCGGTAAACGGAACTGTTAATCTGATCTCTTATGACTTCAGAAAAATCCCTAGTGAGCAACGGATCTCCAATGAAAGTTTTTGTGATCTAGCCACTGCGGGTTTTTCGATAGCCTGTCAGCATTCTTTTCTTGTTTTCTTCATGGATTTCAGCGAGCCTGTCTTCAACTTCCTTTTTCTGATCAGGGCTCAATTCATCAAACGTAGCAGCTTCTGCGGCGAGCTTAAGTGCTTCTAACGCCACCTCGGCATCAGTGCACATCATCTTCTCGATTTTTGATTCTTGGGGTCCCACTGGGCGTGCCAAAAAGTGTGTTGACACGAAAAGTGAGATCTTCGTGAACACACGTGTCGAAGCGTTAAGCCTGTGCTTGCGTCGCAACTAAAACCAAGCGTGCCAGTCAATTTGACCTGTGAATTGACAAGAAATAAATTGTCAGTGACAAGCCCTAATAGGGTTTAGGAAACAGCCAAATCAGGTTTTTAATAATCGGCTTTAGTGTATCCGATTATTTATTCTATCGGTTTAATGTCCGATAGAGCAGTAGATGTAAATAAACAATTTAACGTAGATTTCTTTATCTCTTTTGTGTATTTTATAAGTAAAATTAGTAATAAAACATCAGATTAATTTATTAGATTAAATCAGGAAATAGACTGAATAGATCGGTTAAGCCAAGACAGTATTCAGATCCAAAGCTAGATGTAAACCGATTAGAAGATTTAGAACTAACGTGGGTAAATACAACACTGATAAGTAAATAACTACACATGCAAGATCCTAAAACAGGCATACACAAGATCAATTAAACGAGACAGTTGCATACATCGGATTCAGGAAAAAAACATATAGAGTAATCACTAATCGCATTGCAGGATAAATACATATTACAGATCGATTGAACGAGACAGTGTAACATGCGAGAACACATTAAAGATCGGTAAAACCCGAAACAGTTTAACATACTTCGTATACATGAGATCAAGATGATACAGCCATACATACGGGGTACAAGAAGAGAATCGATTATTCAATCGAGATAGCTCTACCTGCGAGTTGAAGCCTTTCGACGAAGTCGATCGCATTCGAAAAGAGTAGTTGTGTTTTGTGTATGTCGTGTGTCGTTTTCATGATACCTAAGGTCCTATTTATACTATTACAAACCGATACCGATACGACCTAATTTCTCGCAACTAAGTTGAAGACATCTTCAGATCGAATCTTCGTAATTCTTCCGGAGTCATGTCATCATCGGAATTTCTCAATATGCGTCTTTCTTTTGTCAATGAAGCCCATTTTCTGATTCGGCCCAGTAATCTCGATAAAATTAGCCACTTCGCAATATCTGATTTTCCTGTCAAATTTGGGTGTCAACAAGTTGTTGCTAAAGAATTCGAGGATACTTCTCGTGACTTTAATAATACTTTATATGCATTTTCACATTGGTGGTTTGACTAATTTTAAAACTATGTTACTAATTCTAGAGTCCCTGTGTCAAGTGTAAATTTTTCTTAAAATAATGTAATCAATAACGTGGGGAAAAATCTAGCAATAGGCACTTAAAACTCAATAACGCGGGGAAAATGCTATTAATACTCTGAATGAAGCTACCCAAAACAATCCGTACGTACTGATATATTTAGTAATCGTGTTTATTGACTGATAGTTTCGAATCATTTAAGTTCGCAATTCAGTTCTTTTTTGTAGTGCAAAATTTTGTTAATTTTATGACTTTTTTTTAGTGAAATGTACGCAAGAGATTACAAACAGTACTTGAATTAGTTTAGCAATCCATAAAAAAAATAAAGGTCAGCAAGATTTTTTCTCTGACCAGTCTTCAGTAAGCACAGAACCTTTCTTCTCTCTCCTCATTTTTTTTTCCCGGTGTGTACTGTGTAGGTGGGTTTTGTACGGGCCATCTGTATTCATAAAAGCAGATGAGATGTTTTTGTGTCTCCAATCCACATTCCTTGAACCACGCTGCAGCTTGCTCTTTTCCGCTCTCACCCGGAGATTCGTCGTCTGCCCATGGTTTGGTGCCTATGGCTTCTTCTTCCTGTTGTCTTGGCGAGTAGGAGGCGACGTATGAAGCCGATTGAGGGACTCCAGTGGCTGTTCGTTTGTGAGGCGATTGTCCTGATAATTGTTGGCACTGGAGGCTGCTGTTTCATTGTTTTGTTGTCGTTCTGATTTGACAGCAAAGCACGGCTTCGATGGTTTTGTGAAGAAACTGTGCAGATTTGTAGATCCGGCTTTTTGAAGGTTAGAATCAACTATTCTTTGAGTTACCTGCAATGTTCAGATTATGAAGCTGTTAGAGATTTGATTAATTTTATAAGATAAGTACAGATTTTAAGTTTTATTTGCCATTGTTCAATTTAGTGAAGTGTATGAAGTTATAAAGTACAATAGATGCAAATATATATTATTTAACGAAATCTGTTTTAAGCTGCATACAACTTGAATGTGGAATGTTGTTTTGTATGAAGTTATAAAGTACAATAGGTGCAAATATGTAATATTTAACGAAATTTGTTTTTATTTGTATACAACTTGAATGTGGAATGAAGATCTAGAAGATCTCTTTGTACACAATATTTTTGGCCATATCTTCGGCTGGACATTCTGAGTCATCGATCAACACTTTTAGCCCTTTTTTGTTCGTTACTCTAGATAATGCTACATATAGTTGTCCGTGGCAGAACACTTGCTTATGCAAGTATATGCCAACTTTGTTTAGAGACTGACCCTGGCTCTTATTTATTGTCATAGCAAAGCAAACTGACAAAGGGAACTGTCTTCTTTTTAACACGAAAGGCCAGTTTGTATCGCTCGGTGACATGATTATTCTAGGTATGTACACCTTATCTCCCACGTTTGTTCCTGTGATTATTTGTGCCTCAATGTACTTATTTCCAAGCTGTGTGATTGTCATTCTAGTGCCATTGCACAAACCTATAGCCTGATTGATGCTACGAAGGAGCATTACTGGTATTCCAACTTTGAGTTTTAGCCGGTGGTTTGTGTGAAACTCAGTGTAGAAGCAGTCATGAGACTTGCTTGCTCCAACGGCTGCAATAGGCACTTAAGGAATGCACAAATAAGTAGAAAAAAATGTAAGGAGTAAAAAACATTATAGATTTAGACGCAGCGCAAGCGGGTGGATGCCTGCGTGACGGGTGGTGAGCCACCGGCGGCGACCTGGAAACCACGGTGGCTCGGCCGGCGGAAGGACAGATGTAGAAGTAGAACACTCACAGCAGCGGCTTCCAACGGGTGGGCAGCGACAGCACCTCGAGAAGCAGAGCACAGGAGGTGAAGGCGGCTCGATGATGCGCTGGTGGAAGTAAGGTCGGGCCCTATATAGCAGCGTCATGGTGGACACGGGAGGAGCCGGCGCTTCGGGAGTAGGTTTGTAGGCCAGTAGTGGTGGGCTGGTGGCCCAAGAAGACAGGCACGACCCGCAAGAAATTCGAGTTGGCCCAGTTTGAGTAGGAGTCGCCATGAGATGGATTCAAGGTGTAGGGGCAAAGGTGGATAATTTAAACGAACTTTAAGTGATCCAACTTCTAATCGTGTGCGTTGGATGAGAGAAAGACGGTGAGATCTGTAGTTGGATCTATGCCAAACCACTCCATTATAGAGTAGTTTAGATTTAGATTTAGATTTATGCATGGTATCTTTGTTTAACTCGGGATCAATTAGTTCTGGCGATAAAACAATGAACGAACATGCTGCTCTCATACGAAAAACTCATGTGACCGTTTCCGCCGGAAATAGCCCTGTCAAAACTAAAACGGTATGGAAGCTCTCCAATTTGAATATTAAAAAAATAAACTTTGTTATGCACATATCCGTGGAAATACCCAAACCCTGAGTTCGTAGCTCACCAAATCTGCGTCAAAACTGTTTGTACCTTTGAATCAGGGGGCAAAATTGATGCGGACAAACAATTGCTCCATGGGATCGAGGAGGATGATTCCGTCGTTTCCGATGAGTTCCTCAACTCCACTACCTTCGGCTTCGAATACTCAATACTCCCAGTCCTAGGGACCGGCGGGAGAGGGGGCCGGCGGCGAGGATGCAGCAGCCGTGGCAAGGATTCACGTGAGGTGTGGAGGAGGGTCGGGGTCGGCGTTTTGTGCTGATTACGGGAGGTGCGAGCCACACGAACTAGGTCACATGCAGGCAGCCGTAACAAATACAAAACGGATAGCACACCTACGTGAATCAGCATCACGTATAGTATACAAACTCAATCACATGCACGCGGCCGTAATAAATACAAAACGGAGAGACTCCTACTAATTAATTACCTAATCCCTAGAGCATCCGTAGTAGGCACTCTATAATACTGTAGCTCTGGATAGAGTGTCTGATGTCAGAAATAAATCTTTTAGAGTGCAGTGTAAAGTCTGAAGAAAATTTAGAGGGAATGATAGAGGGAGTAGCTAATAGTCACTACAGGAGAAGGCAACAGTACCGACGGCCAAAGCCGTCGATAAAGAAAACAGAACCATCGGGTTTAAATAGTGTCGACGGCCAGCCGTCGAGAAACAGCCGTCGAGTCAAAGTCGTCGAGAGATGGAACTGGTATCGATGGCCCGGCCGTTGAAACTACTATTCTCGACAGCTACGACATAGGCCGTCGATACAGATACCGCAGACGCCGTTTCCGTTATGCGAGTTCTTTATCGACGGCTAATATCAGGCCGTCGACACTAGTTTTGGTGGGTCCCACGGCCGCCTGCTCCGATGACGTGGATGTAGAAACTCAGTGTCGACGGTTCAGTGTAAGCCGTCGATACTATTTGTGGCCAGTCAGTGTCGACGGCTGGAAGTAGGCCGTCGATACTGCCTCAGCTGCAATGCAGTGTCGACGGCTAATGTATTGCCATCGAGAAAGCTCAAGAGCGAAAAAAAAAAGCAGTCAATTTGGAAAAAACATAAATTTCTGCGGCTGCCGCCGCTGCCCCCAACAGCAGCAACAGCCGCACCTGCAAACAGTGGCGGAGACAGGGGGGCTGGCAGGGGCCTGGCCCCCCTATGATTTATGTGCAATACTAAGTAGTAGTATATAGGATGCTTCATCAGTGCCAAGGTTACACCCTTCTAATTAATTTACAAGACTAGTTTCAGCTCTAAGAAGAATACTATTAGTATTGATTAAACATTCTTACCCTACTAATTTATTTTATATGACTACATAGTTGTTTGAAGTTTTCTTTTCAAAGAAAATGGTTTTAATTTATAGTTTACGAATTAATATATTTTATCAAGAACATTACATACCATAGCAAATATACTAAGGTGTGTAATGTATATTCAATAACAGTGTTAGTGCACAATATTTCAATATTTAGCAAAATTTCACATACTGCTTCATGACGTATATACGTTTAGGGCTTGATCAATTGTAGCCCATATTATTTTCCAAACACTTAAAATATTTTTATTAGCTAGTTATCATAGTGTCTAATATGAACATAATTATATTATCGGTGTGCAATCTTCTTTTTTTCTAAAGAATTACATAAAACTTGCTATACATATACATGTAATCTATTTATTTAGTTTTTTCCACATCATCCACAACTTGACTCAATGCCATGTGAATATGCAACAAAAATTGTGTCAGTTG
>SPJY01031471.1:131646-294633 GCA_005191435.1 Raddia distichophylla
AAACTCCGAAGCACTTATTTTATGCACAGGAGAACCTCTTAGAGTTATGCCGTCGAAAAACTCATCTCGAACCCTCCGGTACCACAACGCGACGTCTGCTCGCACGGTCGTTCGTAGGCTGTCCACTGGGACGCCCATAAGGGGCTCCACTGGACAATTCGGAAACGCGTGTCACATCTCGTATTAGAGCAGAACGAATCATCGTCCGTGTTCCATACGAGATGTGCCGTTTCCGAACGGGTGACGTACGGCTAGGTGACATGCCCTAAACTAATCCACGGACGATAGCAAATCACACGGCAATCAGTTTAATATATTTTTAAAATACATTTTATTTTATTGTCCTACATTTTTTATTATATTATATACTATTTTTTCAAATTTTTAAATATATTTCAAACTATTTTTTAAAATTTTTACTATTTTAAATAATGTAATTATTGTTAATCATGATTATATTATAATTAGGGTGGAGGCGGCTGGACGGCGACGGGGAGGCGGCGCGGCGGCGTGGAGGCGGCCACGCGAGGCGGTGTGGCGGCGGCGCGGCGAGACGAGGCGGGGAGGCGGCGCGGCGCGAGGCGTGGAGGCTGGGGACTTAGCGTTTTCGCTAAGTCCCCGAGGCCGCGCTCCCTGTATACCTAGTCCAGTCTCGACGGCTAACCCTAGGCTGTCGACACTAGGGAACACAGTTATTCTGTGTCGACGGCGTATCAATTGCCATCGACACTAACTCAGTTATCCTGTATCGACGCCCTTGTCTCAAGCAGTCGACACTTTCGTCGGGGTAGATAGTGTCGTCGGCTTGTATGGAAACCGTCGAAACAAGATATACTTAGTGTTTCATTTGACTACCGTCGAGTAAGGTCCATAGTACCGACGGCATATAGCAAGGCCGTCGAGAACAGTGCCTGTCTCAAGGGCAACCACCCTAATGGGCATCAATGGTCAAACCACTCTGTTTAAATTTTTAAAATTTGAAAAACCTAATTTTAAATGTTTAAACTGTTCCATCTTACTTTTAACTGGGAATTACACACCTAGAAAAAAATTCAAAAAATTTAGAACTTCCTTTGAGGTCACCCCTTTGAAACCTGAAGCTTTGCGGAGAAGTTCACCTGGAGTTTCATAATTCATGTGATCAAAGCAACGTTAAACATCCCATTTCAATTTAAAATATTTTCATTTGTAATTTTAAATTTAAGTTTTCCCCACTACTCAATAATCAATAGCCGCACGCCCGCACCTAGCAAATTTTTGAATTTTTGACTACTAAAATTGAAAATATGAAATTTAAACATTATTTAGTACTTTAATTAACAAGCTATATCTGTTCAATATTCCTCAATTCAAACATGACAAAAATAACTACCCAAAAAATTAACAAAATGCAACATTCCTAATTTTTATTTCAAATAAAATAGCAAATTCGAACAAATATTGAAATAAAATTTGAACAAAAGGGATATGAAAAAATGTACAGAGTCGACGGACGACGGCATATGATGAACCGTCGAAACTATTGACACTAATATCGACGGCTTAACATCTAGCAGTCGAGAAATATAGACGGCGTCACCACAGGCTGCCTGCCCGTGGGCCTTCGCCGATAAAACTCGACGGCTGCACTGTGGCCGTCGATACAGGTCAGTTGTTTAGTGTTGTCTCGACGGCATGTATCTGGCCGTCGATACTGTGTCGCAGGTGTCGACGGTTTTTTATTGGCCGTCGATTTAGTATTTGGCAGTCGACTCTATTTTCGTTTCCTGTAGTGAGTGAAATAGAGGGTGGGGATAGAGTAGCAGATGTGGATGCTCTTTGATATGAAGTGACAAAGGTGGGTAATTTAAATGATGTTTAAGTGATTCAACTCGCAATTATGACTGTTGGATGAAGGGATATGGACAGATCAGATCTGTTGGATTTAGGATAAAACTGTACAATTATAGAGTAGTATATAGATAAGTAGATAAGTAGATACAACAAGGAGGGCGTGCCTGGAAAAGCCATGCACCTCTACATTCCTGACCCTACAGGCCAAAACATCAACTAGCATATGCCCATATGAATCATTAGCTTATGATTATAAACAGGGTGCAAGCTGTCGTAGGTTGGAACCGATCAAATCAACCATGGCAATCCACACTAGGCTGGTGTTCAAAAAGAGAGTAGATTGCAGGCATGATGTTTGAGAATTCAGATAAACCACACTGTTTACACCACAATTCAGATCAAAGAACGCACTAGGAAGAAAGAGGAAGATCATACCTGGCAAAAGGCATTGTAGAGATCACACGGAGGGATCTACCTTTATACTCAAAATTGGTTGGTGTAAGAGGAAGAAAAGAAGGATATGGCACCGAGGGGAGACCAGGTGAAGTCAACTGCACTAGCTGTTCTTTAGGATCTGTCTGCATAAATTACTTTATCCTTCCGCTTCATAAAACTATTCCCTACTTCTCTATTTTTCCGTGTAAAATTCCTTCATATTTATGATACACCGCAAGAAATTATTTCCCTATATTAAGTGCTCTACCTAAACACTAAAAAGTATAGTAATTTAGAGTATCTACCGTAAACATAGAATCCGGGCCTGCCACGGGAGATGCGATGCTTTGCGTGCGGCCGTGGGCGCATCCGTGCCACCAACAAAAATTAAGGACGACATATAACCCCGGAAGTGTATCTTCTCCAGCACTATAGAGGGCCCTGTCACTAAAATGTGGGTCCCACGTGGAGCCCACCATCCTATGGCTCACATGCAACGACAGGATTTCGAAGGATTTACTTCCACATAACCCCCTCGTGTTTCAGCACATGATCGATCACACTGCACTATCCAGCCTACGAGAAAAGCTGATTCAGCCGTTGGGGTATCGTTGAGTTGTTCATGGGGGCATCCAATTCGATCTCCTCCTATTAGCACGGCAGTAATGTCGCAAGCGAGGCCGTAAGCTTGAACCTCAAGCCTCTACCAGCAAGGGCTCATCAAGCTTGATGCTAAGGATGGTCAATTCACAGCATAAGTCTTTCTCTGGCCCCATCATTTTGAAGGCTTCTGGGCTCTAGTGGCTGTTCACCCGAGAGCGTTCCTCGCTAATTCCATTCTCACCTGGCGAGAGCCGGTGATTTTAGGCCTTCCTGATGCTCTGCGAGGCCTTCCTTATTTAGGCGTTCCTTGTTGCTTCACTGTACTCACCCGAGCACGACGTTTGCGGTTCCATCTTGCTGATTGTTGGCCCTCTTTGATTCGTAGTTTTGATTTGGTCCTAGTTTGTTTTGTAAAATTTAGTATTGTTATGCAGGTCATTTGGTGTAATATTTTATAATTCTTTTGAGCTTTATTGGGTTTTCTTGAAAAATTCAGAATTTTTTTTTATAATGCTTTAGCCTTTTTATGTCTTTTTTAATGTCTCTCGGTAAAAATCAAACCACAACCGCAAATCAAAGAGAGCCGTTAACACGTGCACAGGCTAAAGGTGAGATTTCGGAGGACCACTGTTGGCTGTTTGATCGATCCAAGATAAAACTATTTTGATAAAAAAAAACAGAACACGCACATACTGTTTTGGTTGGGACACCGGTTTGGGCGTGGCCGACGAAGATTAGGGTTTCAGTCGAGGAAGGGGATGGACGACTGGCTCAACCAGTACATTTTAGGGTTTCGGGCAAGAGTCGAGTTAGGGTTCCGATCGAGAGAGGGACAAAGGTTGGCTTGACCAGGAGATTAGGGTTCTGGTCGAGCTAGGTTTTCAGTCGATAGAAAAAAGGTTAGGGTTCCGATCGAGGAACGAATAAAAGCGAGGAGAGAGCTTTTGTATTTGAAATCGTAAAGTTTGGAATTTTATAAATTATAAATTATAATGAAAATAATTAATAAAATAAATTCTTATATGTAAATAATTGTTTGAAAATTTAGGGATTTTCATATAAAAAATAATAGAAATTATTTTAACTAGTTTTTTTTTTAAAATAAAACTTGGGACATTCTAATATTTATTAGGATGTCACAATATTTGCGCTTTACTGACAGTTACCCATCAGAGAAACCACTTATCCCTCAAAGCAAACAAGCTGTCAGGTTAGTATTTCCTGATGGCTACAATGCAACGCAGGTTAAAGATCCTTCATGGCTAGCTCACAGTAAGGGAAAATAATTTTGTTGACGGCTAGCAATCGCCAGATTAAATTTTTGCGACATGTTTCGATCGACAAGGGATTTTCTTTTATCCTCACGTGAAAAGCCGTGAGGGAAATGTGACCTAACGGTTGACCATCAGGCAAAATTTATTTCCCTGACCACCTAGACCTGACTGACTTTGGCTGACGGTTGACCATGAGGCCTTATTTTCCTAACGGGTTTACCTATTTCCCTCACGGTTTATGCCTGTGAGGATGCTCAGGACTGGGGTAGTGAGAGGTGTGATTAATTATGAGTATTTTTGTTTATGGTTCCGGAGCACATATCTTTTTCTAAAAAATATATGTCAGAGAAAATTGATTGTTTGGAAACCTTTCACGTTTCTAATAGGATAGACACTACCTGTCAGTCCACTTTATAAAAAATGAACCGGTGTGCATGGCTGGGTTGGACACCTAGCTAGGTATGTGTCAAAGCTTACAAGACCGACCATTTGTATGCAAGAGTTGATATGACCATAGTAAGATGGCCCATGTTACAAATTTAACGTAGTCAAATTTACTTCTAGAATATATTTGTATCGAGTTTGCTAAACATCAGTTGCCTAAAATTTTTTTAACCATTAGTTGATTTTGACTCACCTGGCATCTCATCGGCACCACATTCTTCCTCCTCACCTTGCGGGCTCAAGCGAAGGAGGGCGGATCAACGCTGGCCATTCGGGTTAGGTTGGACAAGGTAGCACCGGCGGCGGGGGCGGGGTGTGGTAAGGCGCCGGCGCCGGCGCTGGTGTCGGTCATAGGCGGCGGAGCTTGAGGCGAGGGAGGGGGAGGAAGCGACAGTGTGGAACATATTGAAGAGGCAGGGTAGAGGGAGAGGGGGAAAAATATAGGAGGGGAGAGATCCGTGGTTGGTAATCCAAAGGCCCAGAAAATCAACTGAGAGTTAAATAACTCTTGATTGATAGCTAGCCAATCCCTTTGTATGTCATAATAAACTATAATGTTCTCGTGATCTCCTAACATGATATCTATCTGCTCTCGGGTACATCCATCCAATAATTTTGTCATCTCTGTTCATGGACTCTTGATTGGCGGAAGTATGTGTTGATATTTTGATCAGATAACCTTAATCATGAGAATGTTGATATTTGGTTTGCACATAGTTGTTGCTCGTTGATGCATAGAGAAGATTTCATGTTAGGAAACCAGACGCAATTAAAATAACCTAAAGCATGTGAACACAGTGACATAACGTGGAATTAAGTTGGTAATAACCATTATGAGTGTTGCTTGTTGATGTCATCTCCTATAGCTAGCTCGTCGATTAGGTTAGATGGCCTGCTTGACAACCATCCGATGCAGAGAGTCGCAGAGGACACAGGTAGTCGTATGATAGTAGTGTAGACTCTTAGTCAGTGTCCTAGAACAGCAGCACAACAACTTGACAGCGTCGACCTTCCTTAAGCTTCAACACTAACCATGGGATCATATAGGGTTTAGAGGGTTAGGGCTTAATGGCGAGTGAATTGATTAGATTAAACTACCATAGTCTTAGTTTATATAGTGCCATGCCCAGGGGCTCCGAAACCATATAGATTAGCGGTGGTGTCCTCCACTAGGACTCCAATTACCTTTGAGATAAGCTCAATTTGGGATAAAACCAAAATTAGGTGATCGCATGGAGTGGGGTTAGTCCAAGATTAATCATAACACTCTCCTTCTTAATCGAAAGACTAACATTCATAAGCTCTTTTTTGATAAAACAACATATCAGATAAAATTCGCAAAATTCATTAAACGATCAACGAGACTTTTGTACACATAGTAGACTAATTCTGTCTTGATCAGTATTTAGTATTTACGTGAGTGGTTTTAGCTGGCCATAGTATCCAAAATTAAAGGCTTTCCAACATACCCATGTCACAACATGACTATTAAAAACATTTTGGTGATAATCCTTTTGTAAGCGGATCCGTAAGCATTTGCTCAGTATTAATGATTAATAATTATAGTTTGATCCTGGATTTTATGTTTCACAATAAGGTACTTAATGTTAATGTGTTTGTCAGCACCATTTGACTTGTTATAATTTGCATAAAAGATTGCGGGTTGATTATCAAAACGTAGATCAAATGGTTTACAGATGCGGTCTACCACTCTTAATCCTTTTTTTTGAGAATTCTACCACTCTTAATCCTAGGGCAAAATTCTTAAGCCATATGGCCTTGTAACATGCCACAAACTTGGTTAGCATTGTGGATGATGCAATAATTGTTTGTTTGGAGCTTTTCACAGTATGGCTTCTGCTACAAGTGTGAAGATATAACCTGATATGCATTACTTAGTATCCACACAACCCACATAATCAACATCTGAATAACCAATAACTTCAAGTTATATTAGATTTCTTATATACGTGAGCATGCAATCTTTAGTGCCTTATAAATAACGAAATACTTTCTCAACGGCTTTCTAGTGGTCCATACCTGGATTTGACTTATATCTACCAAGCATCCTAGTGACAAAAGCTAAACCAAGGAGTGTACACACTTCAGCGTACATTATGCTTCCGACAACTGAAGCATAAGGAATCGACTTTATCCGATCAAATTCATACTAGTTTCTAGACCATTTGTGAATAACATAGACCCTGGGTACCCACAAGGCGGGCCTAAAAGACCACCCGATAAGGGATGGACCTAGTCGGGTGGATAAGGACGTGTACCACTTGGACTTTAGGAGGCTTGCCCGGCAAGGAAAGACTTAGAGATAGAAGTTTATCCCTAATAGGGAAGACACACTTGTAATCCCAGATAACTACGTTGTAATCCCAGATAACTACATATCTGGCTAGAGGATAGAGATAGGAATCCTACCTCATAACTGACCAGGACTTTACCTTGTAACCCTGCCCCCCACTATATAAGGCGGGCAGGGAGCCCCTGGTTCGGCACCTTTATCCACATCTCCATACACATCCATGGAGAGACATCCTCATCCACATTGATCATCAGATCACCATCATAATTCTAGAACACATGACTAGGATATTACCTCTACCGCGAGGGCCTGAACCTGTATAATCCCTTGTCTTGTGTTACCATCGAGTTTGGATCCAGCGCATAACCCCATATATAATCATTGTAGAGATACCCCCTGGTTAAACAAACGTAGACAC
Source organism: Raddia distichophylla (assembly GCA_005191435.1). Taxonomy (NCBI): domain Eukaryota; kingdom Viridiplantae; phylum Streptophyta; class Magnoliopsida; order Poales; family Poaceae; genus Raddia; species Raddia distichophylla. The sequence continues at coordinate 138,968 of SPJY01031471.1, forward strand.
CATTGAAACTTCCCAAACATGTCACCCTTTATAATAGGAGCAAGCGTAGCAGAGCACTCACTCATATTAAATCTTTCAAGTACTCTGCCAACGTAGGCTTTCTGAGATAAACCTAATTGCCTTCGGACCTATCTTGTTGTACTTCAATACCCAAAACAAAAGAGACATCACCAAAATCTTTCATGTCAAAATTTGAAGAAAGAAAACTTTTGATCTCATGCAACATGTCTTATTGTTGCTTGCTAATAATATATCACAAATATAATGTACAAGAATGATAAACTTATTCCCTCTAAATTTAACATAAATGCATTATCATCTTTTTTTTCTTAAATCCAAATCTTCTTAATTTTGTCAAACTAAAGATACCATTGTATACACGCTTGCTTTGGGCCAAAAATTGATTTCATAAGACACCATCCCGTATGCTCGTTACCTTCCACAACAAAACATTCCAATTGAGCCATGAAAACATTCTCTTGCAAATCACCATTGAGGAATGACATCTTAACATACATTTATTCAAACTCCAGATCATAATGAACCATAAGCGCTAGGACAGTCCTTAGCGAATCTTTAGATGAGAGAAGAGAGAAAGTATCATTATACAACTCCATGTCTTTGGTAGATGCCTTTCACAACAAGCCAGCCTTTCATAACAAGGCTTGCTTTAAAACTTTGATTTTTTTCCTGGAGTCACGTTTTGTTTTGTAGACCCATTTATAGCCCACTATTTTGACTCCATCAAGAACTTCTACTAAGTCCCATACATCATTAGTTCTTATATACTTTAACTCATCTTCCATAGTTTCAAACCATTTAGATAAATCCTTACTTATCATGGCCTCTTTATAGGAAGTAGGATCATATCTCTTTCCTATGTCATTCACGTATTTATTCAAATAAACAACATAATAATTCAGAATGGCAAACCTCCAGTCTTGTAGTAATCTTCTCAAAGGTGCATCAGGTTCTACTAATGGTTTTTGAGGCTCAACATTAGGTACTTCATTAGACAATTCTGAGTCCTCAACAGCTGGTGGATCAACGGTGTTGTCGACCACTGGTGCAACAAATTGAGGCATAGGAAATATAGTCTCTTGAATTGGTGGTAAATGAACATTATCTCACCTCTTCTCAAGGTCTACCTTTCTAGGCTCTAAGATTCCACTAAGAATATGTCATGTCTTGTACCAACAAACTTAATGAGACGATCTGAACAATGAAATTGGTACCCTTTTGATCTTTCTAGATACCGCAGTGACAACTTCTAGTTTTATATTCTAATTTTCTAATATTTGGATTAAATATTTTAGCTTTGATGGGACAACCCCACACACACAAAAAAAACTTATGGCCTGTTTTCGCCAAGTCCATAACTCATAAGGTGTTTTAGGACTGATTTACTAGGGACCTGATTCAAAATATAAACAATTGTCTTTAATGCTTCCATCCACAAATTAATTGGTAAACTGGAATTACTAGGCATACTCCATACCATAAGGGTACAATTTGTTCCCTCAGCTACCCTATTTTGTTGAGATTCACCAGGCGTAGAATATTGGACAACTATGCCATTTTCCTAAACATACATAGCAAAAGGTCTAGGAATTTGGCAATAAGGGACATGTCTCATATAATATTCTTCCCCTCGATTAGATTTTACTATTTAATTTTTCAAATTATGTTGATTTTCTACTTCATCCTTAAATATCATAAACTTTTCTAAAGCTTCATATCTATCACGAAAAGGAAAAATATAGCCATAACAAGAGAAATCATCCGTAAATGTAACAAAAGAATTGTAATCATCTACTATTGGAAATGGTCCATAAATATTAGTGTGTATCAATTCAAATAATCATGTGTGCTACATGTGGCTCATTTCTTAATTTATTTTACATATTATTATTTAATATAAATAATATAGTGGTATGAGTCAGAGAAGTCTAAAAGGTAGAGTATTTCTTCCTTAGGCCTTGTTGTTTTCAGCGTATCGTTCCGTTGCGTATTACTGTATCAATTTTTGTAATTTTTATATAGTCTATATGTTGTGATAATTTGTAACGATTTTTTCGTGGTTTTTAGTTGTCCTTCTAAAGATCACAAAAATATTTTTAAATTATTTTTTTAGATCTTTAGAGCTTTTTTTGAGTGCTCTCAAATTTGCTACAGTAATACGCGAACACAACGATATGCTGAAAAGAACAAGGCCTTAATGAGACATTCCATTCCCCCCTCGAAATGTGGCTAAATGTCAATGCCACAATTTCGATGGAGTCTCATTATGGCTTCTCTTATGTTTAGTAGAAACATTATAGGCATTCAAAACAAATTCAGGAAAGGAAAACATATAAAGCTTGTCATGTCGGATGGCAAGATCAACATCTTTGAAATTAAACTTAATAAAACACTTATTATTCTCAAATAAACATTGATAACCATCATTTTCCAATATAGACATAGAAAATAAATTACGTCTCATGGCATGAACATAAACAATATTATTTAACGAAAATACGAAACAACTATCTAAAACTAAGGACACCGATACAACAACATCTATAACTTAAGCTTCCTTTCCATTTGTGACTCCAATGCTACTCTCCCTCCTTCTTTGCGTTTGGATAGTAAAAAAGTCCCTCTAATGAATTGGAAACGTACAGAGTAATATCAAAATCAACATAAAGTGACTCATCAATAAATGAAATAAGGTCCTTACCCTTCGTAGCGAGCCACTTTAGTAAACCTGCAAAATCATTCTAGAAATGCCCTTCTATCTTACGGAAACGACACTACCCACTGCTTGATGATGATGAGTAGTTTGCAGCCTTTTTATTGTCTATATAAGCATTCTTATACTTATTATTTGGCTTGTTCTCATTATTGGCCTTTTTACCATTGCCAACAAAATTGACAATGTCCTTTCTCAACCCCGACTCTTTCTTCCTTGTACCCTTTGCCCAAAGACATATGGTTACCCGGATGACAGGCAACATGTCGAGCAGGCTTTGCCCGGTGTTGTGTTGATTAAGGCACTAAAAGGCTTGGTGACTAAGGCTACCTCGTGCTACAACTCGGCCCATGATGAAGGGGTGCACTAGGGTTCCAAGATGGCATTGGCACTGGGACGTCCATGATGTATATGTTCATCTTTCCAAATTCGCGTTCCCATGATTAGTATAAATAGCCTCCTCATGCAAGAGTGTAGGCCAGGTCGATGCAAGCATAGGCATCCACATCCAACATCACACCTCGATCATCATCTTAGCACTGTTTTTCTATAGAGAAGGATCCTACTTAGGGTTTTCTCTCACGCAAACCTTATACTGTGATCTCTTGATTACAGTAAAGAAATCGCTAGACACAGGGCTATTATCCCATGTCCAAGAGGTCCGATCTATTATAATCTGGCCCCACAACAATTGATGTCCGAGAACTTTTCTTTTTCTTTGGTTTATGGGGAATTTACCCCAATTAACATGGTGGCTCCGTCTGCCCATGTTATATATATAACAGATTACCAGCATAGCGTATATGATTGAACATCGAGTTTACATTATTCCATTCCGTGCGTTCCGGGAGACATCAAGCATGAAGCATCCATGTACAGCAAATCGTCAGAATTCAGCAGCAATGTGTATATCACTCTCTCTTGTGCATAAACCATGATTAGGCAACCTATGGCTCACCACAAGATGCCAATTACATCATACCCATCAATTATAGCACATGATTCTCCTCCGAATATGAACCGATCCACCGACAGCTGAGTTAACAAAGCGGAACACGCATCCACCTAGTAACGTTGTAAGAAAGTCGTTGTGGTCTAGTGGTGGGAGTTGGGCCGGGCCGTGCCGGCCCAGGCCCGTCGTGCCTCGGGCCGGTGCAAAACGGGCCGGCACAGCCCGGTCAGCACTTCGGGCAGTGCCGGGCTGGCACGGAGTGCCAAAATCTAGGCCCGGCATGGCCCAAAAGCATGGCAGGCCGGCTTGGAACCGGGCCAGCTCGAGCACGGCGGGCCGGCTTGGCACGGCACGAGTAAGAAAACATCAGGCAAAATAATTTTTTAGAAATTCACACATTGTTCAAATGAAAAAGTTATTTATACAAAAAATATGCGTCTCGAAATTATCTACAACTTTCGTGTTCAACCCAAATTCATCCGAGTAGCATATGACCTCGAAAATTGTGAATTACCGAGGACGGTGCCGTCGGCCCGAAAGCAGGCAGCGACAAAAATATTTTTTATAAATTCATACATTGCTCAAATGAAAAGCTTGTCTACATAAAAAAGATGCATCTCGACATTATCTACAACTTTCGTATTGAATAGAAATTGATCTGAGCAATGGAAGACCACGTAAAATATAACAAACTAACTCGTGTCTCTATTCGGGCCGGGCCAACCCAAGCACGGCCCGTACAGTCGGGCCGGGCCGGGCGGCACGCCGTGCCTGGTTTCTAGGCCTGGCTCGGCCCGGCAAACCATTTCGGGCCGTGCCGGCCCGGCCCATCAGAAATCGTGCCGTGCCAGGCCGCGGGCTTGAAAAATCGGGCCGTGCCTGTGCCAGCCCACCTGGCTCGGCCCATTCTCCCAGGACTATTGTGGTCTATGGTAAAAGGAAGTTCTGTTCTCTCCAGAAAAAGAGAAAAGTCTATTTAACAGTTGACTAGATTTTTTACTATGTTTTAGTTGACCTCGGTGCCGTCGGATGCGCCGATGCACGTGTTGTGATTCGCGCCCGGGAATTGGGTGAGGGTGTTAATTAACGTATGTTTCAAATAATCGACCGAAACTTTAGTTGACCGTCCAATAGACCCGTAAAAAAACGCTATTGCTATTTTGTAGGCGCCTGAAATTTGCGATTTAGTCCCGGCAGAAAAAGTTCCAGTAAATTTGTACTATTTTTCTACATTTCTATTCCGGAAGAAATGTTGTGAGAATGCGAAACTTTTATCGCGAGGGTGGTTTGCACGTTCTGCTGTGTGTGGCGTCGCCGGAGATCGTTGTACTCCGTGCAAATTGATAAATCGTGCGGACGCTAAAAATTTCAATAAATTTGTACTATTTTTCCACCTTTCCATTCACTGGAAGAAACGTTTTAAGATGGTGAAAAAAAATCTGTAGGTAGAAGAGGAAGACCGTTGCGCGCGCAGGGGACCACATGAAAAAGCTGTTGTTGCATGTTGCGTCTACAAAAAGTGTTAAAATACAGGCGCCTGCACAATAGCACACCCAAAAAAATGTTGATCCACCTAGGCAGCCATGCTCGCCGGCTCGGCGTATATATGCACTAGTGACGCATTTGCGTAGCACACTGAGCCAGTGAGCCGTCAATGGAGTCCGAAGACTACGTGTTCCTGTGGAAGTGGCGCAAGTACCTCCTTCTGCTGGCCACGCTGGTGGCGAGCGCCACCTACGCGGCCGGGCTCAACCCGCCGGGCGGCGTGTGGCCCGACGACAAGAACGACGACGACCACCGCGTCGGCGACCCGGTGCTCCTGGTCACCTACCACCCCCGGTACACCGCCTTCTACTACTGCAACGCCGCGGCCTTCGTGGCGTCGCTGGTCATCATCATGATCCTGCTCGACCGGCGCGTCAGCGGCAACCGCGTCGGGATCACCGTGCTCCGCTGCGCCATGGTGCTCGACCTGCTCGCGCTCATGGGCGCCTACGCGGCGGGGAGCTGCCGGGACGTCCTCCCGTCCATTTACGTCTCCGTCCTCTTCGCCGTCGTCTTCGCCTACGTCGAGCTGCACATCCTCGTGGCCACGTCGGCGCTGCGGCCGATGGAGTGGCTCCGGAAGTCGCTCCGCAAGCTGCAGGACAAGCTCGAGGAGCTGCTCAAGAAAGGCGACGACGCCGGTGAGGGCGAGTCGTGCGCCGCCGGCGCTGGCCCCGCGGAAGACCGCCAGGAGCGGCGCAAGTTCCTGCTGCTGCTGGCCACTTTCGCGACGCCGCTGACGTACGGCGCCGGGCTGGCGCCGCCGGGCGGCTTCTGGGACAAGAGCGAGCGCGGCCACACCGCCGGCGTCCCGCTGCTGCACGAAGGCCGCCACGCCCGCCGCTACCAGGCCTTCTTCTACTGCAACGCCACGTCCTTCGTCGCGTCCCTCGCCATCATCATGATGCTCATGAGCAGGACGCTGGGTGGCCGCGTCGCCCGGTCTTACGCGCTGCAGGTGTGCGTCATGGTGGAGCTGCTCGGCCTCATGGGCGCCTACGCCGCCGGCAGCTGCAGGAAGGCCGAGACCACCGTGTACGTCGTCTCCCTCGCCGGCGCTGTGCTCGTGTACATCGCCCTCCAGGTGGTCGTCGGAATGTTCGCCATGGGAGCGATAAAGAAATGGCTCGTCGGGGTCTGCAAGGTACTGCAGTGCCGTCGCAACATGGAGAAAAAAGAAAGCACGATCGACGAATCTTTATCCGTTCCACCAGAACACGCGTATGCTCGCACACCATTCTTTTCCTGCTCATTTTCGCGACATTTGATCTACAAGCTGAGCTGATGTGTGTGTGATATAGACTGATATGCTCTTATGCGCATGTGGATTGGCTAGGGAGATGAAGCGGAAGGTGGCAACGGCAACGTCTACGTCCGCAAGCACACGAATGGATGCTGAGGAAGAAGATGCCACGGGAATCGGTATCGGTGGCAATGAAGGCGACGCCGACGAAGACACGGTGGAGGAGTCGCGGGGGCTCCTGCTCCTGCTCGCCACGCTCGCGGCGACGGTGACGTACCAGGCGGGGCTGAACCCGCCGGGAGGCGTCTGGCCGGATGGGGATTACGCCGGGGACCCCGTCCTCCTCCAGATGCACCCCAGGAGGTACAAGGCCTTCTTCCACTGCAACACGGCGGCGTTCGTGGCGTCCCTCGTCGTCATCGTCATCGTCCAGAGCAAGCAGCTGAGCTCCGGCGCCGTCGTGAAGCGCCGCGCGCTGCAGGCCGCCATGATACTGGACCTGTTCGGCCTCATGAGCGCCTATGCCGCCGGGAGCTGCCGCGACGTCCCCACCACCATATACGTCTCCGCCTTGGCCGTCGCCGTCTTCGTCTACTCCATGGCCAACGTGGTGGCATTCTCGACTCTGGGGCAGCGGAGGGAGAGCAAGCTGATGCGCTGGGTGGACGGCACGGTCCAGAAGGTTCTAGAAAAGCTGCACCTTTCAGACGGCCAGCCCGAGACGGACGACGACCTGGAGAGGAAGCGCAAGTTCTTGCTGCAGCTCGCGATCCTCGCCGCCACCGCCACGTACCAGACCGGGCTGACGCCGCCGGGCGGGTTCTGGCCGAAGAGCAACAACATCCGCCGCGCCGGCGACCCTGTGCTCCTCGACCACTACCCGAGCCGGTACCTGGTGTTCTTCTACTGCAACGCGACGGGGTTCATGGCGTCCGTGGCCGTCATCCTCCTCCTCGTGAACCGGCGGCTGTGCAAGCAGGGCATACGGTGCAACGCGCTCCACGCCTGCGTCATGGTCGGGTTGCTGGGCCTCATGGGCGCCTTCGCCGCCGGGAGCTGCCGGAAACTGCGCACGTCCATCTACGTCTTCGCGCTTGTCGCCGCTGTGATCGCCTTCCTCGTCCTGCAGATCCTCCTCTTCGTGTTCGCCAAGTACGTGGTCCTGCCGACGCTGACGGACCAGCTGCCGCCATGGCTGCCGCGGCTGTTCGAGCCGCTGTCGCCGCCGCCACGGAAGGCCGGCGCCGGCGGCGATGGCTCTGAGAAGCACACGGCGCAGTACATGAAGCGCAAGTACCTGATGCTGCTCGGCGTCCTGGCGGCGAGCGTGACGTACCAGGCGGGGCTCGCACCGCCGGGCGGCACGTGGGGCGACGACGACGCCGAGAGGGGGCAAGTCGCCGGGAACCCGATCCTGCACTACACCAACCGGCCGCGGTACCACGCCTTCTTCTACTGTAACGCGACGTCGTTCGTGTCGTCCGTCGTCGTCATCGTCCTGCTGCTGCAGCGCACGGTGAAGCGGCACAACGCGCCGCTCTGGGCGATGCAGACCGCCGTGGTGCTCGACCTCCTCGGCCTCCTCGGCGCCTACGCCGCCGGCAGCTGCAGGGAGCTGGAGACGTCCTTGTACGTGATCGCGCTCGTCGTCGCCGTGGTCGTCTACATCACGCTGCACGTCGTGCTCTCGTTCGACGTCGTGGCGAGGAAGGCCGAGAAGCTCAAGGTGTGGAAATACTGTGGATCAGGAAGAAGCGAGGTGTAATTGTTGCCTTGTTGGTCGCTGCCTCGCTGGCTTGTTTTGCTGCTTGTCTTGTTCTGCCGGAATTGCTTCTTACTGGTTGTCTAAAAATAGATGAAATCTTAGTCGACGTATTTACACTGTAAAAAGTTAAATTTATATATGGCATGATGTTGTAAAAGTGTATGGTTTATCTGTAAAAAGGTTTATGTACTATTTTGGCACATGCCTTAAATTCTATAAGAAGCCACATAATTGTGTACCTTTATTTTTTTTGAATGAATTAGCAAAAAATAAAACATGATGCAATGGGTGGGGATGGCAAGAGATGGAGACGGCAGTGGTTGCGCCAGTTTTTATCTGATAGCACTGCGAGGTTGGGCAGGGGAGGATCTGAGTAGTGTCGCAAGCTAGTGACACTGCGATGCAAAGCTAGAAATTACACGACAACGGGCCAGGGGGAGAGAGAGGATCGGCGAGAGAGAGAAGCAGGGAGGGAGGCGGAGAGATATTGGGCCGAGGATTAAGCCCACGATCAGCCCAGGTAGCCAAGCCCAAGCTCAACTTGAGATACATTTTTCAAATTTGGAGAAATTTTTCATTCAAATTGCATTTGAGTTTTGGTTTTGAAATTTTCGGGTGTTACAAGCGTGCAGAGCCATGCATAGCTCCCCTTTTGAATTATGCGCCCGGCCCATTGAGTCATGAGGTGACACGCATACAGTTGGTTGTATCATTATCGTCCGATAGCCAATGGTGTGATGCACACAACCATATGGACCTTGACCGTATGACCCAGTTACCCATCCGATTGCCAAACGTGTCACAAGAGTTTTGGGTTTCGCATGATATGGCCGTGTATATGTCATACCTGGAGATACCCAGCATTCTATTGCTAGGGGTGGGACTGGGTCGTTTTGACCCTATGGACCTTGGGTCGAACCAGAAAAAAACGAACCATTGAAGCGCGCATTCAACTCCAAAGTTGATATTTGGATCGATGGGGTCGACCCAAAAAATCCAAAGGGTACCCCCTATCCATTCCATTGCTTATTCCCAGCCGCCACTCTGGCGCGTCATCCTCGATCCCCATCGCCGACGACGACCGCCCCTCACCGTCGCCTCCATGCCGGTAGCTGCGCCACCCCTCTCAGGCGCCGGCTGCGGCCTATCTCCACCGGCGCGGCCCCTCCCGAGCAGCTCCTCTCTTCAGCGTCACCGGCAGTCCCACTGCCCCCGGCTGGCCGGCTCCCCGAGCCCTAGATCGACGGCGGCGTGGCCCCTCACCCCCAGCGCATAGGATTTCCCTCATCCCCACGACAAGGAGGACGCCCCAGCGAGAGCCACCCCGAACGGATGTCCTGTCCTCAAGGTAAACACTTTCTTGCTCACTCGCGGGGGTGCAGAGCAGAGCGCACGGAGAGAAGTAGAGAACGGATGCTTTTGTGTTGTAATTCAGGAATTGGCTTCCTGAGACTACGAATAGGCATTAGAATCATGTGGATTGTTTAATTTAGTGCCGTGCATTGCGTCTAATTGATAGTAGATTTTGGAAATTTTCATGTTTTCTGAATATGTGTGTATTACAAATCAAATCAAATCTTCATTGTGCCTAATTGTTTTCAGTTGAACATAGTTGCAGTATCGCCTTTTCTATAAGATGAAATAATAAACTTTATTAATTGCAGAGTCACCTTTCCTTTCAGTTGAACATAGCTAATTCTTGTCTGCTGAGTGGATGACCAAATTATAGGGGAGGTGCTGTCGAAAGTTTGTAGAAATAAAGAGCTTAGTAGCAATTTTTCTATTTTTCTATATTTTTTTATGTCCCTAGTGCCAAATTAGTGCTAAATTGACATTTGTATGTCCCTATAACTTTTCCGACAGTAAAATTAGTTCCAAATTATAGACAAATTGGCATTTGTATGTCCCTATAATTTTTCCTATTTTTAAATTGATTTTTCATTTTTTTTCTCTAATTTTTCTATTTTCAGCTAAACCAGACCGGTTAGCCGAGCTAACCGGTGGGTTAACCGGCCAGGCCATTTTTTGAATATGAATTTGAATCTGTCCGGTTTTTCAACGAAATTTCCGGTTAACCGCGAAAACCGGTCGGTTAGCCGAGCCAGGCCTCCCTCGGTTTTTGCTATCGGCTCGGTTATGTAATCCCTGCCTTGACCGTATGACCCAATTACCCATCCGATTGCCATACGTGTCACAAGAGTTTTGGGTTTCGCATGATATGGCCGTGTATATATCATACCTGGAGATACCCAGCATTCTATTGCCATACCTGTCACAAGCAAGCAGCATTAATATATATATAGGAGGAATTGAAACCTGGCGTGATAACGATGGTGACTTCCACAAGGCTGCGGAGTCTGAAAGAATGAAAGATGCGTGCGCACATGCATACATGCTCACATGGGCAGAAAAGAAAAGACATTGATATCCTGCTGATTTGGGGCACAAGCTAGGGAAAGACATGGGAATAAAGCCCAAAATATAAGGCGCCCGGGCGAAGCAATGCCAGCCCAGCATCACGCATGCCATGATTGGCCGGCACGCAGGGGGCACACAACCTCTATGAATAGTGCTCAGGCGCACAATGCAATGAGCTCAGGCGATCGAGCACATACACCGGCTCCACGTCGATCGCCGCAGAGCACATGCATGCATGGCCATGGCGTCGAGCAGCAAGCCATCCTCCGGTAATGTACGCGATGAGGCTGCAGATCAAAAGAAGGGGAAGCCTTCCAAGGAATTCGAGCTGAAGAAGTCGCTGCTGCTGCTGGCCAGCGTGGTGGCGACGGTGACGTACGCCACGGGGCTGAACCTGCCGGGTGGGGTGTGGCAGGACACGCAGCACGACCACTCCGCCGGCGACCCCATCCTGCCGGACGAGCACCGCCATCGGTACCTCGCCTTCTACTACGCCAACGCCACTGCCTTCGCCGCGTCGCTCGTCGTCTGCCTCGTCCTCCTCATCCTGGAGGAGAGCAGCACCACCGCGGTGGTCGTGCTGCAGGCGGTCATGGCGCTCGACCTGCTCGGCCTCATGGGGGCCTACGCCGCCGGGAGCTGCCGGGATAAGTTCACCACCATTTACTCGGCTTTGCTCATCTCCGCCGTCCTCACCTACGTCGTGGTTGCCTCCTCCACGAAGATCCTCCCGTGGTTATTCGCCAACGGCGACGAGGGAGCGCAGCGCCCCAAGCCGGCGCAGCGACAAGAGAATTATCAGAGCCAGAGGCAAGACGGCGGCGGCGGCGGCGGCGGCGACCGCGACAGCGACGACGACAAGCTGCGCGAAGTGTTGATGCTTCTCGCGACCTTCGCAGTGACCATCACCTACGTTGCCGGACTGAACCCACCGGGTGGGTTCTGGGCGGTGGGCGAGCCGGCGAGCGACCCGATCCTGCAGGACAACCACCGCAGCCGCTACCGCGCCTTCTTCGTCTGCAACACCACCGCGTTCGTCGCGTCCCTCGTCATCGTCATCCTGCTCCTGGACAGGGAGCTGATGAGCAAAAAGACATGGGCTGCGAGGTTCTATGCGCTCTACGCGTTCATCGCCATGGCGCTCCTTGGCCTCGTCGGGGCCTACGCTGCTGGGAGCTGCAGGGAGCGGGACAACACGACCTACGTCGTTAGCCTGGCTGTCACCATCCTTGCATGCATCCTCCTCGCGGTGGTCATGAAGGGTCAGCGTCCATACGAATGTTTCCGACGCATAAGCAATTTTTTTGACAGGTACGCGAAGCACACGCCACTACTAGCTTCCATCGTTTTGTTTTCCTTCCGTACAACACTAGTAGTATCAAGCCTAATCAATTCTTGGTCCTATATACTAATTAATGTCAGGTTAGTATTGCTGTATTGCTATTGTACTGTAAATTCGACAACTACTAGCTAGCAAACAGTATACCGTTGGAACGATATAGATATTTCACGTGAAAAACCATGTGAAACACATGAAACACTCATAACACATTAAATGAAACACTTATGAAACATGGCACAAATGAAATGCTCATGAAACACCACATTAAACATATGAAACACCTAGCTTTACCGTTGGAACGGTATATCATCCAATAGCATTTCCATATAAATTAGCATATTTAGTCATACATGCATGTTGTCGTCAATTAAAATATTCAAAACAAATAGGAAGCAAATTTTAAAATTATGATATGTCAAATATAGTTGCAATTTGCTACACATATTTTGAAACTCACAATTTAACATTTTGAATACTAAAATAAAATGAATTAAAAAATAAAAATTAATTCAAATCAAATAAAAAATTGATGCTATGGATATGATAGTATCCCAACAACTGTGCTTATAAAATTTTGAAACAAACAATGTAGCATTTAAAAATATCAAATTCAAACAAATTTCTTAATTTTGTTTTTATGTAGAATTTCATAGGCCCAATAGTCAAGATCAGAATATGATGTTACATATACAAGTGCATTCAACACTTCAAACAATTCTTACAATATTTTATAATTTATTTTATCTTCGTTTCAAACTACCTTGAGTTTTTTTAAACTTGTTTTATTTTGAAATTTAAATTGTCAAAGCATGGATTTCATAAGTTCAAGTATGGCTCAATCAAAGCCGGAGACAACCACTCGATTGTCATTCATATCAAGTTTGCACTAGACTAGATCATAGGCCATGACAGGTTTTGAGATGGGCTTAAAAAAGGCCCATACTAGAGGCAAGCCCGAAGCCTAGCATGACCCGAATAAATTTTGATAGACCTAGGACTGGGCCAGCCCAAGCAAAAAAGCTCAAAGGCCCATGTCACGATAATGAGCGTATGATATAAGAATTTAAAAACTATCATTTGGCTAGCATAATTAATTACCCTCCATGTTGCACAACAAATTATTAAAATACATATGTCATGTCTTGAAATAAAATGTATTTACATATATATAACTATAATGAGGTTTTGAATTGTAGTCCCTCCCTCCTGCCGTGTACGTCGTCGAGAAGTGGCGATGGCAGGATCTGGTTGTGGAGGCTGTTTTCCCTTCTTCCTTCCCCCTCCTTCCCTCCTAGCACCGTGGCGCTATCCGTGGGGTCCCCTTGACCGCGGGGTGGTTGGATCCGGTGGGCCAGTTGCCAGATCTGGTGGAGTGCTTATCGTCATCGGCTGTTTCGGGCTAGCAATGGTCACTAGCGTGTGGCGGCACCCACACAATGATGGCCGCCTTCTGTTTAGATTTTTGTTGGCCTTGATATTCTCATGGTACTCATCAAAGACGTTGGACCTAGAGGAGCTAGCGGTGGCAGCCGTGATGGTGATGATAGCGGTAAGACTGACGAGCATGGATCATAGACCTAGGTGCCGGTGAGGCGGCGAACTACAGCACCACCGCGATAGGCATGAGGCTGATGTCACTAGTGTTCACTTCGTCCTGGTGATGAACCTGCTGATCGGCTCTTGGCTCACGGTTACCGGTATGTGACCCAGTTTTGGTGGACAACACACTATTATAATGTAGGTCCGTCGAAAAAATCCTATAGATTTATCCCTTTTATCTCAGCTTAGTAGCTTTTTAGGACGAACATGGAAGCTTCCTTAAATCATATTTTAATATAAAATATAAACGGGTATGGTGTCTCTCCCATTTGCGCGATTAGATTTGTGTCAATCTTTAATTTGACATGGACGTTATTTTTATTATGAATTTATATAATTTTATTGTAACTTATATGAATTATTTGTTTTAATATGATATGGACCCTTATTTCTTTTATTTTTATTCTGAATGTGCATTATTTTTATTTTATAATCGTAGTAGATATGGACTCTCTCGTTTAAGCGAAGACGTTATAATCCCATCCACTATAATCAATGGTGCAGATCTTTCTCTTTTTCTCTGATTAATATGGAGTTTCTAATTTGTTTATTAGTATGAGAATTTCGAGTATTTTAGGATTAACGAGGTGGCACCGTTTAATTTATCCTGTTATATACATCCCAAAACATATAATAGATAGATAGATGGATACCCCAAATTTCACAGGAAAACAAATACAAATCTAGATATTGCACTACATAAGTTTTGCGCTGATGCTTAGCAGGAAGGCCAAAAATGGAGGTAGAGTGGTAAAGGTGCGTGATGGTGATGACAAATTGGAGAAGGCTCAGGATCTTGTGATGCTGCTTGCCACTCTTGTGGCGAGCATCACCTACGTAGCAGGCCTAGATCCACCCGGCGGCCTGTGGCAAGACGACCGAGACGGGCACCAGAGCGGCTACCCGGTGCTCCTCACCACACACCCTGCCCGGTACAAGGTGTTCTTCTACAGCATCTCGGCGGCGTTGGTCACGTCCCTGGTGGTCATCATGATGGTGCAGAGCCGGTTCCTGCTCCAGCGCCACACCCTGCTGGCGGCGATGATACTGGATCTGTTCGGCCTCATCATCGCGTACGCCGCGGGGAGCTGCAGGGACGTGAGCACCTCCGTGTACGTCGTCGCCATGGCCGGCGTCGTCCTCATCTACGTGGTGATCCACATCATCTTCTTCACGCTCGACGGCGGCAAGGCAGCGGAAGCGCCGCCGCCCAACCCCAAGGACGCCGATGCCGAGGAGGCAGTCATGGACAACAGGCGTGAAATATTGCTGCTGCTCGCTATCCTGGCGGCGACGCTGACGTACCAGGCCGGGCTGACCCCTCCCGGCGGCTTCTGGTCGGCGGACGACAAGGCCGGCCACCGCGCGGGCTTCCCCGTCCTCGTGGACAGCTACCCCGAGCGCTACAAGGCCTTCTTCTACTGCAACGCGGCGAGCTTCATGGCGTCCGTCGCGCTCATCGTCCTCCTCGTGAACCCTGGCTTGTACAGGCCTGCCATCCGCTGCCACGCGCTCTACGTGTGCATGGTGGCCGGCATGTTCGCCCTCATGGGCGCCTACGCCGCCGGGAGCTCCCGCAACTTGCGCACCTCCATCTACGTGCTCACCTTGGTGGCCGCCGTCTTCGCCGTCGTTACCGTGCAGGTGCTCATCTTCTGGTTCCACAGCCCACAACGGAAGAAGATCGACGCCGGCGACACCGGCAATGGCGGCGACGCAACTCAAATTGCAATTGAACGCGCTGTGCAGCCGCAAGAACCCCCGAGACCAGAAGGGCCATCTGGCGGCGGCGGCCGGGACGCGGACTTGCGTCAGTACCTGATGCTGCTGGGGGTGCTGGCGGCGAGCGTGACGTACCAGACCGGGCTGAAGCCGCCGGGCGGGCTGTGGCAGGGGAACGGCGGCGGCCACCTCGCCGGCGACCCCGTCCTCCACGACACCAGCAAGGGCCGGTACCTCGCCTTCTTCTACACCAACTCCACCTCCTTCATGGCGTCCATCGTCGTCATCATCCTGGTCCTCCCGTGGATGCCGCGCGGCAGGGAGCTGCCGCTGTGGCCGATGCACGCGGCCATCCTGCTGGACATGCTAGGCCTCCTCGGGGCCTACGCCGCCGGCAGCTCCAGGGACTGGAAGACGTCCTGGACGGTCATCCTGCTCGTCATCCCCGTGCTGGCGTACATCGCGGCGGCCGCGGCGCCCGTCTTTAGCAGGAACGGGAAGGAGGTTCCTATCACACATGGTGACATGGATCTGAACCGGTTGTCCTCGAAAGCCTTCCTTGATTCTGGCCATTATTCCGGCCGTGCTGGCTGCTGCCCTTGGGGTTTCAGTTTTATTATACAGCTGCCATTCTTGGTTGCGTGATGAAGTATCGACTATTGAATCGTTTCTTCATTTGTTTGTACCATGCGTATATTCTCGTAAGCCCTCCGCGGCAGAGGCACTTACCGCTCACGGCACAACCACTTGGCAAAGCCTGCTCTCGTAAGCCCTCCGTGGCAGAGGCTCTTTCCTTGTTCGGTTACCTTTGGAATCGTTAACGAGCAGTTCCTGGAACGAGTCGATCAGGATACGGATGTCGCTCTATCTCTCTACGCACGTGCTTGAATTCGCAAGCTTAGGTTTTCAAGCATTGTCCGTACCGGGGGCTAGGGTGTCGCTCTTTCTCTTGTGCACCTGTTCGAGTTCGCAAACTCAGGTTCTCAAGCAGATGTACAACGGGGGCTGGGAGTTAGGCTGGCGTTCTACCATTTTTCTTAAAACTTCCTAGCGCTGCTTCGTCTTTCTCTTAGTTTGCTGTTCGTTCTTGTCTTTTTGCTGCTCTTTTTTGCAGGGAAAAGGTAAGTCTTTATTTGCATTGCCAAAAGTGTTTCAGGTACAAGAGCCCTTTTTGGGTACTGCCCTACTGCTACTTAGAAGCAAGCTGCTCTTTTAGCTCCTCAATTTCTAATTTTAGGCGCACGACTTCCCCTTGGACCTTGATCCCTTCTCTAACTTCAGCTCGGAGACGATCGGTTTCCTCCTTGCTGTGCTTGGCCTACTTCTTGGCCTCTGCGCGAAGGGCTTCGACCTCTTTGGTCATTGCCTGCAGGTCCGCCGTCAGAATCTCCCTCTGACTTAGGCGCTTTTCAGCGATCTTGAGCTGCTCAGACAGCTCTTTGACCTTTCCTTCCGCGGCTTGCGCCCTCGCGGCCAGCTCGCGAAGTTCTTCGGCTCCTCCCAGATAGAGATGCGGAGACGGATCCCTCTCCCCGGTCAGCTTGGCCTTGAGCTCTTTCACCTCGGCCGCGAACCGGTTCCGGCTTTCGGCCGCAGCCATGAGCTCGTCTTCGAGCCACCTTCAATGGCTACGCCTTCCTGGAGGTCCTCCATGGTGCCCCGCAAGACCTGCGTGAGAGAAGAGCAAGTTCGTCGATAACGAGCTGCTAATCACTTAAACTGGTAGGCTTTGGCTTGAAGATTACCTCTCGAAGCCTTTGCTTCAAGTTCAAGCGAAGGCGCCTCCCAAGTCCGCGGGTGGCGAAGCCCTAGCTGCTCGAAGCGGCTGCGGCGCGCTGATCCCTTCGCTGCTCCTTCTCCTCGCGGGAGCGCGTTTGCCTAGGGGCAGTGACGGCGGGCGAAGACCTTTCGCCCCCGAGCTCCTGCCTTTCTTCTTGTTCTTCTGCTCGTTCGCCTTCGGGCAAGACCGGCGCCGCTCTGCCCGGCAACGTCGGTGTACCCACAGACAGGGCGACTTGTGTGCCCTACTCATGGCCTTCTTCTTGCTCCCTAGCGGTAGGCCTTTCGCCCAGCTCGCCAGTGATCTCTGCCACCACAGGGATGGGTTGCCCCTGCGACTAAGCCGCCACAGGGATGGGCTGCCCCTGCGACGAAGTGCCAAGCCGGACCACCTGTTCGGTCCTGCCCTGGGCAGCTGGCAAGGCCAAGACCTTGACCCCGCTTTCCGTGGCTTCGCGCCCCGCTTCTTTGGCTTCGAGCCGTTCCACGGCCGCCTTCAGCGCGTCCATTTGGTCAGTGGAGCCTGACGGCAGCGCGGACCACGCAACCAGCTTGTCTTTGAGGTTGGCCAGCTTCACTGCCCGCGACGCACCATGAAGGTGCTCGGGCAGCAATGACTGCTCGATGGCCGCCTCTGTGTCGTCGGTGGCGATCTCATCCTGGGCGGCTGATGAAGAAGTGGTACATTAAGTCCTGCGTGGTTTGGTAAGTTGTGCGGGCGAAAGGCTCGCCATTGCTTATCTGCCGTAGAAGGCTTGATCTTCTTCTTCGCTACAAGGCGAAGCTTCCGCCTCTTGTTCGGGCTCCTTGGCTTCTTGTTCGCCTTGGCCTCCGGACGCTTGTGGCGATAGGCTCAGCTCTTTGCTGAGCTGAGCACTTTTCCTGCGCAACGCAAGAAGAGCTTTCTTGCGCGCTACCTCCTCGAGCCTCCTTTACTTAGCGACCTGTTGCAGCCGTTCCACATGGCTCGGATGAGCTTGCGTATAGCGTCTCAGCCAAAGGGTCAGGTTCCGTACCTCCTCCTCGTCTTGCTCGATGAGGAGGGATGGGCTTGGGCGTTCCCCTCTTGGCTGGCCGCGCTCGCGCTTGCCTTGCCCAGCGCGCTTCTTCGCCGTAGGGAGCTTTTGAGGTGGTTGACGGTCGCTGCGGCGCGGCGAGCTCCGCGTCGGCTCGACGGCTATCTACGGCCACCTTGGCCTTGTTCTTCCTCGCTTCCTCTTTGTCGGATCCTGATAGGTCTTCGACGATCCCGCCGATGATGAGCTGATCTTTCTGCACATTATCAAGCGAATGTTAGCATGCTCTGATCGTGTGAGTCTTGCAAACCAATAAGGGTTTTTGAGTAAATTGCCTCGGGTGTGCGGACGAGCACTTTTCGTGGACACGTGTAGGCCACCTCGCCGGTGACCTCGCTATCCTTCCGAGCAGCCTTCAGCATGGCGTCGACCTGCTCGGTCACCCATGTGTCTGTCGGTCTCACTGCCCGAACAGAAGAAGTTGTCAGTTCCTGTTCGGATAAAATCACTAAAGAACGGTTAAGTGTTTGAGGAACTTACCCGTACTCTCCCTGGTGATGTCTTCCCAGCCTTCTATTTTGTAGAAGGGGTAGGACCTTTTCCGCAGCGGACATATTCTGTTCGCCACGAAGTCCCGGATGATCTCCCTTCCCGTGAGCCCTAGGTCCACGAGAGAGGCGATTTTTCGAGTTAAGTACCACTCCTCGTCGGACAGCTCCGGCCGAGACATTGGTGTTCCCTTCGCCGGCGCCTTTTCGTTGAATATGAGCTTGCTGTCATCGCTCCTTCTGGTGTAGAACCACCTCATCTACCACAGCCCCATCGAGTCGAGCAGTGGTGGACGAGGATAGGGCTTGAGGTAGTAGCACCCAAGCGCCGAAGCGGCGGAGCTGCTTCTCGTCACTGTATAGTAGTGGAGAAACAGCCCCACCGATGGATCAACACCCAGGTAGCCCTCGCACAGGTATGCGAAGACGGCCATCTGGAGGAACGAGTTGGGGTTCAGGTTTGCGACCTCCAACCCGCTGATGGTCAGGAAGGCCTCACGAAGTCACTTTCGGAAGACCTCAACCCGAACAGTGCGAACTGCTCGAAGTTGACGAACTCGTCGTCGAGCGGCTCCGGTGTTTCCTCCTCCCCGGGCAGCCTCCAGCTGCCGGTGTCGATGTGACCTTCCGCCTCCCAGATCTTCAAGTCTTCCTCGGTCAAGCTAGTACCTGAGAATTTGGCCATAGCAATCCCAGGATGGACGAGCAGCTTTGGGGTGGATGGTGGCTGTTTGATGCTGTGCGTGGTTGGAATAGGGCTTGGGAAGGAAAGATGCGCGAGAGTGAAAATGGCGAGCCACGATCGGTTTGGGTGTTATTTATAGCCCCAGACGAGCAGCTCTGCAACGGTTCTTTGCCATAAAACGGCTAGTTTTTACTGTAACGGCTAGATAAAAACGGTTGCTCGCTCTGAATGCGCAGCGAAAGTTACCGTTGAGATCTGCCAACGGCTATTTTTTCCAGTGTTTGCACTGAAGGATGAGTGCTCTACTCGGACAGATGTGATTCCCTGTTCGATGCAACAGAGTTGCTTGGGACTGATCGGGTTTGTACGGTCCCGAACAAGTCTTGTTCAATTGAACCTTAACCTGCTCGGTCGATTGTTGTTCGTCTCTGTAATAGCAAAATTTCCCTCTTTGACTTGGAGTCTCAAGAGGAAGACCCCACTTCGGTGAGATATTTCACTTGAGTCTCGGGGGCTAGCTGTCGGGAATAAAATTATGGCCCATTGCCATGGCCCACTCCCTGACGGCCCAATTGAATAGCCTACCAGGGCCTAGCTCCCTGGAAGGTTCTTTCTGGCCCATGTGCATCTTGCCGAACAGCCTCCTGACTGGCACGGTGCGTAACGGCCTGAGACTTCGTGTTTGAGTCTGACTCGAGCAAGAGTTCTGCACGGCTGCGTGAAGACCCGGACGTGGTTTCCCGGATTGGAGCAGACGTCGTGATGCCCAAGAATTGGAGTATACCTTATCTACCTCGGGATGTATTTGGCATGTACAAGTTCGTTATGGTTTCATAGTTATCCCGGCCCGATTATCCCTCGGTAGATCGGTTAATCAACACTATATAAACAGGGCCCCTACGACATGTAGAGGGGACCTGAGACCAGAAGATCGATACTTAGCGCATCATCGCGTATTGCTCTCTTGTACACACACATAATCTCACCGAGACTTGTTTGTCTCGTCGAGTTTCCTCTTGTAATCCTCTTTGATATAAAGAAAGGTTAGACGTAGGGCTATTATCTCCTTGAGAGGCCTGAACCAGGATAAAAACCCTGTGTCTCCCTGTTGCTCGTTGATCGCTGTTCGTGCTGCTTGACAGGACTTCTATCTTTCCTTTCTCAAGAACCTTGGTTGACTTGGGACCGATATCCCAACCGTCACCCACCATAGAGAAGAAACCCAAAAGCTGCAAATAAAGACACACCTAAAAATACAGCATATCATTAGCTGAAAAAGTTCAGGAAGTTACAAAAGTAATTTTTTTCCAATGTTTCTCAAATTTATGATAGATTTAACATGTGGTGTTTAAGTTATCTAAGTGACCATTAGCAAATACCAGGAGCGAAAGTTATATGAAGACGGATCTAAATTCAAAAAAAAAACTTGTTCCTACTAGTTTTGGTCCACACTCCACAGTACATCCAATAATATTTTCCATAATTTCTCAAGTTAGATGATACCCTGCCTATTGGTCAAAAACTAGCACCGCAAAGCATGTAATATAAGTAGCTCCATGGAGAAGGGAAAAGGAGTAAAGCATTTTACCTGCAAAGAACATCTTCGACAATACGACCATAACTCGAACTGGTTTCCACCATAAAACCAGCCATAGAATTATCTGAAAGTCAAGCATATAAAATACATTGGCAAATTACATAATTACTGCAACATTTATCTTTCCAATCAGTAAATGCAACCTTTCACATGACAGCTAATGATGTAAATATGAAGTGCATTGATAAATCATACGCAGAAAGTTACCTGAATTGCATAGACCACACCATTGATCCAATAGAAATTTGGCCTAGGCCCATCAGTTGACATTGCATGTGCCTAGATAGCATGATCGCATATTAACATGTGCAATAACATTGACGGAACATCAAAAGAAGCTATAAAACACAGTCTTGTCTACCACCTGATAATAAATCTCAGCACAAAACAACACCAGAAGTGCATATGTGGTGAAGAATGCAAGTCCAGGCATATCGAGGAGGACATGTTGAAGTATCTGCGGTACCACATTGCTTAAAAGCATTACCCCCAATGAATCCAAGCACCAATATAGTCATCAAATCAGCCACAAACCTCTGGCTGTACGAGCTGCACATTTCGCTGCAGCACAAACACGATGGAACGCACTGCATACACAAATGGCAAGCAAACACATTGATCACGTAACCAAACCAAACAAAGAGGAACTGCAAGATTTTTCTCAAACATCTATGGAGGCAGCCAGTGGCAGACGCAGGATGAAAATGAAGGTGGGGCAAGCCTAAAATTCGACGTGTATCTATCGTCGGCCTAATGCCCTAGTGTACGAAAACCAAAAAATATATGCACACAAAGCTAAAATAATACAAGTTATCGATCATATTAATTTGATAGTCAAATTCACCAACAAAAGATATAAATAAAAATATGAAATTATAACAACAGTAATTAATAGCTATCTCTATTATATAATTCTCTATCTGACTATCTCTAAATCTCTAATATGCAAATGAAATTTGAATTAGACAATTAGTACTTTTTTTTTTGAGAAGGGACAATTAGTACTTACTTCAAATGATCTTTGAAGTCCAATATATGGACCGTTCAGCCTTAGCAAGTGCTTCTTCCTTGGCAAGTGCTTCTTCACGATGTAAGTATCATATAAAATCCATCGTACTCATGAATTGCACTGTTCCTTGCAAGCCGCAAACTAAGCATAGCAGCCTCCTAACAATTTAGCATACAATGTATGTGAGGAACAGGGAAAATGTTAAGACTATGATTTGACAAACTATAAAAGACGTTTCTCACATTTGTTTTCTCTGTCATCAAAGAACCACTTTACATGGAAACAAAGATTGCAGAAATAAGCAGCTATTCAATAGGCAATAACTAAAATCACTACGTTTGTAGACCTCAAATGAATGGCAGGTTGAAGCAGACAATGTTAGAAGGCACAAATTAGCAGGGGCGCTGAGCACAGGCAGGAGGCAGAGGCAGCCCCACAGCCGCAGCCCGCAGGGGCTTAGCTGGGAGGCAGGCAGGCAGGGGCGCTGGGCGCAGGCGCAGTGGAATTGGTGCTGTGGTGCAGGCTCTCCGCTGGCCGGCCGAGGGCCGCCCAGCCGCCCAGGCGCCCAAGGTACTCGCCGTCAGAGCCCGGAGCACCGAGCCGCCCAAGATGCCGCCGCCCGCGCCTTCCTTCCTTGCCCGGCCGGCGGCCGCCCCCAATCCCAACCCTAGGGAGCGCGATACAGAGAGGAGAGGAGTGAGTCGGTGAGAGAGGAGGCAGTCAGGAGCAATGGGCACTGTGGGCTGGCCGGTTGGGCGGCGCAGGGGCGGGCGACGACGGAGGCGGCTGGGCGGCGGGGAATGGGAATGTGAGGAATGGTGCTTAGGGTTTCCATTGCGCACGTGGACCCAAGGGCCAAGGCGACCCACCCACGCGCGCGTACGACCTGCCAGCTAGCAATATCTACGGCTACTGGCTGTCGAAAGCAAATGAGTAGCCTGACGTGTTCTCGACGGCTAAACTTGGGGACCGTTGAGACTAATTTGTCTCGAGGGCTTCCGTTGCCTACCCTCGAGATAGACACTCTGTCTCAACCGCTTTTTCATTAGCTGTCGAGACAGACATCTGTCTCAACGGCTGGCACTGTACACCCTTTTATGGTCAACCGATCTTCTTTAATTTATTTAAAAAATTCAAAAAATATTTTCTTGATGCATGTTGGCTAGTCTTGCGTAACACATGAACACACACCACCATAAAATTTTTTATAGCGAAATTATGTCCGAAATTACAGTTCCATGTGTAGGGGTCGTATCGGTCAGAGGTTTAGCCAACATTCTAGTGAGTTGTATGAAATACACGTGAGATGTGCACATCATTTTTTAAGTATTCACCATTCTATCCCGAACATCGATGTATAAAGATCATTGCACTCTTATGTTACAAATTATAACATTTTACAGTATTTTACATGCAATCTATAATTTTTAAACAAATATATGCATATTACACGACATATTACGTACAACAGAAAGCATGACTAAAATAAAAAAACAACATGATTTTATTTTTGTAAGTTTATTTAGATGTTTCTTGAAAAATAAGAATGTTACACCTATTCTTACAAATTATAAACATTTTTTAAAGATTTACAAAGGAAATAAACATGACAGTAAATCATAAAATAATTTTAAAGATTCAAAAAGAAAAAATGGGTCTGCCCAATATGCCTCGGCCCATCGGCCATCGACTCTCTCTCGACGGCTTGGATATGGCTGTCGAGATAGATGGTTTCCCGCACAAGCGAAAAGCCGAAAATATGACGGAGGCGGCCTGGAGCAAGCCTGTCTCGACGGCCAGGCTCAAGCCATCGAGACTAGAGACAGCCTGCTAGTCTCGATGGCTTGAGCCTGGCCGTCGAGAATAAGTGATCTCTCTCGACCGCGTAAATCTGGCCATCGAGATTTTCGGTAGCCCTCGAGATTTCAAGTGATTCATGTAGTGTGCACATTAAACATATGAAACACCTAGCTATACAGTTGGAACGGTATATCATCCAATAGCATTTACGTAGAAATTAGCATATTTAGTCATATTCCATATCTGGTCCGTGGAGGCTGTTTTCCCTTCTTCCTTCCCCCTTCTTCCCTCCTAGCATCGTGGCACTACCCGTGGGGTCCCCATGGCCACGGGGTGGTCAGATCCGGTGGGCCAGTTGCCAGATCCAGTGGAGTACGCTCATCGTCGTCGCCCGTTTCGGGCTAGCAGTGGTCACCAGTGTGTGGCGGCACCCACGCGATGATGGTCGCCTTCTGTTTAGATTTTGGTTGGCCTTGCTATCCTCATGGTACTCATCAAAGACGTTGGACCTACAGGAGCTAGCAGTGGCAGCCGTGATGGCGATGATAGCGGATCGTAGACCTAGGTGCCAGTGAGGCGGCGAACTACAACACCACGGCGATAGGCATGAGGATGATGTCGCTAGTGTTCACTTCGTCTTGGTGGTGAACCTGTTGATCGGGTCTTGGCTCACAGTTGCCGATATGTGACCCAGTTCCGGTGGACGGCGCCAAACTATTATAATGTAGATCCGTAAAAAAAATCCTATAGATTTATCCCTTTTATCTCAGCTTAGTAGCTTTTTAGGATGAACATGGAAGCTCCTTAAATCATATTTTAATATAAAATATAAACGGGTATGGTGTCTCTCCCATTGCGCGATTAGATTTGTTTCAATCTTTAATTTGACATGGACATTATATTTATTATGAATTTATATAATTTTGTTGTAACTGATATGAAATATTTGTTTTAATATGATATGGACCCTTATTTCTTCTATTTTTATTCTGAATGTGTATTATTTTTATTTTATAATCGTAGTAGCTATGGACTCCCTCGTTTAATCTAAGACGATATAATCCCATCCACTATAATCAATGGTGCAGATCTTTCACTTTTTCTCTGATTAATACATGAGTTTCTAATCTTTTTATTAACATGGAAATTTCTAGTATTTTAGGATTAACGAGGTGGCACCATTTAATTTATCGTGTTATATACATCCCAAAACATATGGTAGATAGATAGATGGATACCCCAAATTTCACATGAAAAAAAATTAAGGATTTAAATAGCCCGCTATAGCTTCGCGATAGCTTCGCTATAGCTTTTATGGATATAAAACGCTACGCTAAGTACCAAAATTCCGCGAACACAGCTATGCCCGCTATAGCCGCTAAATTGGACACTATTTCCACTATTTTTATAACCGCTATAGCTCCGTTATGCCACTTTTTAAATTTTACTTTGAAAATCCAACCCTAAGTTATATGTTTAGTTATGTCCTCACTCATTCTTGCATCATTGAACCTTACATGATGATACCATATATATAAAATTAATAAATGATCAATTCGTCTAGTTTCTCTATAATGAACTTTTAGAATAATATATCACAGTAATTTACACTATATATTTACTATGATCACATAGACATCCATTAGATCACTAATATCGCTAAAATAACGTGTATGTACCTTGTTTAGTTGAATTTGACTAATATTATATAAATATTTCATATTAAAACGCTAAATAGAATAGCTTCCGTGATAGCCCGCTATAGCTTTTATAGCTTTTTTCGGGCCTCGCCGCGAAACCACGAAAAATGTGATTTAAACCCTTGAAAAAAATACAATTCTAGATATTGCACTACATATGTTTTGCGCTGATGCTTAGCAGGAAGCCCAAAAATGGAGGTAGAGTGGTAAAGGAGCGTGATGGTGATGACAAATTGGAGAAGGCTCAGGATCTTGTGATGCTGCTTGCCACTCTTGTGGCGAGCATCACCTACGTCGCAGGCCTAGATCCACCCGGCGGCCTGTGGCAAGACGACCAAGACGGGCACCAGAGCGGCTACCCGGTGCTCCTCACCACACACCCTGCCCGGTACAAGGTGTTCTTCTACAGCAACTCGGCGGCGTTCGTCACGTCCCTGGTGGTCATCATGATGGTGCAGAGCCGGTTCCTGCTCCAGCGCCACACCCTGCTGGCGGCGATGATACTGGATCTGTTCGGCCTCATCATCGCGTACGCCGCGGGGAGCTGCAGGGACGTGAGCACCTCCGTGTACGTCGTCGCCATGGCCGGCGTCGTCCTCATCTACGTGGTGATCCACATCATCTTCTTCACGCTCGACGGCGGCAAGGCAGCGGAAGCGCCGCCGCCCAACCCCAAGGACGCCGATGCCGAGGAGGCAGTCATGGACAACAGGCGTGAAATATTGCTGCTGCTCGCTATCCTGGCGGCGACGCTGACGTACCAGGCCGGGCTGACCCCTCCCGGCGGCTTCTGGTCGGCGGACGACAAGGCCGGCCACCGCGCGGGCTTCCCCGTCCTCGTGGACAGCTACCCCGAGCGCTACAAGGCCTTCTTCTACTGCAACGCGGCGAGCTTCATGGCGTCCGTCGCGCTCATCGTCCTCCTCGTGAACCCTGGCATGTACAGGCCTGCCATCCGCTGCCATGCGCTCTACGTGTGCATGGTGGCCGGCATGTTCGCCCTCATGGGCGCCTACGCCGCCGGGAGCTCCCGCAACTTGCGCACCTCCATCTACGTGCTCACCTTGGTGGCCGCCGTCTTCGCCGTCGTTACCGTGCAGGTGCTCATCTTCTGGTTGAACAGCCCGCAACGGAAGAAGACCGACTCGGGCGACACTGGCGGCGCCGGCGATGCAACTCAAAATCAAAATGCAATTGCACTCCCTGTGCAAGCGCAAGCGCAAGAACCCCCGAAACCAGAAGGACCAGACTTGCGTCAGTACCTGATGCTGCTGGGGGTGCTGGCAGCGAGCGTGACGTACCAGACAGGGCTGAAGCCGCCGGGCGGGCTGTGGCAGGGGAACGGCGGCGGCCACCTCGCCGGCGACCCCGTCCTCCACGACACCAGCAAGGGCCGGTACCTCGCCTTCTTCTACACCAACTCCACCTCCTTCATGGCGTCCATCGTCGTCATCATCCTGCTCCTCCCGCGGATGGAGCTGCCGCTGTGGCCGATGCACGCGGCTATCCTGCTGGACATGCTGGGCCTCCTCGGGGCCTACGCCGCCGGCAGCTCCAGGGACTGGAAGACGTCCTGGACGGTCATCCTGCTCGTCATCCCCGTGCTGGCGTACATCGCGGCGGCCGCGGCGCCCGTCTTTAGCAGGAACGGGAAGGAGGTTCCTATCACACATGGTGACATGGATCTGAACCGGTTGTCCTCGAAAGCCTTCCTTGATTCTGGCCATTATTCCGGCCGTGCTGGCTGCTGCCCTTGGGGTTTCAGTTTTATTATACAGCTGCCATTCTTGGTTGCGTGATGAAGTATCGACTATTGAATCGTTTCTTCATTTGTTTGTACCATGCGTATATGCACGTTTTTCTACCGATTTGTATGCATATGTGTTTAAATAAATAAATGGGGAGATATCCCATTGTTTTGAGCTTCTCCATCGATCGGTTTCTGCAATGTTGTTGATGAAATTAAGATGCGACCGTCGAAAAATCAAACAACCGAAAGCACTGGCAAAAAATAGTCGACTGATAGGTAGTAAAAAATCGGCGCGCATTTAACTGTAGTGTCATGGCTAGAGATATTTTGCCAAAAGTTCACTTATGTCCATACCTTGCATGATGTGAAAAGAGAGGTTTTGGTTTTGTATTTTTTGAATGCTGTTTTTCCTCCTATGGTTGAAGCACAGGCGACGAAGCTTCAATAGCATAAAGAGGGAGTACCAGGGAGCAGAGAGGGGGCTAAGGGAAGTAGTGAGGACTGAGGGTGCTCGCGGCTCACCGGGGAAATCCAATTGGCAGCAAGAGGTCGTGCAAAAAATTTTATTTTTTAATCCTTTTTAATAAATATTTTATTTTTAACCACTCGGCAAAAGTATCTCCAAATCTAACCCTTTTAGCCGCGCCACGCCGTCTGGCGCGGCCTGTACATGCTGTCTTGCCAGTGCATGCGACGCGTTAGAGGTGCCACGCTGTCGCCCACGGCCGGCCGTAGCCGGCGTGGCATTTTCTGGGCCGCACCTTTGCCGCGCCACATGCACCGGCACCGCAAAGGCTGCAGGTGGGCCCGCGGTGGGTACTGCTCGCCGGTGACGTGGGGGTGCCTTTGCCGCGCCGGCCCGCACGGCGGGTCAAGGCCATTGCTCAATCTCAAGGTTGATGCTGCTCCGGTGGTCCAGGCCTTGCCGGAGGCGGTGCTCGTAGAGCATGGCCGGCGGCGAGGGCGGCATGAAGAACCCGCCGCCGCCGAAGCCCCACGGGCTGTAGTGCGATGCCAGCGGGATCGGGAGAAGGCGGCGGCCGGGCAGGCGGAGCGGGTCGCGGGTGTCCACCCGGCGCTTCCAGTCGATGAAGAGCCTGTGGCGCGCCGCCTCGCCGGGGCCGTGGCTTCCCCGCCCGGTCCTCGAAGCTCAGCAGGAGGCCCTTCTCGTTCGCCGCCGCGTCCAGCGGGAAGAACTTCTTCGCGAGAGCTCTTGGGCGACGAACACCTTTTCTGTTGTTTTTTCCCACACAAAACTAACACAGCGATTACATGGCTAAATAGCCTCACAAAGGGCTGTTTCTTTTCTTGTAACTTGTCTGTAGCTCATCCGGTATATGCCGTTAATGATGTACTTTCTTTGCCGTCCTCTTTAGGATTGGCTAGTTAATATAGCCCACCTACCAGGTCTTTGCCGCGCCAGTGCATGTGGCGCGGCAGAGGTGGGGCCCAGAAAATGCCACGCCAGCTGTGGCCGGCCGTGGGCGACAGCGTGGCACCTCACATGCACTGGCGCGGCAGAATGTACAGGCCACGCCAGGAGGCGTGGCGCGGCCAAAGGGTTAGATTTAGAGATACTTTTGCCGAGGGGTTAAAAATAAAATATTTATTAAAAAAGAATTAAAAAATAAAAAATTTTAGAGGTCCTGCATGTGAGTTTATATATACAGGGAGGCAAGTAGGGCGAGGTGGTGACGTGGGTAATGACGCGAGCGCCCGACCCTGGGCTCTTTTTTTGGCGGGAATTGCAGAGGGAGGAAGCGAGGGAGAGAGAACGGAACGGGAAATCACGAGGTGGAGAAGCGGATAAAAGAGCGTGTGACGCCGGATGGTGAGGTGACTCAACGGCAGGCGAGGCGGACGTGGTGCTCGGTGAGCTCGGGTCCACAGCGCAGGGGGGCAAACGTATATCTGCTCTGGACCATTATGATCACCGCTAGGGATGCCACGAGAGCTGCTGACTTGCTGACTTGCTGTAGTACGATGTGCTGTGAGGAGTACTTACTGGTTCACCTTCACCACCCTTTATATGCCCATCTCGGTCATCTGGCCAAAGATCACCCGGTGGATCTAATCCAGCTTGGTAAGTCATGATTGCACCCAAGAGTCGCAAGCAACATAGTAATAAGTTCCTGAGCCTTTTCCAGTGCTTTGTTGTGCTCAACTGCACAGGTATCCAGATTTAAAAACATAGTTTAATTGCAAGCCGCAAGTAAGGAGTTGTTTTTTCTTACTCGTTACCAGCCTGGTCTGGTTTTGTATCCCTTCTTGACCTGGGAAAGAACTGCTGTATGCATCCTAGCCATTTTAAAATAGTTTATATATCTTCTTGTCACGTTTCATAACTTTTGTCAGAGCCACTTGGAGGAAGATGTATAGAAGGACTGCCCCACTCAGAGAGACAACATATATGGCGATGAACCCATACAATTAATGCAACAGAAAGGAAAGTGACCCTTGTGCTTAGCTTCTTGTGTAGGAGCCGTATGATGAGGAGCAAAGATGCAACAAATGCGATGGTGTTGAAGACAAAAGAATGCCTGGTAGCGGCTTGAGTCGTGGTCCTGCAGAACCGGGTTGCTCACACTGCGGCCATCTTGGGTGCTGGACCAGAACTGGGCGGATTCAACCCAGCCACATGTGTGATGGCCGTGGGAAAATGTTAAGAAGAAGATTAGCTGGGTTAGTTGGACCAGTTATTCACCAGTGATCTTCTAGCCTGATCGTTGCGCCTTCTGTTGTAGAAGATAGACATCGTTGGCATAGCTTATCTAGCTAACTAACTTTCTCTAGTTTATCTGTTGTAACAACTCGATTGTAATCTTGTTTTCGGTTCATGAGTATATAAGAAATGGAGAGGGCTCAGCAGAGCTTAAGGCAGCTCATTTGTTTTCACATGGTATCAGAGCCCAAACCGATCATCTCCTGATGGGTTCCACTTCCGCAAACACCACCCCATCTGCCATGACCTCCACCTCTCCATCACTCACCTCCACCATGGCTGGACTCACCTCCAGCTCCTCTTCGTCTGTGATGTTCGGTGCCATGTCCGGCACCATCTCCGCTCCGGCGTTCAACCAGTACGTCACCGTTCGCCTGACCCGGGAGAACTTCCTCCTGCGGAAGGCGCAGATGGTGCCGTACCTCCGAAGCCAAGGTCTTCTCGGCTTCGTTGATGGGACACAGAAGCCGCCCAACCAGTACGTTGCATCTACTTCTGAATCTGGTGCCACACAAGTGCCAAATCCTGAGTACGCGATGTGGTTCCAACGAGACCAACTGGTGCTCAGTGCATTGCTCTCTTCGTTGACAGAAGAGATCTTAGGCCATACCGAAGTGTGGACGGTGTTGGAGGGGATGTTTGCGTCCAGATCGAAGGCTCGACAAACCCAAATCCGCTTCCAGCTCGCCAACCTCCGCAAGAAGTACCTCTCTGCAACGGCGTACTTCCACAAGATGAAGTCTCTCGCCGACACCATGGCCGCCATAGGCCATCCTCTGCGTGAAGAAGAAACGGTGTCATACATCCTTGCTGGGCTTGGGGATGAATATGATGCGTTCATCACCACCATGACTACGAGGTCTGAAGATCTAACTCTTATTAACCTGTACTCCCATCTTATCAGCTATGAGATGCGCCGGGAGCATCAGCTCGGTGGTGACCAGGTGGCTATGAATGCCGCTTTTCGCGGCGGCCGCAATGGAGGATGGCGTGGTGACCGTGGCCGTGGCGGCGGTGGCCGTGGCCGCGGCAACGGTAACAATCCCGGTGGGCGTGGACAGCACAACGGTGGCCCCCCAGCTTTTGCCAGGGACATGGCGGCGCGCCTGGACAGTACGGCCAGTATGGCCACCAACATGGCGCAGGCTCCAGCTCAGGATCAAGCAGCCGTCCATCATGGCAGATCTGTGGCAAGGGCGGCCATGACGCGCTGCGCTGCTACCAGCGCTTCAACCACGCCTATCAAGCAGAGAACTCTCATGTCGCAGCGGCGGCATCTGCAGGACATGGAAGCCAGTACCAAATCGATACAAATTGGTACATCGACAGCGGCGCGATGGATCATATTACAAGTGACCTTCATCGCTTGACCGTGAAGGATCGCTACAGGGGAAACGATCAAGTGACAGTGGCTTCTGGCCTAGGTTTGTATATCGCTCACACTGGTTATTCTTCTATTAATGGTCATGATCACAATCTGCATTTGAATGGTGTTCTCCATGTCCCCCATGCCACCAAAAATCTCCTGCCAGTTCATAAGTTTGCTAGGGACAATGATGCATTTTTAAAGAGTCATTAGTTGCTTTCAATTCATCTAGTCGAGTAACAACTTCTCTTGAACTTGTGCACTCTGATGTTTGGGGCCCTGCGCCGGTCTCTGTTAATGGTTTCAAGTACTATGTTAGCTTCCTGGACGATTATAGTCGTTTTTCATGGATTTATTTAATAAAGCACAAGTCTGAAGTTGAAACTATTTTTCTCCAATTTCAAAAGCATGTTGAGCTTCTTTTACCCACAAAATTCAACCTCTCCAATCTGATTGGGGAGGTGAATATCATCGACTCAATGCATACATTGCTTCTACTAGCATATCACATCGTGTCTCATGCCCTCACACTCACCAACAGAATGGTGTGGCTGAGAGAAAGCATCGGCACATAGTTGAAGTTGGCCTTGCTCTGTTAGCACAAGCGTCGATGCCTATTCGATTCTGGGATGAAGCTTTCAGAACAGCCACATATCTTATAAACAGAATTCCTAGCCAATCCATACACAAGGAAGTTCCTCTCATTCGTCTCCTTCATGTCAAACCAAATTATGCCATGATGAAAGTCTTTGGATGTGCTTGTTGGCCCAACTTACGTCCATACAACACTAGAAAACTTTCTTTCAGATCGACAAAGTGCGTGTTTCTTGGCTATACTACACAACATAAGGGCTATAAATGCCTCAGTCGGTCCACTGGGCGAGTTTACATATCCAGAGATGTAATCTTTGATGAAAATGTCTTCCCGTTCTCTACAGATCAGTTAGCTGTGTCCTCTCCTACCCAATCGATGCCTTACACTGTCCTATCTCCTCTTGTCACGCCTGAAATTACAGATGCAACTCATGTACCTAATGTAGAAGGTAATTCAGAACCAGCGGTAGATACTGTACCCATTGTCGCTACTGATCATCCTCCTGAAGATGTGCAGGTTTCGCTACAGTGTGACAATATAGCTAGCCAGCAGCATGAACAACAAGCGCAGCCCAGAGTGGTCACTTGTCTCCAAAATCGGATACAAATACCAAAAGTTTACACAGATGGAACCGTCCCATACAATGTGCATCGTCGAGCGTTTCATGTATCTCTCGCTGAACCAACATATCATCGTTTGGCTATGCAAGATCCTCGTTGGTAGGCTGCGATGAATGATGAGTTCCAAGCCTTGCTGAGGAACAACACCTGGCGTTTGGTTCCTCCACAAGCCGGGAGGAACATCATTGATGCTAAGTGGGTTTTTAAACTCAAGTACAATCCTGACGGGACAGTTGATCGGCATATGTGCGGTTGGTTGCAAAGGGATATAAGCAATGGCATGGGTTTGATTATGATGAGACTTTTAGTCCTGTGGTGAAACCCACCACTGTCAAGCTAATTCTATCCATAGCAGTATCTCGTGGCTGGCATCTTCGACAGATTGATGTAAACAATGCTTTCCTTCACGGCACTTTGGAGGAAGAAGTGTTCATGCGGCAGCCACCCGGTTATGAAGATCCAAGGTATCCACATCATCTGTGCAAGCTTATTAAGTCAATTTATGGTTTAAAGCAGTCGCCTAGAGCGTGGTATGCTAAGCTCAGTGAGAAACTTGAACAATTAGGATTTGTCGCTTCCAAAGCCGACACCTCATTGTTTGTGTATAACCAGGAAGGAATAACCATGTACGTGCTTATATATGTGGATGACATTGTCATTGCTAGCTCATCCAAGAAGGCGACCGATCTGTTGATTCATCAGCTAGCTGAAACTTTCTCCTTGAAGGACCTTAGTATCCTCAACTATTTCTTGGGTATTGAGTTTAAGCCACTGCCTGACCTTGTGATTCTTTGCCAAGAGAATTATGCACAAGATCTTCTCAACAGAAGCAACATGCAGAAGTGCAGGCCAGCTCTCACTCCCTTGGCTGTTGGAAAGCTCACACAAGAAGGCAGCATAGTTCTAGGCGAAAAGGAATCAAGCATGTACCGAAGTGTAGTTGGAGCACTTCAGTACTTAACACTAACCAGGCCAGACCTGTCATATGCAGTGAATAAAGCTTGTCAATTTTTGCACAGTCCCACTGAAGAGCATTAGAGTGCTGTCAAGAGGATACTGCGCTATGTTCAGTACACTAAGGGCTTGAGTCTGAAAATCAGAAAGGACTCAACTGGGTGCCTAAGTGTATTCACAGATGCCGATTGGCCAGGATGCCCAGATGACAGGAGATCACAAAATGGTTTCGCAGTATACCTTGGACCAAACCTGGTGTCTTGGAGTTCGAAGAAGTAGCAAACTGTCTCCTGGTCTAGCACAAAAGCTGAGTACAAAGCCATAGCTAATGCAACGGCAGAACTCATATGGATTCAGTCTCTGATGAAAGAACTGCACATACATCAGTCAAAGACACCCATACTATGGTGTGACAATCTTGGTGCAACGTATCTTATATCTAATCCTGTATTTCATGCCAGAACTAAGCACATTGAGGTGCATTTTCACTTTGTCCGTGAGAGAGTGACAGCAAAACTACTGGACGTACGGTTCATAGCAACAGGGGATCAAATAGCTGATGTCTTCACAAAGGCATTGTCAAAACCAGCATTTGAGAAGTTCAGAAGTCACCTAAATCTGATTGCACCAGGCTTCGATCAAGGGGAAGTGTTAAGAAGAAGATTAGCTGGGTCAGTTGGACCAGTTATTCATCATCGATCTTCTAGCCTGATCGTTGCACCTTCTATTGTAGAAGATAGACATCGTTGGCATAGCTTATCTAGCTAACTAACTTTCTCTAGTTTATCTGTTGTAACAACTCGATTGTAATCTTGTTTTCGGTTCATGAGTATATAAGAAATGGAGAGGGCTCAGCAGAGCTTAAGGCGGCTCATTTGTTTCCACAGAAAAGCACTTGTATTAATTTATCTGGTGATCAAAGGCCAGTATATATATAGAGAGTACATGTGAAATTCTAATACAACAGCTAAGATGGGCCTAGGACCATATATACAACCCATACATATCTAACACCCTCTCATACTCATGGTGAATCAACAATGCTAAGTTCCAAGATACAAAAATAATGATGTGCAGAAATCTGTCAACTGATCTACTAATTAAAGCCACATACTGTACTATTGAAGAGTCGCGATTTGCATCTGAATATATGATATAAAAATAATCTTGTTGTTCTAAGTACCCATGTTTATTTTGCATTTATTTTGCATTTAGTACAGCGATTTCCAGAACAAGGAGGAGGAGAATATAGGTGGTGGTGGGTGTCCGGGAGGATGGGGTCACCAGCAAGGTGTTCATTTTGCATATCCTGCTAGACTCCTCCTGGCAGGTTGATCACGGCAGCAACGTATGTCACAATCGTAACTAGAGTTGCTGGTTGAGAAGAAGAGACTGCTTAATTATGTTGGTTGTGATCCTTTTGGCTGTCAGACCCCTGTTGATTGTGGGATCCTACTTTGTTATCCGACACCATTTGCTTGACTGGTGGTGCTAGAAAATAGATAGGACCATTGGAGACGCGTTGAGGTGATGTGAAGGCGTCCTCGGCCTGGCTCTTAGTTATATAGTAGCGTGGGTGTACATAAGATCACCTATGATTCAGTTTGGCATGATGTTATGCTAGCATCTTGTATATGCTGCTAAACATGACAACGGCATGGCTCCAGCAAAACATCTTGTTTTAAAGTTTATTTGTGTTTCTTTTGCCGGCTTGTATGGCAACTTAAGAGGCATCAACATGGTTCTTATTTATCAGTCTTGGTGAGAATACAACTTGGGGTATGCAGTAGGCACTTCAAGTAATCAGCTGTTAGGTTCGTCGCAACGTACCGTTGCCGTCTCACCGCAACTTGACCAGCCAGTGGTCGGCTGGGTTAGGCCATTAATAGCTAGTTATATATACCTAATAATAAAGAGAATAGAGTTTCCTCTACTTTCTTCCTTCGTCCGTCACTTCGCTAAAATTATCCACCAATGCCACCGCTATGATGTCGGCCGTCTATCTGTCCATCAATGCTCTGATCTCTCTTCTCGCTCTCCACGCCTCTCCCTCCCTTCACTGCTACCCCTCCCTCGCGCACGCCGTAGCAGATCTCGCACGCTCCCGCCTCCGCCCCACCTTGGCCTTGCCCTGCTTTCCTCTACTGCCTCGGGCTCTACTCGACACCGCCGTCGCCAACCAGGCCCGTCCCTGGCTCGCCCCGTTGCTGCCACTTCGGCTCACCGGCCCTGCTCGGCGCCGCCACCGGCCCAGTTCGGTGCCGCACCATCTAAAGTCTCGATCTCTCCCATGTGTTCCTCCCCTTCTCCGTCGCGCCGCCTTAGGCCCCCATTGCGTCGCCCCGGCGGCCACGCCCTCGTCGACGTGCTGGCTTTCCTGCCGATGGCTCCGCCCCGTCTGTCTCCTCCTCCCATAGTCGTCGTAGCCGTGGATCCGCACCAGTGGTTCGCCAACCCCATCTTCCACCGTCGGCGCTGATCCCTGTCGTCGCCCCCGACCTTTGCGATCTGCTGCTGCCCTCATCATCGCTCAAACCCCCTAGTAAGAAGCGCGGGCCCCTCTCTCGCGTCGACAGGGATGACGAGGACAAGAAGCCCAAGAAGCACGCGGCGGCGAGCGGCCCTCTAGGATAGAACTCATCGTCTTCGACACCAGCACCGACGGATGGAAGGCCTGCAAGCTGCTCATTCGCAAGGACGGCGACTGGAAGATCCGAGACTGGAAGTCCACGGAGGTCTCTGAACCGGAGGATCTCATTAAGGGCAACCTCCAAACTCAAGAGCGATCGCCGGAAGAAGGAGAAGCAGAAGGAGAAAGAGACCACCTTGTAGTTGCAGGTTAATCCATCGTTGCTCTTACTCTCTACTCTACATGCATGTGTTCCTGCTACATTTTGTATTCAATTCATGGCCTACACTGCTTAATCTGCCTGTCTGTGGACTGTGAAACCTCACATTCTGATCGTCTTAACAAAGCCTGCATATATATTGTTTACACTTGCATTGGCATTTCTATCATTCTCACTGGTGCTCACTGCTCAGGCAGATCGATGCCGGCAAGAGGGACATGTCAATGCTCGATTACTTGAGGTTCTACCTCCCAGATATGTTTTCAGCGCTGCGTAGGGTGGTGCTATTTGAGGATGATGTGGTGGTGCAGAAGGATTTGCTGGCTTTGGTGTGTCGATTTGGATAGGGAGGTGAATGCCGCTGTTGAGATGTGCTTCAGTGGGTTCAGTAGGTACAGAAAGTATCTCAACTTGACACAAGCCATAGTGCAGGAGCGATTTAATCATGCCTTTTGTGTGTGGTCATATGGGGTTAATGTGTTTGATCTTGAAGCACGGAGACAAGATGGGTGCACAGAGTTATTCCATCGATAGAAGGAAATGGTGAGTTGTGGTCATATTTGGCTACAACTTAACAAATTAGCATTGTGTTAAATTGGGGTTTGTTGGTATTTGACTGCACCAGTTTATTTTCATGCTTTGTAGTTTATTTGTTGGAGAAGAGTGGCAGCAACAAAATATCATTTTTTACTAAATTTTCATATCCTGTGTTCAAGTTCTAACTCTAATGATAGCAAAGACTGAAGTGTTTATAACTCTAATGGTGTGCTCTTGAGGTTATTATGTGCATTTTCCTTGCTGAGAACTTCACAAGTTTGCATTCTGTATATTTCTCAGAAAGAAATATGCAGGAAAAATGAACATTTTACTATGTAGTTTCTATCAAATGTGAAGTAATTTCATTGACAATAATATTGGTAATTTAAATATTGTTCTTTCCAATCTGCAGGGTCAGACGCTGAGGAGGAAATGAGGAATCATTTTTCATAGCATGACCTCCCTTCCAATACATGTTGTTTACCATCTGTTTACCATTACCAGATGTAAAAACTGCTTACTGAGTATGATAACATTCTGTTAGACAAAGCAAACATGGGTAGCAAGAGAAGCACAAACCCTTGGTGAGGCATGCCCACAATCTATTTGATTAAATGTGCATTACTTTCTTCATCAATATGAAAGCGACTTGCAACAATAGTATGTCTTGCAAAGCTTGACCTAGGACTCACTGATGCTTGTCGAAGTTGTGACTAAACTATATGGAGGGTTTGAGAATTCATGTATTGCAGTGTACGTTTCTTGCAGTTCCAAAGCGAGGTCGGTTTGTTTACAACTTTGAATTTTGACTGAATGCAAGGTTGTATTTATTTATTTAAGCTGCTAGAGCTTGAGATCATCGGAATCAATGTTCTTTGTGCTTCTTATCCTTTGGCTTGCTAGGTTCGTCAATGGGCTTCTTCTTGTTTCCTCCATCGTGACCGCCTCGGTGGTTGAGGATGGCTTCCTCGACGTTGGCCTCCTGGTCCGTCATAGTGAACATTGCTTTGAGCGTCCTCGGGAGGCCCCAGGTCATCTGCCTGATCAACTCTTCGGATTTACATCCTACGAAGAAGTCGTCGATGACGGGTTACTCTGAAATGTCCCAAATCTCGTTCTTCTTCTTCGTGAAGTGCTTGATGAACTCGTGGAGAGTTTCATTCTTCCTGCGATGTAATTGGCCTATTTCCCACCTTTCGGCGGGTCTTTAATAGGTTCCTTGAAAGTTGGCGATGAATTGCTACTGGAGATCATCCTAAGATTTGATGGAATTCTTTGGAAACCCTGTTAGCCAGGTTTGAGCGGTTGGGGTCAGAGCGACAGGCAAGTAGTTTGCCATGACATTCTGATCTCCTCCTGCTGCACTGACTGCCAGGGCATAGACCTGCAACCAGTTCTTTGATTCCTCTCTCTGTCGAACTTGTTGATGCCTTTGAGATTGAATCCATCTGGCCAGATCACTCGGCGGAGATCCGGGGTGAATGCCCAAATTCCTTCCAAGGGGCATGGCTCGTGTCACTGCGGAGATCTGTCGCGCCGACCATAGCACTGGCCTTAACGATGATGCCCGCGGTGATGATCGTGCCGGCTGGCGGTGTTCTTGGTGTGGTTGTCATTGTGCCGATTGTGGTAGCCACGTTCGTTGCAGGATGGTCGCTTGCTATCAGCGCACTCTCTCCTCCGTGCTTCTATGTCGTGGCGGAGATCTTAGCCTGCCGATCGGTGGGAACCTTGGTCGCAGACGCATGCGCCTTGCTCCGGTTGCCCGTGGACCGGCTATTTGCTATTACAGGCATGGTTGGAGCCGGGTGTATGCCATTCTGCTGGATTGCCGCCATCTCGACCATGGTTGTTGCCCGGGCCAAGGTTTGAATAAACGGGCTTCCTTCAGGGAGTTGTGGGGCCATGGTTGTGTAAACTTCATGCTACCTCTGTTTCACCGCCCGCAACTCGTTCTAGACGTTGCGGCCTTGGATTCAAAGCTGGCGCATTCGTTCTTGGTCCTCTCCGTGGCAATAAAACTGCCCGGTTTCAGCTGCAACCACAGCGGCTGCTTCATCCCTAGCATGCTGGGAAGCTATACGAAGGTCGCTAGCACCGAGCACAAAAACTTCGTCGTAGTTGCAGGCCTCCGTGCTGCCTTCCGACCAGGGATTACAAAACCGCCCTAGGGCTCCAAGCCATGTGCAGCGCGGAGGCGATTAACCGTGGTTAGCCACGATTTTAAATCGGCTTTATCAATAATTCAAAACTACGCCTTACCGGTTTTGTTCGCGGTTAGCCGCGGTTTCAGACGGTTAGCCACGATTTTTGGCAAATTTGTATTTTTTTAACACAAAAACACATAAAATGATGATAAAATTTTGAATTTTTAAATTCTGTTTAAGCCAAAGTGCTTAGAATAATTAATACTCCCTCCGTTCCAAAATATAAGGCATATTTTGACTACACAAAAGTCTTTAAAGGTAGAGTTTGACTGTTAGATTCCTCTATTATATATTATGAATTGTTACAATATAATATTGTATCAAAAAGAGTTTTGAAATATGAACAATTTGATACAAATTTGGTATACTAACGATGCATATTTTTTGATTTATTTATGGTCAAAATTTACTAAGTTTGACTTTTCTCTGGTCAAAATACGCCTTATATTTTGGAACGGAGGGAGTAATATTTTTAAAAATTTTGTACAAGTTTTCATTTTAAATTTTATTTGCACGAATTTCAAACGGTTAGCCTCCGTGGTTTTGCTAACCGTCCACCCACGGAGCGCGGTTAACCGCCGATTTTGTAAACCCTACTTCCGACTCGGAATCCTAGTGGGAGAAGTCGACTTGCTCGCTCTGTCCGAGAGTTTGGCCACCATTGATGACACCCATGAACTGAGTCAGGGTTGACTGGATTGCTCCAATCTGCCCTTGGGATCGATTCTCGACTCGGTCACCTCCTAGTCCGAGTTCAGGAAAGACCTGCGCGAAGGTGGCAGCAGAGTTCCTGAGCCCGAAAGGAAATCCAAGCTGAGATGTAGAGACTCTTCCTGATTGGATCTCATCCGAGTCCGGAGAGCTGTTGGTGCCGAGTTCTCCTCGGCTCATACCGGATGTAGGTACTGGAAGAGTCGCTGGCTTATTGAATTGGAGAAGGTGGCCATAGAATTCATCGGTCCGAATGGAAGTGAGGATGGTAAAGTGTTGGTACCTTCTCCTAACCGGATCTCTCCTGGATTGGATAGACGAAGGTTGTCGATACCGTCCATGACGAAGTCCAGAGCTCCAAAGCGGAACGTCTGTCCTGGCATGAAGATGGTTGCTGGCAACTTTGAAGACGCCATCAAACTTGGAGGTGATCTTGACGCTCCCCTACTTGGCGCGCCAACTGTCGACGAGTGTAACCTTGGGGGTACTTGTCGGCAATAGAATTTTGATGGGTTGCTCAAGATCTCAAGTTAGATGGAAGCACAAGACAGGGAAACTTTTTTTAGACAGGTTCAGGCCCTCGATGATGAGATAACACCCTAGTGCTGTGTGCTTCGGGTTATGTGGAGATCTCGATTACAATAGAGTTCTCGAGATTGTATGCTATTGAGAAAATTAGATGTGATCATACTACGGCCCCTACCCCTCCTTTTATATAGTGCAGGGGGAGATAAGGTTACATAATCATATCCAGTTTGTTACACCGGATCCTATCTCCAGAGTATCCAGCACGTATATGCACCAGTATTTACATATATGAATCTCCTAATCAAACAATATCAAACTCTATCCACAGAAATATTCTTGGCATCCAAGTTATGTGTAGTCTGAGTGGTAATCATCCTCTTCCAGCAGGCTCGGGTCACCCCTGTTTGCTACTCCATGGGCCTTCTAGGAAGATACCCGTAGCTTATATTGTCCACAAGCACCGCTAAGGAGAAGGAGAAGGAGAAGGAGAAGGAGAAGACGAACAAAATCTACATCATGTTGCCTCTCTAGCACCTGGGCGGCCCTTCGACTATCGCCAACACGGAGAGCCGACCTCTCAAGCACCACCGTTGGGAGTTCTCTATCTTCGAATGAACGGAAGACCTGCTACCTTGGTTGACCAGATGCGGGTTGTTTTTTCAAAGACCAGAGCACAACGACTAAAGAATAGGTTAGCACAACCAATTATCATCTTCGAGGGATTGGCCAACAATGGTACATGCACTACGTCGATGAGGAGGGCGTTCTTTCATGGCGCCAGTTCAAGGAGGCTCTAAACCTTTGATTTGGGTTGCCCTCACGCTGCAACCACCTCATGGAGATCAAGCAGCTATAGCGAACCGGCATGATGGCCAAATACCAGAAAGATTTCAAAAACCCCTGCCACATGCGAATCTTAGGAAGGACAAGAAGATAAAGATGTTCATTGCTGGCCTGGAGGAGAATATTGACCTCGCGGAGGGTGTTGCGGAGCTCGCATCTCTCACCATGGCGATGAGCCTTCCGCGCACCCATGAAATTCTCCAGCATACGGTGACCAGCGAGCAACGAACGTCATCCAAGTCAACAGGCCACTCCACGCTGACAATGAAGGCCTTTACTATTACCGCATCAACCACAGCAACGCCGCGTGGGCCAAGGAGACTAACGGCACTACAGGTGGGCACTTTATTCGTCGTCTTACACATGCTCAGATGGAGGAACGTCATCGCCAAGGACTTGTTACATCTTACGAGAAATATGTAATAGGGTATACATGCCAAGAACTTTTCTGCATGAAAATCGTTCTCGAGGAGGCATAGCCGACCACGAGGATAGCCGAGGACACACCGGAGATCTCCAACAACACCCCTATAGGCATCCAGACCGAATATACCATGTGTCTAGCTATCCTCATTGCTGGTCAGTTTGTTGTTGCACTCGTGTGGACATCGGATCAATGCACTGTTGGCATATAGCTGCCTCGGCATCACGTCGTCGCCACCGAGCCGACCAATTTGAGTGTTGGTGGCCAACAACGAGCACATCTATAGCAATGAAGAATGTCACCCTTTACCCATTAGCATCGACAATGATGAGTTTTTCTTGGATTGCTATGCCTTACCACTTCCGAGCTTTGATCTTGTCCTTGGTGTGTAATGGCTACACACCTTCGGACCGGTCACCTAGGAATTTTAACAGGTCACCATGTCTTTTTGGCGTGGTAAGCAACTAGTGTTGCTCCAAGGCAGCACCACAGGGGGGCACACCCTCATGGCTTGGGCGACGGCCACCGCTGACCTCATGGGTGCCCTGTTAGCGGAACACACGGAGGCTTTTTCCAAGTCGATTAACATGCCTCCCGCATGAGCATATGATCATCGTATACACTTGAAGAAAGGGATCGACGTTGTTGTAGTTCGACCCCTATCGCTGCCCGCTGCTCTAGAAAGATGACTTGGAGTCCCAATGCCACGAGATACTTCGCTAGGGTGTCATTCAAGTCAGCACTTCGGCTTTCTCTGCTCCGGTACTTTTCGTGCGGAAGAAAGATGATTCCTGGTGATTCTGTGTTGACTACCTCGCCCTGAATGACAAGACAATAAAGGATAAGTTCCCTATTCTGGTGGTGAAGAAACTCCTTGATGAACTCCACGGGCCTTCACTAAGCTGGATTCATGTTTGGCCTATCACCAAATCCGTATGCACCCGCAGGACATCCATAAGACTGTGTTCCACTCCCATCATGATCATTTTGAGTTTTTGGTATGTCGTTCTGGTTATCCAATGCTCCTGCAACTTTCCAATCTCTCATGAATGAAGGGTTGGGCGCCTTTCTTCATTGATTGTGCTCATCTTTGTTTCATGATATTTTGATATATAGTTCATCATGGGCAGAGCACCTCTGCCATGTTCAACTCATCTTGGAGGAGCTTTAGAAGCATAACTTCGTGTTAAAGTGCTCCAAATGCCTTTTTGGCACCACATCGGTGGCCTACCTAGGCCACATCATATCAGCGGAGGGCGTGGCCATGGAGCGTCAAAAGGTGGCCGCGGTTCTAGACTGGCCCAAGCCCTCCATGGTATGGGGAGTCCGTGTGTTCGTTGGTTAGTGAGCTATTATCACCGCTTCATCAAGGACTATGGAGCTATTGCGGCGCCCTTTGCGCACCTCCTTCATAAAGAGGCGTTTGTTTGGGGGCCTGAGGTAGGTCAAGTGTTTCTGGCGCTTCAACAGGCACTCTCATGGGCGTCCGTGCTACAGTTATCAGATTTCAACTAGCCCTTCATCATTAGGTGCAACGCTTTGGGCTTTGGTTTTGGAGCAATACTGCATAAAGGGGTGGAGCCGGTGGCTTTTTATAGCCGTAATATTTTTTGCTCATCACGCCAAACTGGCAGCCTATGAGCGTGAGTTAATTGGTTTAGTGCAGGCAATGCGACTTTGGCGTCTGTACCTATAGGGACGGCATTTCTTGATTCGTATTGACCATTATAGTCTCAAATTCCTACTAGATCTACGCTTGTCCACAA
Source organism: Raddia distichophylla (assembly GCA_005191435.1). Classification (NCBI taxonomy): domain Eukaryota; kingdom Viridiplantae; phylum Streptophyta; class Magnoliopsida; order Poales; family Poaceae; genus Raddia; species Raddia distichophylla. The sequence continues at coordinate 182,294 of SPJY01031471.1, forward strand.
TTCCAGAACATCAGTGGGCGAGCAAACTCCCCGACGTTGATTTTACGATGGAATATGGCCCTGATCGTCTCAATATTGTGGCTAATGCACTATCTAGGCAAGAGGGTGATGATTTATCGCCAACATTTCTCACCATGTCTCCATCGACGTTGGCATTCTTTGATGAGTTACGACGTGATCTACCATTGGAGGATGCTTGGACAAGATTTTTACCGCAATTTTGCATTTTTTGACACAGTGGAACAACTGCATGGAGTTCCAAAATCTATTGTCTCGGATCGCGACATCATCTTTAAAGTACCTTTTGGCAAGAACTGTTCCACCTAGCTAGCAGTCGACTCAACATGAGCTTGGCCTACCATCCACAGATTGGCGGGCAATCAGAGGTCACAAACAAGATTAATGCTATGTAGCTCCATTGTTTTGCAGGTGACTGCTAGAAGCAATGGATTAGATGGTTACTGTCGACGGTTGGGATATTGACCCCAAGTCAACTAAGGTTCTTGAGAAAGGGAGATAGAAGACCTGCCGAGCAATGCCAAACAGCGATCAACGAGCAACAGGGAGACAAGGGTTTTTATCCTGGTTCAGGCCTCTCGGGAGAGATAATAGCCCTACGTCCAGCCTTTCTTGACTACTCGTATGAAGAACAAGAGTACATGTTGGTGCCAGATTGGATCTGGGTGGTTCCCGGCGTGTTCAAAGGATGAACACCCGCTATGCTACTACCCTCACGCAGGAGGACGGGATGTACAGATGTGATAGAGATCTATCGGGAGGCGATCCCGGTAGAAGATGTGAGAGCCCCCATGAGCCCTCAGGCAGGAGGGGTATTTATACTCGGGACTACGGGTACAAAACGGAAAGAGCTATACATGTTAACTATCCCTAACTTGTGGGCTAAGTCTTCCATGCCTTGGAGATTACTTCGGACATCGACTTGGAGACTAAGTCGATGAAGAGCCAAGCCGCCAGGAAACCCTAGGAGCACCGTCGTGTCTTGGGCCGGGCCGGACAGCTTCGTCTTGATCAACGGGCTACCGGGCAGAGGCCTGCCCGGCGCACGCTGGTGACCGGGCAGGACTCCGGTCCTTGGCACCGGGCAGAGGTTGCCGGGGTGCCGCTGTGGTACCTACTGCCGGGCAGGGGTTATCCAATCCCCGACAGGTAGTCCCCGAGCCTTAAGTGAGATGAATCATCTCCTTGAGGCTAAATGTCATCAAGGAGGGATTGGATTCTTGGTAGTGAAGAGCGTACCACCGCATCCAGTAAGATCAGACCTTCCGGGAGAATGAACATAGCAAGTCGAGATGGACTCGTGTTGCTGCATCCAGGTGTGAAGATACCCAGGAAAGCATGAGCGAAAATAGAGGAACCACCTCTCGGGCTAGAGCTTGCCCGAGGAAATAGAGATTGCACTCTCGAGCATATGTCGTGCTCAGGAGCGAAAGTGATGTGCCTCCAGACGTAGATCGTGTGCGAGGAGCAGACAATGCATACGAGGGGGAAGGTGACCCAGTCGCCGAGCGTAGAGCTCGCCAAAGGAGCCAGGTAAAGAGATCCAGTCCCCGAGCACTCTGCGCAAAGAGCTGCCCGGTGCGAGGTGATCCAGTCCCCGAGCACGGAGCTCGTCGCGGGGACCAGACGCGCGCTCCGGACGAAGAGCTGCCCGGCGCGAGGTGATCCAGTCTCCGAGCACGGAGCTCGTCGCGAGGACCAGACGCCCGCCCCGGGCGAAGAGCTGCCCGAATCCAGTCCCCGAGCACGGAGCTCATCGCGGGGACCAGACGTGCGCTCCGAGCGAAGAGCTGCTCGGCGCCCGAGCGAAGAGCTGCCCGGATCCAGTCCCCGAGCACGGCGCTCGTTGCGGGGACCAGACGTGCGCTCCGAGCGAAGAGCTGCTCGGCGCCCGAGCGAAGAGCTGCCCGGATCCAGTCCCTGAGCACGGAGCTCGTTGCGGGGACCAGACGCGCGCTCCGGGCGAAGAGCTGCCCAGTGCGAGTTGAATCACAACCCAATGCAGCCAGAGCCGCAAGAGAACGTGTGAAATCAATGCTTTACCCATGACGTATTCCTTGCGACAGTGTAAGCGTTGTCTTGACGAGTGCAGAACCGACGCTTGGAGTGCCCGTTGCGATGAGAATCGGCTTACGATGGGCTTGCCCGTTGCGATGAGAATCGGCTTACGGTGGGCAGGACTCCGTTGGTGGCGCACTACCTTGACTTAGCCGAACTGTGAAGGTCAGTGCTGGGCAAAGGCAAGAAATCATACGCGGGTGAAGTGAATCAGTCTCCGGGCATGCGCGGAGCGTGCCCGGGAAGAGAGGGATGTAGACATCGGTTTTGGTGGAGAAGCCTGGAACCTCGCCGCGACCATCACCGGAGTCTGACGTTCCCCGTTCCTGTATTTCCTGCAGAAGACAAACAAGAAACGAGCCAGCAAGGGGAAAAAGAGAGCAAGAACAGGCTCTAAGAAGAGCAAAGCGAGTTTTGGAAAACACGCTAAAAAGACCTACCCGCCCAAGACTTAATTTACCCGGGTACGTCCCCCGATAGCGTTAGTGTCACCTCGGCGAATGCGGAACCGACGCTAGGAGTGCCCGTTGCGATGAGAATCGGCTTACGGTGGGCAGGACTCCGTTGGTGGTGCATTGCTCCGGATTACCGTGCCAGGAAGGACGTAGCATGGATAAAAAAGACGTGTGCGGGCAAGTGCAGCCCCGCTGTGGCTAAGACCGCTAACCAGGGAAGGCGATCGGGACCTTAGCCGTAGGCAAGACGTGCGAGGCGAAATCTTATCCGGGCATGGACCCGTGTAGCGTTGGTGTCGCTTTGGCGGGTGCGAACCGACGCCAGGAGTGCCCGTTGCGATGAGAATCGGCTTACGGTGGGCTTGCCCGTTGCGATGAGAATCGGTTTACGGTGGGCAGAACTCCCTCGGTGGTGCACCGCTTCGGTTAACCGGAGCTGTACAGGTCGTTGCCAGATAAAAAGACATGCTCGTACGCGGGGAGCGCTACGGGAGCGAAAGACCAACGAGGTTTTAAGGAAAACACCGCTAAAGAAAGGAAACGGAAAACTGGAAACATACCGGGGTCGTTGATGCTCGCGTGCATGTACTGGACGCCAACTTGTTTCGTAGAATCCTGACGCGCGCTCTGGGCGAAGAGCTGCCCAGCGCGAGGTGATCCAGTCCCTGAGCACGGAGCTCGTGGCAGGGACCAGACGCGCGCCCCCGGGCGAAGAGCTGCCCGGTGCAAGAAGATCCAGCCCTTGAGCACGGAGCTCGTCGGGGGGACTAGATCTACGCTCCGGGCGAAGAGCTGCCCGGTGCGAGAAGATCCAGCCCCCGAGCACGGAGCTCGTCGCGGGGACCAGATCTGCACTCCGGACGAAGAGCTGCCTGGTGCGAGAAGATCCAGCCCCCGAGCACGGAGCTCGTCGCGGGGACCAGATCTGGAAGACGACCGAAATCGAAGGGATCGATCCGATTTGACAGGGGATGTGACGTCCTGCCCTTCTGAGTCGTCGCACTCAGGAAGAGTTTCCTGGTCGCTGAATGAGTTCGACATGCTCGAACAGACTCGATCTACTATCCCCACGGACAGCGCCAACTGTCGACAGTTGGGATATTGACCCCAAGTCAACTAAGGTTCTTGAGAAAGGGAGATAGAAGACCTGCCAAGCAATGCCAAACAGCGATCAACAAGCAACAGGGAGACAAGGGTTTTTATCCTGGTTCAGGCCTCTCGGGAGAGATAATAGCCCTACGTCCAGCCTTTCTTGACTACTCGTGTGAAGAACAAGAGTACATGTTGGTGCCAGATTGGATCTGGGTGGTTCCCGGCGTGTTCATAGGATGAACACCTGCTATGCTACGACCCTCACGCAGGAGGACGGGATGTACAGATGTGATAGAGATCTATCGGGAGGCGATCTCGGTAGAAGATGTGAGAGCCCCCCTGAGCCCCCAGGCAGGAGGGGTATTTATACTCGGGACTACGGGTACAAAACGGAAAGAGCTATACATGGTAACTACCCCTAACTTGTGGGCTAAGTCTTCCATGCCTTGGTGATTACTTCGGACACCGACTTGGAGACGAAGTCGATGAAGAGCCAAGCCGCCAGGAAACCCTAGGAGCACCGTCGCGTCTTGGGCCGGGCCGGACAGCTTCGTCTTGATCAACGGGCTACCGGGCAGAGGCCTGCCCGGCGCACGCTGGTGACCGGGCAGGACTCCGGTCCTTGGCACCGGGTAGAGGTTGCCGGGGTGCCGCTGTGGTACCTACTGCCGGGCAGGGGTTATCCAATCCCCGACAGTTACCTTTGACTGGACTCTGTTACAACACGTCTTTTCAGACCTCGCTCAATACTACGTTTCGGGTGGTTTATGGCAATGATTCGCAAAGTTTGTGCCCTTACATCAAAGGTGAGGCTCGCTCTCCTACCGTGGAGTCTCAAAAGATGGAGTGGGATGAATTTTTGCTGAAGTTCATGACTGACTACTTCAAGCACAATATACGGCATCGTCATACTATAATCGGGGGTCATCGTGATGTGGTTTTTGAAGTTAGGGATTGGGTGTGGTTGCGTGTATATTAACGACCTGCCTCTCCCTAACCGTTGGACAAGTGGGGAAGCTTAGCTCCCATTTCTTTGGACCCTATTAGGTGACTGAGTGCATTGGGAGGTGGCTTATTGTCTGCTCTTACCTCTTGACATGCGCATTCGGTATGCGGCATCAAACGCCTGATGCTGTCTTGCAGAATTCAGCACTTGGCCCAGCATGGGGCGTGTTTTCAACCGAGTGGTACTTGTCCCAACTGGAGGAGGGATCAGCTGGCGACCCACTTAAGGGCGTACCGTTTGGATAAAGTTTGGCTGAGTGGTATTTTGTATCCGTGTTGCAATATACAACTAGCGACCCATGAGGGGCATACCTCCGAAACAATATCCAAGCCTCATCAATACCCAACCTTGGACATGCAAAGTTGGCTAGTGACCCAACATGGGGTATGCCATGAGACACTTTTAATGGGTGGCGCTTCCGATCATATGCCCTTTTTGGGTGTACCGAGGCCAAAATAGGCTCGATGTCGACAACGTATTATCACCGTTTGTGACGTATTGTCGAGAAAGTCTGTTAAGGGGATCGCCCTTTGCTTAAATGGATTTGGGCCTCCGAGTGCTTTGCAGGCATAGGCGTGTAGCCGAGCCGCACACTTGGGCACTCGTGGCGCAGGCATAGGCGTGTAGCCGAGCCGTAGACTTGGTCGTGCGGGCGTTCGTGTGTAGCCGAGCCATAGACATGGAGCACTGGGCTTACGCGTAGATGTGTTGCCGAGCCGTAAACTTGGTCGCGCGGGGCGCAGGCATTGACATGTAGCCGAGCCATAGACTTGGCGCTCCGGGGGTAGGCGTGTCGCGTAGCCATAGACTTGGGAACTCGGTACGTAGCCTTGTCGTTGTGACATCCTAATAAAATTATTAGGTTTCCGAAGTGTTTTTAAAAGATATAAAATATAAGGTAAAATTTGGTTTTATTATTTGTGTAGATAAAACCTATTATAGCTATTATTTTATGGTCCGACAGGCTGTTTTATGCATAAGCCTTGCTTAAAATTGGCATGGGGTAGTGTCAACACGTCCCTAAGGTACTCTCAAATATATGTCTTACCTTTTCCTAATTTTTGGGCAACCCGGAAAATCAGATTAAGCCCAAAAAGGCCTAATTTAGGAGGTATTTCACATGAAATCATGATTAATACTAATATGCAAATTCTCCAAAAATAGGGGTGCCTTCTATATGCCATAGGTAACGTCGCCACCAAGTTTCGGCCACAAACTCCAAAGGAAGGTCGCGATCTTAATTCGGCAAGTCCCGAACTCTAATCCGAGTAGGTTTAGACTTTCTAATTCTTCTCCAACCTAACCTGGCCAAATCCACCCCTCCCCTAGAACTATATAAACCCCCCCAAGACCCCCTTGACGTTCACAACTCGTGGAGCCTCAAGTTGAAGCCCTAGCCACTAAACCCTAGCCTCATCGACTATCTTTCAGGGTATCTCCCTCTGTGCCGAACCCAAAATCTAGATTAGATACTTCCATGTTGTAGAGTTTATCGAGACAGTCAAGATGGATATATGGAATGCCTATTTTGGCCAAGGAATGAGCAAGATGCAAGCCACCGAAGTTTCTCTCTCTTGTATGTCCTCCGCCGGTGGCGATGTTTGTCTCTCTTGTCTGTCCTCCGCCACCGCCGACAAACCTCGTCCGTCCCCGCCCTAGATTTCGTGCCCACCAATCCCCACCCGCCATGCGCCCGCCGTCGCTGCCATTTCCCGCCCGCACGCGCCCACGCCGTGTCTGCCACGCGTCGGCCGCTCGGTTGTCCTACGCATCATCCCACATGGATCCACCGCCACGTGTCACCCTCCCATTGGACGTCGCTGCGAGCCAACGCCGCCTCGCCACGCGTCCTGCCGCCGCCTGCAGACGCTGTGCCACCGCTGCCGCCACTGCATGGTGGGGACCGCTTGTCGGTCGCCTTGCGTCACTGACCAGTGGGCCCCACATGTCGACGCCGGCAGGGCTGCATGGGCCGGAAGTGGGAGAGAGAGGGAGCTGGGCCGAAGTTGTGAGCCGGGCCCATTTAGTGGTTTAAACCCTTTTACAATTTCCTAGGAATTTCCTATTTATTTCGAAAGTTCCGAAATTGTTTAGGGAGTTCCCGAGCTTCGATTCAGGTGATTCCAGATCCATTAATTCACAAATATTTTCTAGGATTTTTAATATATTTTTATTATTATATTTCCATTGCTTGGATCTGCTGTTTGCTTTGGTTTTCTTGATCTACGTGTAGATAACGTATTTTCGGAACTGGATATTGTTGCCGGCAATTTCTGCAGGAAATCCGCAAAGCTCCGACTTCTTCGAAGGCAAGCAATAGTTTGCATATTCCTATCCCATGTTTTACAATTCCTTTTTATGTATTTATGTTTATAATTGCTACTCTTGCATACATATTAGACTATTGTGTGAGTACCCGACCATGTTAGTCTTTCACTATCATGTTGTAGCCTTGATTGATGAACCCCTCTATTGTTACTTAGCATATCCTTTGATTAGATGCTAGGTTTGCATTGGTTGATCACTTATTAAAATGAGATGGCGAAACCTACTAACCACTTGCTCTTAGGCTGGCCAGTTATGGTTCGATACTTTTGCCCTAGGGTGAGGCTAGCTACTTTACCTGAGAGGTAGGTTCGTTCTTGAGACCGAATGGCTTAAATGGGGAACGCCCCCAGGTGGTGTCCAGAAGTAGTGGGCGCCTTACCGCAGCGGACACCAGCGGGGCCAAGGAAACCAAAAGAAAGGGCAGATGAAGTGGTAGACGTAGTAGGCTAGAAAGGCCTTGTACCGTATCTCCCTCGGGATGAGACGGGGCTTGTGGGGAACGTGTACACACTATGCAGAGTTAAAACTATCATGATAGCCATGTCCACGGTTATGGACAGGGCGAGAGGTTTTTACATGTAGTCCCACCTTTTCAATAATTAAACTTGACTAGTGTATGCTCTGATTGGTTTGGTGCGAGGATGCACCTTCCTTTGATGATTGTTGGTAATATCTTGAGATCATGCATTCACTTAATTAAAACTTGACAACTAAAATTTGTTTAGTAATAGGTTTTGTGTAAAATAACCTTTCCTCCATCCTTTGCCTTTGCATACATTGTTAAGGATCGCTTGCTGGGTAGCCGCGTACTCATTATACCTATCGCGGATAATTTTATTATCCAGGTAGCAAGTCTGATCAGAACCAGGAGGGTCCGAACTCAGGTGTGCAGGACTAGCTGCAGGTGTTTGGGTCAATTGCTTGGATATCATCGCTGAAGGCTGTTGTTGCTCTGATGTTCTTTTTATTCGTTTTTAATATTTTGTAATATCAGTCTTATTGTAAAAGCATATGATGTTACCTTGAAATACTCCGTTATTTTGAATAATAATGGAATGCCAGCGGTGATAGCCATTGAATTGTCCATCATGAGGTACTAGTCTGGGCCTAGTATCAGATCATGGTGTGGGATTCCCCATGGAGGCGCAGGGGGTCGTGACAGTCATTGAATCGTAGACTTGGGCGATCGGGGTGCCGGCATAGCCGTATCGTGGAGCTGTAGACTTGGGCGCTCGTGGCGCCAGCGTAGACCTATCGCCCAGCCGTAGATTTGTACGCTCGGTATGCCGGTGTAGATATATCACTGATCCGTGGACTTGGGTGCTCGTGACGCTGGCGTAGGCGTGTCGTTGAGCCGTAGACTTGGGCGCCCAGGGCGCCGGCGTGGGCATGTCGCCGAGCCAGGCGCCGACATATGCGTGTCGCAGAGCCGTAGACTTGGGCGCTCGTGGCACCGGCGTAGGCGTGTCAAAGAGCCGTAGACTTGGGCGCTCGGGGCGCGGCCGTAGGCGTGTCGCCGATCCATTGTAGGAAACAAATCCAAGTTCTGTTGCGGAAATCCAGGGCAGCCGATCTGCACGTAGTCGTATGGAAGTAATCGTTCAATTCTTGATCAACACCGAACAACACGTCCCGTTGTCGGCGTCGAACAACACATGCTTGCCGAGGTCTCGGCCATGGTAGGAGAAGTCGCGGTCGTTGTCGTAAATGATCTCCACGTGGTTGTTATAGCTCGGTGAAGGTCGATGAAAGTACTCTCTGGTCTTCAACGTCCCACGAGATGCAGCACAACCGATCCTCACGCCGTGGCTGGCACCGACGAACTTTACGAGCTCGCCTAAATTCGTGACCTCCATGTGCGGTCTGCCTTGAAACAGGTGCCACAGTTGCATCCGAACTCGAATTTAGCTGTTATTGGATTCGTTGGAAAGATAACGAGTTAAGCTTTCAAATGCATCTTATATCACCCAAAACTCCTTCTAAGTCTACGAGAAATCACGACACAAGTTCCGTCCAAATTTTGAACGAAAACAAATCGCATCTTCTTCTCACGTTCGCCTCACGGTTGATAAAGCTAGTGCCACACGATGGGCGCCACGATCGTCGAGTCTAAGTGATTTGCCGCTGAGATTCGTTCTCAGTCAGGTCCTCGCCGTATCCGATTAAGGGATTGAGCCCCCGGCGTACTACTCGTTGGTAGGCGGCGGCGACGTTCCCCAACATGAACGGGAGTCCGAGTGAAGCGCTATTGAAGTTTCTCCCAGATCGGATCTTGCCCAAGTCTGAAAGAGTGGATATTGGAGTGTTGGTGAAGTTTTCCCCATATTGGATCTAGTCCGATTCCAAAAGAGAGAGCTTAGGCCTCCGACGCATTACGCGTTGATATGCGGCGGAGACGTTCTCCAATCCGAAGAGTAGTCTGGGCCAGTCGTTACTGAAGTTTCCCTTAGATCATATCTGGTCTGAGTCCGAGAGCGCAAGCTTGCCGAAGTTCGCCGGTGACGAAGTCGATGTTGCCGAAGCAAAATGCCTTGCTAAGAATGAAGGCATGATAAGTCAATTAATCGTTGTGGTAGTCGCAACTACCACCAGAGAATCTTTGGTATGGGTCTATCCATATCCAAGTCAAGAACCAATCCGTGAGTAAGTAGCAGCGGCGTTCCATAACCTGAACGAAACCCGAGTGACGCAATGCCGATTCCTCCCCCGGATTGGATCATGTCCGAACCCATGAAAGTGTTGTAGAGGTCTTTGATTAACTCATCGCCGTATCCAAGTTGGGAATTGAGGCGTGCGGCGCATTACTCGGGAGTAGCTGCCGGCACGGCTTTCCTTAATCTAAACAGGGGTTGAGTTATAATGATGACAAAGCTCCCATTAGATCAGCCCTAATCTGAGTCCAAAAGAGCGACTTGGTCGTGAAATACGTGTGGTTTGCTGCTGAAGGCACCCACCATCCAGAATTCATTCCTGGTCAGGTCCTCGCCGTATCCGAATTGAGAATTTAGCCCCTGGCACACCACTCGGGAGTAGGGGTAGGCAAAATTAACCGATAACCGAAAAACCAAACCGAACCGAACCGAATTAATTAACAGAAATTCTCGGTTATTTCGGTTATTCGGTTAGTGTTCGGTTTCTTTCTCAGAGTTGTTTGGTTAATAAGCTTCGGTTCGGTTTCCATTTTCCATAAACCGAAATAACCAAAATAACCGAAATACATGTGACCCAGCCCACTACATGTGAATATGACCAGTTATCATCAGTCTTCACTCGCGGCCCAGCCCATTTTAGTCCCCCCACTGCCCCAGTTCCCTCACAGCCCACCGGCCCACTTGGCTGTGAAGCAACCAGCCAAGTAGCCAACCCTAGCATCTCCACTCCGCCACTCGCGTCCATTCCGCCGCCGCCTCTCGCGTCCCGCCTAGCGCGGGAGCACCGTCGCCACTCGCCACCTCCTCCTGCCCCCTCTCGTCGTCCATTCCACTGCCGCCTCTCGTCGTCCATTCCGGCGCTGCCTCTCGCCTCCCTCCTAGAGTCGTTGCCGTCTCCTCTCGCACGGCAGCCCATGGCGGCACGGTGCGACGCCCATCCAGCCATCCCTCGCCGTCGCTGCCTCGCCGATCGCCATCCACCCCCTCGCTGGTCGCCATCCACCCCTCGCCGTCGGTGGTCGCTGATCGCGTCAGCATCGACGGCTGCGTCTACTCCACCTCGGTGAGTGGCTGCAGTCTCTAGCAGCTCGGAGAGTGATGCGCATTGCTCAGTGAATAATTCGGTTAATAACCGAAAACCGAATTAACCAAACCGAAATAATTTGGTTAATTTGGTTCGGTTAGTAAAATTTTAGAGAAGATTTCGGTTTTCATTTTTCGCTAACCGAACTTTTCAAAAACGAAAAAACCAAACCAAAAAACCAATATAACCGAATGCCCACCCCTACTCGGGAGTATGCGGCGGCAGCATTCCTCAACCCGAACGAGAGTCCAAGTGAAGTGTTGTCGATGTTCTCCTCGGACTAGATCGGGTCCGAGTCCAAAATGTGTTGGTCGCCGAGTATTTGTAGAAGCTCCTAGCAAATCCTCAACGTCCCATGAGGTCTGCTGCGACTGATCCGCACGCGGTGGCCGCCACTGACGAGGTTTATGAGCTCGCCGAGATTCGCGACCTTTCTGTGCAGTCTGCCTTCAAACGGATGTCTAGGACACATTCGGACTCCATTTTAGGCGTTCTACGGCTTCACGGAGATTTGACGAAATTGTGTTTCCAACGCATCGAGTCTCGACTTGAAATTCCCTCTGGATTATCGAGAATTGACAAAACAAGATGACATTCAGAATCTGTCTTCAAGCCATTGCCGTGTCCAAGTCGAGAAGTGAGCCCTTAGCTTAATACTCATGTGTAGATGGCTGCGGAGTTCACCAACCTGAATGGGAGGTGTTGTCATAGTTTCCCTAGATTGGATCTGATCCAAATACGAGAGGTGATGTTCGCCGAGATCGTTGGTGATGCAGTCGGTCCTCGAAGTGGAAAGCCTAGCATAGTGCAGCGGAAGACGAGTCAATGAAGCCGGTTCGCTGATCTGCACGTAGTCATATGAAAGTAGTTGTTCACGGCGATTCAATCGCCTCCTCCTCTTTGGTCAGCAATAATCCACGAGGTGCGCCATGGTCGATCCCCACGCCGAGGAGGTCGTCGACAAGCTTGACAAGCTTGCCGAGATTCGTGACCTTCATGTGCAGTCTGTATTCAAACGAACGTCCCGGTCACATCCGGACTGTATTTTCGATGTTCTACCACTCGTTGGAAAGCTAACGAGATTATCTTTCGGACGCATCCAGTATTGTTCCGAAATTCCTTGTGGATCAATGGGAATCGAACAAGTAACAACACGTCCAGAATCTATGCCGACGATTGCTACCATCGAGCTTGATGAGATTGATCTTGAAGATGCCCCTACCTGGCACGCCAACTGTCGACGTTTGTTAAACCGGGGGGTACGTCGTTGGCAATGATTATATATGGGGTTATGTACTGCTGGATCCAAACTCGATGGTAACACCGGACAGGGGATTATACAGGTTCAGGTCCTCGCAGTGGAGGTAATACCCTAGTCCTGTGTTCTTGGATTATGATGATCTGATGACCAATACTAAGGGATGTGTATGTTTGATGTCTATGCATGACAAACCAGGGTCCCCTGCCCGCCTTATATAGTGGGGGGGGGGCAAGGTTACAAGATGGAGTTCTGGTCGGTTACGAGGTTGGATTCCTATCTCTATCCTTTCTTGTCGGACACGTAGTTATCCGGGATTACAATCATATCTTCCCTATTTGTAATAGACTTATATCTTTATCTTTGCTTCTCGTACAAGGTTGGCTGGCAGGTCGGGCGTCCTCCGTACACGTGTAGCCAGCTCGGCCCACCCCCTGTTGGGTAGTCCTCGCAGCCCGTTAAGGAGATACCCGGGGTTCATGTATTCCACAGATGTCATACTTGTTTGATTATATAATGGCTTGTCTGAACAAATGTTAATAATTCCATTAAATATGATGCTCCAAGCGTTGCAGAAGCTGCTTAGGCCTTGTTCTTTTTAGCGTTGAGTAAAACTAAGTTTTACTTGTATCAAAAATTAAGTGTCCTAAAAAATATAATAATTGTAAACTAATAAGTAAAAATAGTTTTACAATCTTGAGAAGAACTGAAAACCTAGAAAAAATCATTACAAATTACTATAATAGATAGACTATATAAAAATAACAAAAGTTGATATAGTAAAACTAAACTTTACACTGAAAACAACAAGACCTTAGTCTAACAGGAAATACTCAATCCTCAATATATATAATAATACCCTGGTCAGGAGCCAGGACAAATGCAGAGTGCTGCTGTGTGAACTTCATAATTGTGTAGTACTACCTCCGTCCTGAAATATAAGAATTTATTGACTTTTGGCGGTCCTCTTTGACCATTCGTCTTATTCAAAAAATTAGTGCAAACATGTAAAAACAAAAGTCATATTTAAAATATCTTTAGTGATAGTCTTATTCAAAAAATTAGTGCAAACATGTAAAAACAAAAGTCATATTTAAAATATCTTTAGTGATAAAACAAACCACAACAAAACAAATAATATTTACTTAATTTTTTTGAATAAGACGAATGGTCAAAGGGAACAACAGAAAGTCAATAAATTCTTATATTTCAGGACGGAAGGAATATATGAGACTGAGAAGACCTTGTTGTTTTATAACCCTTTTCTGAATCTTAGCTCGATCCGTTGAGCTCTGGAAGATGCCAACACCTTGCATTAGCTGTACCCAATATATCAACATCGCCTGTTGCAGCTAGAAATGAAGGCACATTAAGTTATCTTCTCTCTGACTAAGCGAACTTCAATCATTCAGACCAACTACCGTAGTTAAGCAATGAATCCATCCTTACCTATAAAAGCGGAGAGGTACGGCTCCATCCCCACATCCTGACACGTGCCTCTTACTGTTCATGCAACAGTTCTCAAATCCTATCCGTCCTTCTCCGCCGCCCTTCTTCCTCCCCCTCCGATCCATTCAGCCAGCCCACGCGTCCCTCCTCCCCTGCCACCTCCCCGGCTTCTCTCCCCCTTTCTCCCCCCGTCGCCTCCCCCTCTCACTCCCCCGCGCCGCCGCCGCGCCCTCTGCCTCTACCGCGCCGCCTCCGCCGCCTGCCTCCTCTCGCTCCTAATAACTTCGTATAGCATACATTATACGAAGTTATACGATAAAAGTGGTGCGTGACATAATTAATTCTCATGTATTCCAGTAATATATATATTCTAGCTGGTGGTGCAGAAGGATTTGCCGGCTTTGGTGTGTCGATTTGGATAGGGAGGTGAATGCCGCTGTTGAGATGTGCTTCAGGGGGTTCAAAAGGTACAAAAAGTATTTCAACTTCACACAAGCCATAGTGCAGGAGCGATTTAATCCTGCCTTCTGTATGTGGTCATATGGGGTTAATGTGTTTAATCTTGAAGCACGGAGACTAGATGGGTGCACAGAGTTATTCCATCGGTAGAAGGAAATGGTGAGTTGTGGTCATATTTGGCTGCAACTTAACAAAATTAGCATTGTGTTAAATTGGGGTTGGTATTTGACTGCACCAGTTTATTTTCATGCTTTGTAGTTTATTTGTTGGAGAAGAGTGGCAGCAACAAAATGCCATTTTTTACTAAATTTTCATATCCTGTGTTCAAATTCGAACTCTAATGATAGCAAAGACTGAAGTGTTTATAACTCTAATGGTGTGCTCTTGTGGTTATTATGCGCATTTTCCTTGTTGAGAACTTCACAAGTTTGCATTCATGTACGTTTCTCAGAAAGAAATATGCAGGAAAAAATAAATATTTTACTGTGTAGTTTCTATCAAATGTGAAGTAATTTCATTGTAATATTGTCAATGCACCATGTTGGTAATTTAAATATTGTTCTTTCCAACCTTCAGGGTCAGATGCTGAGAAGGAAATGAGGAGTCATTTTCCATAGCATGACCTCCCTTCCAATACATGTTGTTTACCATTATCAAATATAAAAACTGCTTCCTGAGCATGATAGCATTCTGTTAGACAAAGCAAACGTGGGCAGCAAGAGAAGCACAAACCCTTGGTGAGGCATGCCCACAATCTATTTGATTAAATGTGCATTATTTTCTTCATCAATATGAAATCGGCTTGCAACAATAGTATGTCTTGCAAAGCTTGACCTAGGACTCACTGATGCTTGTCGAAGTTGTGACTAAACTATATGGAGGGTTTGAGAATTCATGGTATTGCAGTGTAGGTTTCTTGCAGTTCCAAAGCGAGGTCGGTTTGTTTACAACTTTGAATTTTGACTGAATGCAAGGTTGTATTTATTTATTTAAGCTGCTAGAGCTTGAGATCATCGGAATCAATGTTCTTTGCGCTTCTTATCCTTTGACTTGCCAAGTTCGTCATTGGGCTTCTTCTTGTTTCCTCCATCGTGACCGTCTTAGTGGTTGAGGATGGCCTCCTGATCCACCATAGTGAACATTGCTTTGAGTGTCCTCATGGGGCCCCAGGTCATCTGCCTAATCAACCCTTCGGATTTACATTCTGCGAAGAAGTCGTCGACGACGGGGTTACTTTGAAACATCCCGAATCTCGTTCTTCTTCGTGAAGCGCTTGATGAATTCGCGGAGAGTTTCATTCTTCCTGCGATGTAATTGGCCTATTTCCCACCTTTCGGCGGGTCTTTAATAGGTTCCTTGAAAGTTGGCGATGAATTGCTACTAGAGATCATACTAAGATTTGATGGAATTCTTTGATAACCTTGTTAGCCAGGTTTGAGCGGTTGGGGTCAGAGTGACAGGCAAGTAGTTTGCCATGACATTCTGATCTCCTTCTGCTGCGCTGACTGCCAGGATATAGACCTGTAACCAGTTCTTTGGATCCCTCTCTCTGTTGAATTTGTTGATGCCTTTGAGGTTGAATCCGTCTGGCCAGATCACTCGGCGAAAATCCAGGGTGAATGCCCAAATTCCTTCCAAGGGGCATGGTTCGTGTCACCGCGGAGATCTGTCGCGCCGACCATAGCGCTGGCCTTGACAATGATGCCCGCCGTGATGGTCGTGCCGGCTGGTGGTGTTCTTGGCATGGTCGTCGTTGTGCCGATTGTGGTAACCGCGTTCGTTGCGGGATGGTCACTCGCTATCAGTGCGCTCTCTCCTCCGTTCTTCTATGTCGTGGTGGAGATCTTGGCCCGCCGATCAGTGGGAACCTCGGTCGCAGACGCATGCGCCTTGCTCCGGTTGCGTGTGGATCGGCTGTTTGCTATTACAGGCGTGGTTGGAGCCGGGTGTGCATCATTCTGCTGGATCGCCGCCATCTCGACCATGGCTGTTGCCCGGGCCAAGGTTTGAATAAACGGGCTTCCTTCAGGGAGTTGTGGGGCCATGGTCGTGTAAACTTCATGCTCCCTCAGTTTCACCGCCCGCAACTCGTTCTAGACGTCGCGGCCTCGGATTCGAAGCTGGCGCATTCGTTCTTGGTCCTCTCCGTGGCATTGAAACTGCCCGGTTTCAGCCGCCTCCGCAGCGGTTGCTTCGTCCCTAGCATGCTGGGAAGTTGTACGAAGGTCGCTAGCACCGAGCACAAAAACTTAGTTGTAGTTGCAGGCCTCCATGCTGCCTTCCAACCAGGGATTACAAAACCGCCCCAGGGCTCCAAGCCATGTGCAACACGGAGGCGATTAATCGCGGTTAGCCACGATTTTAAATCGATTTTATCCATAAATTCAAAATACGTCTTACTGGTTTTGTTCGCGGTTAGCCATGGTTTTTGGCGGTTAACCGGCGGTTTTTTACAGTTAGCCGCGGTTTCAGACGGTTAGCCACGGTTTTTGGCAAATTTGTATTTTTTAACACAAAACACATGAAATGATGATAAAATTTTGAATTTTTAAATTCTATTTAAGCCAAAGTGCTTAGAATAATATAGTATTTTTACAAATTTTATACAAGTTTTCATTTTAAATTTTATTTACATGAATTTCAAACGGTTAGCCTCCATGGTTTTGCACGGTTAACCGCCGGTTTTGTAAATCCCGCTTCCGACTCAGAATCCTAGTGGGAGAAGCTGACTTGCTCGCTCTGTCCGAGAGTTTGGCCACCATTGATGACACCCACGAACTGAGTCAGGGTTGACTGATTTGCTCCAATCTGCCCTTGGGATCGATTCTCGACTCGGTCACCTCCTTGTTCGAGTTCAGGAAAGATCCGCGCGAAGGTGGCAGCAGAGTTCCTGAGCCTGAAAGGAAATCCAAGCTGAGATGTAGAGACTCGTCCTGATTGGATCTCATCCGAGTCCGAAGAGGTGTTGGTTCCGAGTTCTCCTCTGCTCATACCGGATGTAGGTACGGGAAGGAGTCGCTGGCTTATTGAATTGGAGAAGGTGGTCGTAGAATTCATCGGTCCAAATGGAAGCGAGGATGGTAAAGTGTTGGTACCTTCTCCTGACCGGATCTCTCCTAGATTGGAGAGACGAAGGTTGCCGATACCGTCCATGACGAAGCCTAGAGCTCCAAAGCGGAATGTCTGTCCTGGCATGAAGATGGTTGCCGGCAACTTTGAAGACGCCATCAAACTTGGAGATGATCTTGACGCTCCCCTACCTGGTGCACCAACTGTCGACGAGTGTAACCTTGGGGGTACTTGTCGGCAATAGAATTTTGATGGGTTGCTTAAGACCTCAAGTTAGATGGAAGCACAAGACAGGGAAACTTTTTTAGACAGGTTCAGACCCTCAATGATGAGGTAACACCTTAGTGCTGTGTTCTTCGGATTATGTGGAGATCACGATTACAATAGAGTTCTTGAGATTGTATGATATGGAGAAAATTAGATGAGATCATGCTACGGCCCCTACCCCTCCCTTTATATAGTGCAGGGGGAGATAAGGTTACATAATCATATCCAGTTTGTTACACCTGATCCTATCTCCAGAGTGTCCAGCACGTATACGCACCAGTATTTACATATATGAATCTCCTAATCAAACAGTATCAAACTCTATCCACAGAAGTATTCTTGGCATCCAAGTTATGTGTAGTCCGAGTGGTAACTATCCTCTTCCAGCAGGCTCGGGCCGCGCCCGTTTGCTACTCCATGGGCCTTCTTGGAAGATACTCGTAGCTCATATTGTCCACAAGCACCGCTAAGGAAAAGTAGGAGAAGACAAATAAAATCTACATCATGTTGCCTCTCTAGCACCTGGGCGGCCCTTCGACTATCGCCAACACGGAGAGCCGACCTCTCAAGCACCACCGTTGGGAGTTCTCTATCTTCGAATGAACGGAAGACCTGCTACCTTGGTTGACCAGATGCGGGTTGTTTTTTCAAAGACCAGAGCACAACGACTAAAGAATAGGTTAGCACAACCAATTATCATCTTCGAGGGATTGGCCAACAATGGTACATGCACTACGTCGATGAGGAGGGCGTTCTTTCATGGCGCCAGTTCAAGGAGGCTCTAAACCTTTGATTTGGGTTGCCCTCACGCTGCAACCACCTCATGGAGATCAAGCAGCTATAGCGAACCGGCATGATGGCCAAATACCAGAAAGATTTCAAAAACCCCTGCCACATGCGAATCTTAGGAAGGACAAGAAGATAAAGATGTTCATTGCTGGCCTGGAGGAGAATATTGGCCTCGCGGAGGGTGTTGCGGAGCTCGCATGTCTCACCATGGCGATGAGCCTTCCGCGCACCCATGAATTCTCCAGCATAAGGTGACCAGCGAGCAACGGACGTCGTCCAAGTCAACGGGCCGCTTTCACGCCGCGTCAACCATAGCAGCACCGGCGTGGGCCAAGGAGACTGACGGCACTATAGGTGGGCACTTTATTCGTCGTCTTACACATGATTAGATGGAGGAACGTCGTCGCCAAGGACATTGTTATATCTTTATGAGAAATATGTACCAAGGTATACATGCCAGGAACTTTTCAGCATGAAGATTGTTCTCGACGAGGTAGAGCCGACCACGAGGATTGCCGAGGACACACCAAAGATCTCCATCAACACCCCTATAGGCATCTAGACCGAATAGACCATGTGTCTAGCTATCCTCGTCGTCAATTCGTTGTTGCACTCGTGGACACCGGATCAACGCACAGTTGGCATGTAGTTGGCTCGGCATCATGTCGTCGTCACCAAGCCGACCAATTTGAGTGGCTGTGGCCAACAACGAGCACATCTACAGTAATGGACAATGTCACCATTTACCCATTGGCATCGACAATGATGAGTTTTCGTTGGATTGCTATGCCTTACCACTTCCGAGCTTTGATCTTGTCCTTGGTGTGTAATGGCTACGCACCTTCGGACCGGTCACCTAGGATTTTTAGCAGGTCACCATGTCTTTTTGGCGTGGTAAGCAACTAGTGTTGCTCCAAGGCAGCACCGCAGGAGGGCACACCCTCATGGCTTGGGCGACGGCCGCCACCGACCTCATGGGCGCCCTATTAGCGGACCACACGGAGGCTTTTTCCAAGCCGATTAGCATGCCTCCCCCGTGAGCATATGATCATAGTATACACTTAAAGAAAGGGATCGACATTGTTGCAGTTCGACCGCTATCGCTACCCGCAGCTCCAGAAAGATGACCTGGAGTCCTAGTGCCACGAGATGATTCACCAAGGTGTCATTAATTTGAGTCAGCACTTTGGCTTTTTTTGTGCGGAAAGATGATTCCTGGTGATTCTGCGTCGACTACCGCGCCCTAAATGACACGACAATAAAGGATAAGTTCCTCATTTTGGTGGTGAAGGAACTCCTTGATGAACTCAACGAGCTTGTTTCTTCACCAAGATGGATTCATGTTTGGCCTATCACCAAGTCCGTATGCACCCGGAGAACATCCATAAGACGGTGTTCCACACCCATCATGGTCATTTTGAGTTCTTGGTATGTCGTTCTAGTTATCCAATGCCCCTGCAACTTTTCAAGCTCTCATGAATGAAGGGTTGGGCCCCTTTCTTCATCGGTTGTGCTCATCTTTCTTTGATGATATTTTGATATATAGTTCATCGTGGGCAGAGCACCTCTGCCATGCTCAACTCGTCTTGCTGGAGCTTCAGAAGCATAACTTGGTGTTAAAGTGCTCCAAATGCTTTTTTGGCACCACATCAGTGGCCTACCTAGGCCACATCTTATCAGCGGAGGGCGTGTCCATGGAGAGCCAAAAGGTGGCCGTGGTTGTAGACTGGCCGAAGCCCTCCATGGTAGGGGAGTCCGTGTGTTCATTGGTTTAGTGGGCTATTATCACCGCTTCATCAAGGACTACGGGGCTATTGCGGCGCCCCTTGCACACCACCTTCATAAAGAGGCATTCGTTTGGGAGCATGAAGTAGGTCAGGTGTTTCTAGCGCTTCGGCAGGCGCTCTTATGGGTGCCCATGCTACAGTTATTAGATTTCAACTAGCCCTTCATCATTGGGTGCGACACTTTGGGCTTTGGTTTTGGAGCAATTCTGCATCAAGGGGTGGAGCCGGTGGATTTCTATAGTCTTCCTATTTTTTGACCGTCACGCCAAACTGGCAACCTATGAGCGTGAGTTAACTGGTTTGGTGCAGGCAATGCGACTCTAGCGTCTGCACCTATAGGGACGACATTTCTTGATTCGTACTGACCATATAGTCTCAAATTACTGCTAGGCCAACACTTGTCCACAATTCCACAACATCAGTGGGCGAGCAAACTCCTCGGCATTGATTTCACGGTGGAATATGGGCCTGATCGTCTCAATATTGTGGCTAATGCACTATCTAAGCAGGAGGGTGATGATTTATCGATCGCCAACATTTCTGACCATGTCTTCATCGGCGCTGGCATTCTTTGATGAGTTACGGCGTGATCTACCATTGGAGGATGCTTGGACCAAGATTTTTACCGCAATTTTGGATGGCTGTCTCTTACTATGGTGGTATATCCGCGACGGCTTTGTCCTTCACAAGGGACGTATTTTCTACCTACATCTTCACCAGCAGTTGCTACAGTCATAATGGATTGTCATAGAGAGTTAGGAAAAAACCATGCATCGTGTGCATGCGGATTTCCGTATCCCGCTCATACGCATTGCTGCTAAGGATCACATAAAGGAATAAGACGGAGCATCTGCACTCTGGCGGTTTACTTCAGCCTCTGGATGTTCCTCAACAGGTTTGGGATGATATCGCTTTAGATTTTTCAAGGGTCTTCCAAAGTCCGGCATCAAAACTTTATCCTCACTGTGGTGTTTTGACATCCTCTAAGGCTACTCATTTCATTCCATTTGTACACCCCTACACGACAGCTTCAATCAGTCGTACATTTTTTTACACATTGGTACACCTGCATGGAGTTCCAAAATCTATTGTCTCGGATCGCGATGTCATCTTTACAAGTACCTTTTGGCAAGAACTGTTCCACCTAGCTAGCAGTCGACTCAACATGAGCTTGGCCTACCATCCACAGATTGGCGGGCAATCAGAGGTCACAAACAAGATTAATGCTATGTAGCTCCATTGTTTTGCAGGTGACTGCCAGAAGCAATGGATTAGGTGGTTACCTTTGACTGGACTCTGTTACAACACGTCTTTTCAGACCTCGCTCAATACTACGTTTTGGGTGGTTTATGGCAATGATTCACAAAGTTTGTGCACTTACATCAAAGGTGAGGCTCGCACTCCTGCCGTGGAGTCTCAAATGATGGAGTAGGATGAATTTTTACTGAAGTTCATGATCGACTTCTTCAAGCACAAGATACGACATCGTCATACTATAATCAGGGTCATCGTGATGTGGTTTTCGAGGTTAGGGATTGGTTGTGGTTGCGCGTATATTAACGTCCTGCCTCTCCCTAACCGTTGGAAAAGTGGGGAAGCTTAGCTCCCATATCTTTGGACCCTATTAGGTGGTCGAGTGCATTGGGAGGTGGCTTATCGTCTACTCTTACCTTTTGACACACGCATTCATGATGTTTTTCACGTCTGCCTTTTTAAGAAGTTCTACGACACCACCTACAACCCCAACTCCGCTGCCTACTTTTCTCCATGCTCAATCATCATGGGAGCATGCTGATACCTTCAAGCAGAACTACCCTGACTTTCAGCCCACAGACGAGCTGTTTGCGGAGGAGAGGGGTGATGTTAGGTTCGGTGCGACGTACCATTGCTGTTGCGCCACAACTTGACCAGCCAGAGGTTGGCTGGGTTAGGCCATCTATGGCTAGTTATGTTTATTTAGAAAATTATATTTAGTTTTCTTGTAATTAGTAGATCTGGTTTATTTTCTTTATTAGAAAGTCAAGGACTATTATATAATTGTAATCGTGACAACGTAAAATTAAGGCAAGCAATTGAGATATTCTCTGTGGCCATCTCTCTCGCCCTCTCTCTCCCCCTGTTTGCAGCCCCTCATGCGCAGCCACCGCACCAGCTGACGCTGCCAGCTCACCGATGTCTCAGACCTTTCATACGCAAACCCACTCACAACTATTATCTTTAGAGCTGAGTTCATATCATCAATGTTCACATGAAAGATTTCAATTGGTCATGATGCAGTTTCCTTGCATGTTGATAGCTTCTTTATCCTTGATATAATTTAGGATGTCATACTTGTTTCATTATATAATGGCTTGTCTGAACAAATGTTTATAATTCCATTAAATATGATGCTCCAAGCCTTGCAGAAGCTGCTTAGTCCAACGGGGAATAATCCATCCTCAATATATATAATACCCTGGTCAGGAGCCAGGACAAATGCAGAGTGTTGTTGTGTGAACTGGAGTATGTGAGAATGAGAAGACCTTTCTGTTTTATAACCCTTTTCTGAATCTTAACTCGATCCGTTGAGCTCTGGAAGATGCCAACACCTTGCATTAGCTGTACCCAATATATCAACATCGCCTGTTGCAGCTAGAAATGAAGGCACATTAAGTTATCTTCTCTCTTACTAAGCGAACTTCAATCATTCAGACCAACTACCTTAGTTAAGCAATTATTACATAAGATGACTAGGATATTTCTTTTTAATAATCATTTAATTGGATTGTATGATGTCACTGCAACATGTCATGATTCTGACGCATGAAATATGTATGCAGATCGATGCAGGAGGTTGTTAGTGCTCGGCACATGCTGATATTTGAGATGGAATGCACGTGAGGGATTGAATGCGGAACTTTGCTCCAGGACACTCTAATTTTATGTTATTTGTTGTAGGACGATGGTAACTCAGGACCACATGTGTTATTGACATGCATGGTCAGTGTCATAGTTAGGGGTGGAAACAAACCGAGCTTGAGCGAGCCAGGCTTGTTCGGGCTTGGCTCGTTTTTGCGAGCGAGCCGTCCGGCTCAAATGACCGAGCTGAAAAGCCGGCTTGGCTTGGGCTCGGTAAAGCTCACGAGTGCTCTCACCTCGTTTGTTGTTGGCTACTCCCTCCGTATCAAAATATTTGGCGCTTTTGACTTTTGCACAAACGTTTGACCATTCGTCTTATTCAAAAAATTTATACAAATGTCATTTATTTTGTTATGATTTATTTTATCATTAAATATATTTGAAGTACGACTTATTTTTTTACATATTTGTGCTAATTTTTTGAATAAGACGAATGGTCAAACGTTTGTTCAAAAGTCAAAAGCGTCAAGATAGTCAAAATGTGTACAAAAGATTCATGATATGTTTTAGCACAAGTATATATTGACTATTTTGAGTAAATCAGAGATGCATAGATTGTTACCCCTTTCTGAAATACATAAAATGATGGTCATAAATTGAGTATTTGTTTACAAAGCTGGCCCGTGCGAATGCTTCTTTTAATAATCATTTAATTGGATTGTATGATGTCACTGCAACATGTCATGATTCTGACGCATGAAATATGTATGCAGATCGATGCAGGAGGTTGTTAGTGCTCGGCACATGCTGATATTTGAGATGGAATGCACGTGAGGGATTGAATGCGGAACTTTGCTCCAGGACACTCTAATTTTATGTTATTTGTTGTAGGACGCTGGTGACTCAGGACCACATGTACTTATTGACATGGTCAGGTCATAGCTAGGGGTGGAAACAAATCGAGCTTGAGCGAGTTAGGCTTGTTTGGGCTGGGCTTGTTTTTGTGAGCAAGCCGGCTCGGCTCGGCCCGGCTCAAATGACCGAGCTGAAAAGCCGGCTTGGCTCGGGCTCGGTAAAGCTCGCGAGAGCTCGTGCCTCGTTTGTTGTTGGCTACTTGGTTGTTGCTCGCAGTGAATTGGAGAACGCCGAACGGGAAATGGATTGAACCGCCGCTCGTTTATTAGACTTGAACTGAAAATCGTTGTTGGCTCCGAAGTTGGGCCGCTATTGGTTGTTGGCCAGTCAGCTGTCACGTATAGGTCTGTCGCATTTTGTTGTGTTGTTGATTTGTGTACGAGCTACGAGCGAGCTATGAGCGAGTCAGGATTGCTCAGCTCGTACTCGTTTTTTTTTTTGACCGAGCTAGAAAATGTGTTCGGCTCGTGCTCGTTTATAAACGAGCCGAGTCCAAGCTTTTTCCGAGCCGAACCCAAGCTACTCATGACCCATGAGATAAATTTCCAGTCTTAGTCACAGTGAATTCAACGAAATTCCTTGATGGAATGCACAGTTGGTAATTAGTGAAATGCCTCCTGCAGGCTTCATTGTAGAGGCTTTATGGAGCCAGTGGAACAGATCAGTTATCCTCTTGAGTGCACATGCAAGTCCTACCATGGCTCCAGATGAGACCAGCTTGCTGATCTAGCTCACCATGGGGTACGCATTACATTTGTGGCTTGAAATATTCCATGTCATTCTGTCTATCATGATCCATGATGTTTTTAACATGCTTTTTTAACTGTGACGTGCAATACTGAAGTCTTTTTAAAAATACTTGCAAATGGACAAGCGCAATAAACTAAAGTACCTGATGGTCCTCCGCACAATAAACTAAGGTTGTTGATGGTCCTCTCTTCGACCACCTACCGTGGCAGGGGACATAATTGGAGAGCTGGACTACACAATAACTCTTCCTTTTCCCATTAGTACCTCAAATTCTATTGTGCAATAATGCAACTAGGATTTATCAGGATATAGTGGTTTATTCTTCATTCCGATATTTTTGCTACTTATTTGTTGAACTCGAATTACATGGATATATACTAGAAATAAGCCGTTGAAACAATTATGAGTAATTTGAATATTCTGTCCTAAATTATCTAGCTAGAGGGACATACAAGGGGCAGGCATGAAACAACCTTTTTTTGGAGAGTATGAAACGCAGATCGTATTGTAATATATGCTTGACAAGAATCACTATATACCTGACCAATTATGGCCTACGGCTTCAATTGTCATCATGTTGATACAAATTGCGTAACAAAGTGTACTTTCCAGGATCTAATTTGTTTGAATATGATCAGACCTTATGTTACATGTTGAATACTATTTGTTTGATACTAATTAGTGCCAAATGATTGTTTAAATGGTAAACAACATTGGAGTTACCTCTGAGAAAAAATGTCACCATAAAGTTTTTTTATGTTGTAGACGCCATTATAAAATATGGAAACGTGTATATATGCCATTACAGAGGAGTTGGTGGATATAGTGGCTCAAAATACGGTCAGTACTCCCTCCAGTTCCATAATACTTGACGTTTTAGGTTTGTCCTAAGTCAAACTTTTAAAACTTTATCTATAAAAATCTTTTAAACTATTCGATTGTGTATATAAAAGCCATACATATAAATTTTCCTTGAAAAATACATTCACAATATCATATTTTCGTGGATTTTATAAATAAATTTCATTAATAATTGATGGTCAAAGTTTCATTTCGAAGACCGTGTCAACGTACAAAACGACAAGTATTATGAAATTGGAAGGAGTATGAAGAGTGCATCCCATGTGTCATACTCTCGTCTCAACTTTTCCCCATCTCCCCCATTCACTCCAGTGGGGCTGAGACAGCTTCTCGGCGGCGGCAAGTCAACAACTTCCCGGTAGCGACCCACAGTTGCCGGTGCTTATTGTCCCCAACATCGGTTGCGTGGCGTCCCTCGAACCTAGTACCGGTAGCGCCACCGGTCATTATCCACCGACAACATCGTGCCTCCCGCCCTCGTCCTACGGTTCCATTCGTCTTGGCCACGGAGCCACTCGTCCCAACGGCAGTGTTCTCTGTCGCGACCTATCTAGATCTGGAGTTGTGGAGCCAACCACAAACGCCTGTGAGGTTGGGTAGTCATGTTGCCATAGACTTGCCTCTTGGTTGGCATGGTTGCGGGGACGTTGGGGAGGAGGAGCTCTGGTCAGGGAAGCCATGGTGGTGCACACGGAGATGGGGAGGTGGAGGCGCATGTGAGGACGGGCTGAAGGAGCTCTGACAAGTGAAGGGATGCAAAAGCGGAGCTCCGCCCGGGAAAACATATGGGATTTGGGTAGTTGGGTGGAGGAATAGAAGATAAGGGTATATGACATTGGGGGAACCACTCATCAAACCTTATATTGAGCTCGTGTCTTTCCCAAGTCATTCATAATGGCATCTATTTGCGTTTCCAAACTTTATAATGATATTTATGGCATAAGAGACTTTGCGGTGGCAATTACGTTCAAAGGCAACTTTTTAATGGTATGTATGCAATTTTCATTCTTTAAAATATGCCATCAGGATAATT
Organism: Raddia distichophylla; assembly: GCA_005191435.1. Lineage (NCBI taxonomy): Eukaryota > Viridiplantae > Streptophyta > Magnoliopsida > Poales > Poaceae > Raddia > Raddia distichophylla. Next base: position 208,461 of record SPJY01031471.1, read on the forward strand.
TGGGACATCATTTCTTGAATGAAGTTAAGGCTTAAGTGTCTAACACAAAGATAAAGATTATAACAACCGGAGCCCACTAAAACAGGTGGAACTGTTAAGATCGAAACAATATATATGAGATCATGAATATCCATAGTATGAGTGTGGATTTGGAGGGCGAGTCTGAGAACCAAGCAAAGACCAAAGGATATGATCACTAACTCATCGTTTGTGTGCACGTTAGCAGAAAAAAAATCCGGCCAGCCATAATTATATAATATGATTGATCACATTGCATTTGAAAATTTTGATTTTTCCCTTTAGCTATTGTTACATATTGATGTAACATTGTTGCTATTTTGGAGCAGTAACCTAGACTTTTTTATTAATGGCTTGGAGGAATCACTGAGCAAGGTGCATATGATGCATGTTAAATTAGAAAACATTGTAAAGCTTGCATTCTTTGATTTCTTGTTTAATTTTAGTTTTGGTTGTAGTTGAAAAATTGATAATATTTAAAAGTGGTATGGAAAGGCTAAATAAATTATTAAAAAAAATTGAGATCTTTGAGAAAAACCCTACTTAGTCTTAAAAAATAATTTTTTAAAAATACAGTGAATGGTCTATAAAAAACAATAAAAATTTCAATACCAACAAAAACTAAACAAAAACATACAACAAAAACTAATCTAGAACGCCTGAACGCTGCGAGTATTTTTCTCGCCGTGATGAGGGCTTGAAGCAGCAGCACCGTGTCTGCAAAAATTTGTTTCTAGTCTTGTCGAGCTTTTACCTCTGCCTGCCGGTTGCCTTTGGTGGAGTATTTTACTATGAAATTTGTCATCGGTATTCGGTAGACTGTGAAAGTGGTTCTGTACTGAAAAGGTGACCGGTACGGTCCAGTAGCACTCTCAAATGTCTGCTCTGCTCGTCACAAGGAGAATTTTAAAAAGGATCCATGAAAACATACAAGTGGAAGTTCAAATTTGAAGCAGTGAATATCAGATGGTGTTGGTAATAAAGCACATTTTTTGTTTGGAGTGTGTAACCGATGGTGTTACTGGCATTGTTTGTTTCAATTTAAATTAAATTTAATCAAATAAAAAATTATTACTTTTGTATAAGCCAAATCATGTAATATTTTATAGTCATTTTTGTTAGGTTTTAAATGATTCTTTTAGAGCTCGTAAAATTATTTTTTCATATTTTTTGAACTCTTTAAGTCGTCTTTCGAGGGTCATAATTCTTTCATATTAAAGTTTTCAGCAACTTTTAGCTCAAACAAATAAGGTCATTACCACACCCTGTTTGCCATCTGTACGTAAAAAATGAACGAGGATGCACTCAGCTTAGTTTACATTAGATTTGTCATCTGTTTCAGAACAGTATATCGTTTGCATTGCTCTGTAGGCTGTACTCTATATATGTAGTGTTTGGCTTAAAAAATCACATGTTCCAACTGAAACCGAATATATCTAGCTAATATACGCAACATCACTCGACCTCAAATTGAGTGCTGGACTGAAGCGCGCGGGGCGGGCGACGTTGCGGGTGACTAGGGTTTCCCCTAGCCCCGCCGGCGGCGGCGGGCGTCCATGGCTCCCTGGCCATCGGTGCCTCCTCCACTGGGGTGGAGTTCGTGAGGCGGCCCCCCTCTCCTTCCTACCTCGTTGGCAGCTTTGGTTGGGCGGTGTTTGGCGGTTGGGTTGGTGGCCGGGCCCTCCGCCTTCCAGGGCACTCCAGTCGCCGGTGCCTCCTCCATCGGGGTGGTGGTAGCACGACGTGGTGGCGGCCCGCTGCTGTCGAGGTGGCCGGCTTTAGCTGCCCTTCTGGACGTGGCAGCGGCATGCGGTGGCTGTGGTGGTCGACGGCTGTGGCCTCGTCCTATCCCCCGTCGTGGGCATCAGTGCACTCCGATGGGGCTGGTGGGCGGCGGTTGCTTTGGGACCTGCCCCTGTTCTTCGGCCAGCAGTGTGTGCCCCGTTTCGCCGCTCTTCTTCTCGCAGGGACGCGGAGTTGTTCCCTCCTGTATCCCGTCCGCTCACCACGCGTCGTTTCTTGCTGGACGTGCGGCTTCCCTTCTTTGTCCCTGCCTTCGCGCGTCGTGGTGGAACTTGTCGCTGGTTTTCCTCTTCCTTCTTCCTTCTTTCCCTCCTCCTAGGCCCGTCTCGAGTGACCACCACTACTACAAGACTGACATATAGCAACATACCCATATGTTGCTATATGTACGTATATGTGTTGCAGTCATTTCTAGCATCACATAATGTAGGTGATGTTATAGGTGGTGTTGCTGAGCTCTACACTGCAACACAAACCATATGATGTTATACATGTATATATGTGTTGCAAAGCAGCAACACAAATTTAGCATCACATGTATGCAGAGCATGGGAGCATTTCTCAGCATCACATATATGACCTATTGCAACACAACTAAATGTCAATTCAAATTATAATTTTCTATTTCTTTGTTCGATACATTTGATTTAAATATAAATATAATTTTCATTCGATAATATAATAAAATCAAATATGAACAATAATCCAAAAAGAAATATTTCATTGCATTTAAAATAAGTTATTGTACAATATTATTTCAATACCAACAAAAACTAAACAAAAACAAGGAACCAAAGAGCCTAATCATGTGATGATTGTTTAAAGAGATAATTCCCTGTATGCCATTGAAAAAGTTTACAATTCTCTATCTGTCACTCGAAATTCTCTCTTCCCTTACGTGCCATTGATTCAAGTTTTCTTTTCCCTCGGTGCCACCGCCGTTAAGTCCGTTAGTTTTAGCCTTTAAAAAGTTCATTAATGTTTAAAATGCCCCTTCGGTTTAAAACTTTAAAAAATCATATCTCCCTTATTTTAACTCCAAATTGAGTAATTCAAATTTTAAATTTATGTAAAATCATTCTCTACTTGCTATTCAAATATTTGTAACATTTGGTATTTTCAGCTTTTGTTCTCCATTTTCATGACGCTTGGTAGGTTTGATTAATTTTTAAATAAATTTACTTCCAAAAAGTTTTAAGTTTTACTTTTAAATCTGGCTATACATAATTTTATCAATCTGTAGAAATTTTTCTCATGTTTTTATGAATTCTATTTTATAACGTATTAAAAAGGCAGAATCATAATGGTCATTTTGTAACTCCATTATATTCTTTACCGCTTGAGTGGCACCGAGGAAAGAAAAAACTTAAACCGGTGGCATGTAAGGGAAGAGCTAATTCCGAGTGACAGATAAGGAATTGTAAACTTTTCCAATGGCATACAGGGAATTCTCTCTTGTGTAAAAGACTGGTCAACTTATGAATGAGGCCGAGTCATAGGTGAGAGGGAAGGATCGACATAACATCTGAAGTACCAATCCTAGACTTTTGAAGTCAAAGATTGGCATTACTTTGACACCACATGGTAGGATTCTTAAAAGGCGGTAAGGGTGTAAAAGGTTGTCTCATATGAAATTGGTATACTTTTAACGGCACAACCTTTAGGATAAATATCATAATTAAATAATTGTTATTGTAATCCTGGCATGGGTACAATCAACCGTTCTACTTTATTTTGGGAGTAGAAGGTTATGAAACGCAAATATGAAAATGTTGTTCAATTTGCATTAGTGATTTGGCTTATGAATATACTCCATTAGTGAGTGGACGTGTGATTCGAATCCTAATGATACAGTTATGTTGTGCCATTATCTTCCGTTTATCTCTCTATTGATAAACTTTAAAAATAATTGTGCTCATTTAAAAGGTTTTGTAAAGTCATAAAGAAGACACCATATATTGTATGGATCGGGGGACTGTTCCGTGATGTTTTTATCGAGGTTTCGAATGTGGGGCATATGTGAGACTATGATGTTTGACAAGCTCGCAGTCAACTAAGATAAATATTTTTTTTGTGGCATACAAAGTGTTTGTACATTTCAAAGGGGAGAGAAGAAAATGTTTGTTGCTTGGTATGGTTTATTTTGGAGAAAATGTTTCTCCCAAAAATGGTGGGAGCATGTTGCGACTCAAAGTAATTCGGGGATCATTGTTTCGGTTCATACTAAATTTTCAAAATGTGTGCAAGGTATTGTACACGCAAAATCAAACCAGCATAGGTCTAATGCCTACATCAGTCACTCTGAGAGATGGCTTAAATCCATGTGATCGTAGATTAGCTATGTTTGACAACTAAGTTTTGAATTTGATTGGCTCGCTTGATGCCATCTGAATCTATCTAGCTATTGTTGCATATTTAATATGTAATATGAACGTCAAAATGGCTTTCCTATTTGGAGACCTAAGAAAAATGACATTTTATTGACATGGTCTTGAGGTTTTGATGATCCATACAATGCTACAAAGATATGCAAGTTTTTTCGACAAGAATCTCAGAGCTGGAATGTTTTGATGAAAAATCAAATTATTTGGCTAAGTCATCAAAGACAAGTGGGAGTGCCTTTTCTTTCCTGATCTTATATATGTATGACATATTATTGAGCAGAATTAATATTATGTGAATCTGCCATATCTTGATTAAGAAATTGTTCTTTATGGAAGACTTCACAACATATTAAAAATTTTGGCATAAATGTCTAAAGAGATAGATCTGAAAGGTTAATTTGATTAAGCCTATATGTTGACATAATATTGAATGGTTCAACTGAGAATGTGTTCTCATGTATGTCACACTAGATATCAAGATTTAGTATATTGATACTTGATGAGCTAGATGATTGCCAAAGAGGGGTTTCATGCCCAATACATTAAGGTAAGCATTACTGAATATGTAGATATCAATTAAAACTAGGTGAATGTCACTTGCGGTATTGGTGGTGTGAAAATGCGGCATGTAATGGTTACATCACGCATTAGTTTTGAAACCAATACCTAAAGAAGGTTTACAAGATGGAACTGTTCTAGCCTAGACAAATATTACCACAACCTTTACGAGAGGCACACATGAGCATTGGATATGGGATATCCGGTTGGCAGACTCTAGTGTAAGTGGAAAAAATATGAGTGATAATCCAATCAGACGGTTTTAGAGATGACTGTATCCTTGGGTAACATCATCGGTATTGATCAACAAACATGACTTGTTCATGGAACTCTTTTACCATATGATGTTTGTCTACACTAGTCCCTGATCTTATTTCATAACTTGAACAATTATGGTTCCAAGACCAACACATGTATTGATTGATGATCGTGGATCATAGATATGGAGATATCAAATCAATAGTGTGGACTGTTGTTAGAGAACAAGGACGGTTGAAAAGATCCACTGCGAGACACGGATGAGATTGTTATCTTAAAAGCGCCAACAGATTTTAGTCTCGTGCACGTAGTACACCTATATAGTCCTTAGACCTAAGATTGTTATGGAACCTCAGCATGTGGAGTCATATGTTTTGGTGTTATCAAACGGTACACCGTGACAGGGTAGTTATAAAGGTAATTACTAGGCATGCACGAAACGTGGTGTAGGGTGTGATCGGTCAAAAAGGGATTTGCCCCTCCTCAATAACGGGAGAGATACCTCTGGGCCCTTCGGTGTAAATGAATAGGGAAAGTGCACGATCATGCCAATGTAATTAGATAATCACATTATCTCCATATATCCATTACATTGATGAGTGAAATGGTTGAGCTACCAGAAGGGTGGCATGTATCTTGCCTTGAACTTGACTGGTATCGTACGGTAAAAGAATCGATATGTTGTGTGTATTAAGGTTCAGACAATGTAATCATTCTGTGCATTCAGAAGGCTATATTACTGTTAGGTACCACTGTTGATCTGTAGTTTGAAAAGGTTGTTTTGGGTTCACTCCAAACTTGCACATGAACCTACAAGGTCACACACTTAGCTGGGTTAGGAATTATTGATGCATAATTGTCAATTGTGCAAGTGGGAGATTGATGGGGTTATGCTCAATGACAATCATGGGTCACCTACGATGTGAGCTCATGGATATCAGGGACAACATATGATGTGGGTATTCTAGACCACGTATGACGTGGACCATAGATCTTATTGGGAATTTAACATAGAGGCCCACTATGGACCGCTATATAAAGGGATGCGGTAGAGACGCAAAAAGGATGAGGCAGTTCTCTCTCCACAAAACCCTAGCTGTCATCTTCCTTGTCGGCATGCCGATGCTAGCACACCGCGTGCAGGCAGATTGTAATCTTTGTATGTGTTGATTCCGTAGTGGCACTAGTTGAAGCGAACTTGAGAAAGAGACGTGATTTGCTTGCATATAGATTCTGGACGTCATCTTTTTTTTGTCGATTCCATTGATCTAGAAGGTGTTTTGGGGTGAGATTGGATCTGTTGGAAAGCTTATCTTGTTATCTTTCCGTGGAGTGGTAGAACATCATCGATAACGGAGTTCGGATGTGGCTAGGGTGTCTGTTTAAAGACAAACTTTTCGAGGAGGGCGTGAACCCCAGCAAGGCAGAGCTCATCACGGATGTCCAGCGAAGACAATGGAGGCCATGAGAAAACAAGGGGTCGCAGGATGGTGCTGACCAACACGGAGGAGGTAATCAGATCGCCGTGAGTCACTATCGTATGACAACACGCTAATCTATTGACATCGAATTGTCATCCGCTGCGATCTATGATCCATTACTTGCAGGGTGTCTTAGGTTCCCATGGTAGAGTTAATGCTATGCTAATGTAGCATCACCATGTCTTTCTTTAATTTTCCCCCTCTGTCTAGTTGATTTGGAAGTAACATACCACATGATCGCCACCCGCCCCTTCACCACGGCTATTTGGTCAGAGGTACTTTGCATGTATTTTGTTCATGTTTGCTTTCAGAAAGGTAACTTCAAGATGTGGAGGTTGGTCGTATCTCAATCCTTTCGCCTGAATGAACGGCAAGCCTTCAACGGAATGGTCATTTACACTCTGTAGAATGTTTGAAAAGAAAAGAATGGACGTATCTTTCTTGCGGTGCGTCTCCATGTCGTGGGATAGTCGCTAGGATTAGAGAGAAGATTCTTTGTTCGGCCAGACCCCCTTCTCTTAAATATTAACTAATTCTTTTCCGGCTAATGAAATGACAGAGCATCTGACCCGTTCGTTCAAAAACAAATAAAGTATAGTAGAGGGTCAAATACAAGCAAACGAATGATTGTTGTTTGCCTTGCTCGGCAGTGTCTTCTATCTCCCCTTCTCAAGAAGCTTAGTTGACTTGGGACCGATATCCCAACCGTCGACAAGTTCGTTCAAAAATAAATAAAGTATAGTAGAGGGTCAAAATACAAGCAAACGAAAAATCTGTTAAAGCACCATGGAAGCAGTATTATTAATATTTAGTGAAGGTCACGTGAGGCGCAAGCATAAACAGCATTGACATCAACGACATAAACAGTGGCTCTTGGAACGAGAACAATCAGGCGCAAGCCACATGGATTTGGGATTTACATTCACGCCCTCTTTCATGTCAATATAAGCTCTATATAACAACACTTTAGATATTTCAGATAATCCAATTACATCAAGTAGAATACTATACAAATCTAGAGCGGGACAGATCTGGCCTTGTTTGTTTCAGATTAATGTAGAGTTGCGTTTTACTGTAGCAAATTTGTGACCCCCTTAATATATGTTTTAACAAGTTCAAAAAATTATGAAAAAAATATTTACAAACTTTAAGAAGTACTGTTTAAAACCTCATAAGTATTACTACAAAACATTACATCATTTGACTTATACAAAAATAACATTTAATTTAATCTGAAACAAACAAGGTCGAGATGGAGCAGAGGAGATACTAGACAATGCGGGGAGGACTACAGATGCAGAAACTGGAAGAAAGAACTACACTAGAAAGAGCAATTGACTCCGATTCGGTTTAGCTTCTGGATTACAAAGCACAAAATGCATCCAGCCACAGAAATTACTCTCGCACGAGCAGACTACGGTGAAGGGCATACTGACAATGGAATCATCACAGCGTGATTATCATCACACTGGAACTTGGGGTGTCTCTTGGCCACAGTTTACCTGTGCAGTGTTGCGATTCCCTCGGTCGCCCCGTGCTTTCTTCCTCACGGTCGACAGCATAACGTGGATCGCGACGTAGGCCAGCACGGCGGCGACCAGCGCGGCGACGTATCCCAACGTCTCCCACTCCCGGCTGGAGCCGGTGGCGTAGGCCCCCAGGAGGCCGAGCAAATCCAGCACGATGGTGGTGTTCATCACGCTGAGCCACGGCTCCCTCTTCTTCTTAACTCCCGGCGGGTCCTGCTCCAGCTCTGCCGAGTCACGCTGAGCCGGCTGCTTCTCCAGCTGCAGCAGGACGACGACGACGATGGACGCCACGAAGGAGGTGGAGTTGCAGTAGAAGAAGGCGAGGAACCGCCGCCTCCGGTTGTCGTGCATGACCGGGTTCCCGGCGGTGTGCCCGCCGCCGTCGCTCTGCCAGGCCCCGCCGGGCGGGTCCAGGCCGGCCTGGTAGGTGACGCTCGCCACCAGGATCCCCAGCAGCATCAGGTACTTGCGCTTGGCGTGCTGCTTCTTGTTTGCTCTATCTGGTCCGCCGCCGCCGCCGCCGGCGGGGGCGGGGGCGGTGTCGGCGGCGACGTCTTCCCGAGATGGATGAGTCGCGGCATTGGCATCTCTGTTCTGATTGTTCTCCTTCTCCTGGATCGCTAGAAAGAGCAGGAGCAGCGCGACCACGAAGAAGAAGACGACGGCCACCAAGGCGAAGATGTAATAGGACGTCCTCAGATGCTGCGTGCTGCCGGCGGCGTAGGCGCCCATGAGGCCGAACATGCCCGCCGCCGTGCAGACTGACAGCGCGTAGCTCCGAATGGCCGGCCTGTACAGGTGCGGGTTGACGAGGAGGATGATGAGGGCGATGGACAGCATGAAGCTCACGGAGTTGCAGTAGAAGAAGGCTTTGTAGCGGCGCGGGTAGTTGTACAGGAGCACGGGCTCGCCGGCGCGGTGGCCGAACGCGTCGTCCTGCAGCCGGAAGCCGCCGGGCGGGGTGAGCCCGGCCTGATAGGTGATGGTGGCGGCCAGGATCGCGAAGAGGAGCAGCCGCTTGCGCCGCTTCTCCACCACCTCCTCGTCGCCCCTCCTGCCGCCTTGCTCGTCGTGGTCGAGCGTAAAGAAGACGACGTGGATCACCACGTAGACCAGCACGGCGCCGGCCAGGGCCATGGCGTAGATGGAGGTGCTCACGTCGCGGCAGCTCCCGGCAGCGTAGGCGCCGATGAGGCCGAACAGGTCCAGGATCATGACCGCCTCCAGGACGTGGTGCTTGAGCAGGAACTTCTTCTGCACCAACACGATGGCCAGCAAGGAGGCCACGAAGGCGATCGAGTTGCAGTAGTAGAAGGCCTTGTACCGCCTCGGGCTCGCCGTCAAGAGGATCAGGTCGCCGGCCTTGTGCCCGTCGCCGTCGTCCTGCCAGAGCCCACCCGGCGGGTCCAGCCCTGCTTGGTAAGTGATCGTGGCTGCGAGAGTGGCGAGCAACAGAACAAGGGATCGGGCCTTCTCCAACGCCTGATTAACCTGCTCCTCATCCTGACTGGTAATTGCAGAGTGGGAGAGAGTTAAGTTGCAAATTAGTAACTTGAAACAAGCTTAGAAATAAGCTGCTCCTCCCTACCTGTGGCTGTTAGGTTCATGCTGCAGCAAAGATTTCATTCTTTGCAGGCATTTTGACAATGCGTCAGGAAGGGCTGCATTGTTTGCACAGGAACAGGCGTCTCTCATTTTTCTGATGGCATGCTCAACGACAGCCAATTGGAAGAAGATGTACACCAGCACGGCGCCGACAAGGCTGAGCACGTAGACGGTGGTGTCGACCTCCCTGCAGCTGCCGGCGGCGTATGCCCCCACGAGGCCCAAGAGCGCGACGATGATGCACCCCTTGAGCTCGAAGGACAGCACCTTGTCGCGCAGCTTCTTGTCCAGGAGCAGCGCGACGATGAGCAGGGAGGCGACGAAGGCGGTGGTGTTGCAGACGAAGAACGCCTTGAGGCGCGCGCCGTGGCCGCCGGCGAGGACCGCGTCGCCCGGGCTGTGGGTGCCCTCGGCGTGGTCCCAGAAGCCGCCCGGCGCGCCCATCCCGGCCACGTACGTCACGCTCACCGCGAACGTCGCGAGCAGCATCAGCACCTTGCGGGACCGTACCACGTCGTTGCCGTCGTCGGGCGGCGCGTCCGGGAGCCACCAGGACTGGGCGACGAGGTAGAGGAAGACGGCGGACACCAGCACCGGGGTGTAGACGATCATGAGCGTGCCCCGGCATGTCCCGGCGGCGTAGGCGCCCAGGAGGCTGAGCAGGTCGAGCGCCATGACCAGGCGCAGGGTGTGCAGCGTCACCGTGTGCAGCGTCTCCGTGGTGAACCGCCGCCGCTCGCCCGGAGTGTGGCCCGGAGTGGTCTTCTCGTGCAGCACGGCGAGGAGGAGGATGAGGACGATGACCACGAGGGACGAGGCGAAGGCGGTGGCGTTGCAGTAGAAGAAGGCGAGGTAGCGGCCGTACTGGGTGTCCCGGATGATGGGGTCGCCGGCGAGGCGGTCGGCCGCCTTGTCCGTGTCCTGCCACACGCCGCCCGGCGGGCTGAACCCCGCCGCGTACGTCACCGTCGCCACCAGCGTGGCCAGCAGCAGCAGGTACTTCCGCAAGCTATACTCCCAGCTCTTGCCGGCCTCCCTGTCCCTGGGCGCCGCTGCCATCTTGACCATGGGATATTGGTGCCACTGCCTGAAGACGCCCAGTGGCAAGTGGCAACCAAAACATAATAAGTACTATGAATTTTGGAGTTCTTTATCCGACGACTTGACTTGGCGGGGTGGAGCTGGACTGGAGTGTTGGAGGTCAGGAAATTGCCTCGTCCCTGCCACTGCCAGGTTGTTTCCTCGCGTCGCGTACTGGCGTACTACACGACCTGCACTCTGACAGCGCGTGTCTTTTTCCATGTGTGAGAATTTGATACGAACGGCCTGCGGCCTCCAGGAGCCTGGAGCGTTTACCCAGAAAAAGAAGACCGCGCGCGCGGCACGTTGGCCTTAGTTTAGCTGCGACCTGCGCGTGGTTGAAATTTTTAATGGCAAAAAATGTGATGTCTTAAAAAATATTTTTAAGTGTGTAAAAAAATATAAAAACATATTTCTACAAACTCTAAGAAGAATTATTTAATTTTATTTGATGCAAATGTTACACATGATTTTTATTTTTTATAAAAATCAGGATGTTGCAGCTAACATTTTAAAAATAGAAGACTAAAGAAAAAATGTGACCATAAATAGAGATGTATTTACTTATTTGTTTATCTTCTTATTTGGTTATCTTTGTTTTCAAAATAAAATGCTTAGGGTTTATAAGTTCTTCTCATCTCGAAGGTGTGTTCCAAAGTTTTAAAAACAAGTCATACAAAGTGGACCAGAGTCTTGATGTCACCTCGAGTTTAAAAGATAAGTAATTAAGTAAAACAAGAATAAGGAATACAACAATAAATAATACCTATGATGCTAATAAAGGAAAAAAGTGAGCATTAGGCTCCTAATATTGGAATACTAAATTGCTTATGACTCACTCAAACCCGAGAAAGAAGCACTTCGTAGGAGCTTATGAAGATGCCTATGGCTACTACCTACTACAAATTATAACAATCGGGAGACTATATGCCCAAAGTGCAAGACTTGGAGATGGATGATGGCAATCAACCAAAGGAAAGCGGTAGAAAGCTTACGTTCATTCGTTATACGACAAGAAAAACATGCATGAGCTTGAAAACATGGCAATCAAATATAATGCAAAATTAGGTGCAACAAAGTTATTACGCTCTAACTAAAACGTTAGAAATCATCATATTAGTTGATCTTGAATTATAAACATGTAAATCTTATGCTTTTTAGTAGAATTTAATAAAAAAATCAACACAATCAATTATAATGGTGCAGATCTTTTATTGTTGAATCAAATAAATTGTGTCTATAATATAACTATGACTTAAAAAAATCTAGCCATATGGATGTGTGGGTCAGCATGCTAGTAAGCAAAAAGAATGTTTTATAAGAACAAATGAGATTTTCATAAGCGCAAATGACGGGGCCTCAAATTTCCTTACCTTTGAAACCCGTCCTGTAAAACTGCACTAGCCCCTGGACCAGTGTACTAGTGTCTCATATTACATAGCTGTATCACCTCATACAATACCAAAAGAAATTTATTACAAACTAAGAGTATTATCCAAGTTTAGTACTTGGACATAACAAAAGTTGGCATAGAGCTGTTTATATTACAACAAAAGAGTATCTGCTAGCGGAAGCTTGTTTAAATTTACACATGAGTCCTATGCTATGTAAGTGACCCCAGACTGTAGAAGAGCCTGGTGTTGGTCGTGATCATCGAACGCTGGGTCTCCATCCTCGTGACAAGCGTAATCACCGTCTTCCGGATCTCTGTAATATAAAAAGGTGAGTGGGTGCGAGGGTAAGTGCGCAATCAAACCGGACTTGCAAGTTAACACCGTCCTTAATGCATAATAGTGATAAAGGTCATATAGTGAAGTTAAGGTTATTTTTTTTGTGGAAAGCCAAATTTAGAATTAACATAAGTATAAAACCTATACCTAGCCAATTTATAAAAGACATCTCCAAAAAGATTTCGAGGAGAGATTATATTAAAAGTTCATAAAAAACCATTATTCAAGCCACACAGGCACCCACTACGAACCATTCCCGTTTCCCATCTTCTTTCACCACACCATCATTTCCGGGTCAGCAAACCCCGTTGCGAACCACCATCTCACCGAGTTCCGGCGAACTCGTTACCCAACCCACCCTTTCGGTTGACTTGCCGCTCAACTGATGGCATTGGTCCCTATAGTCCACTTGATAGATAGGGTCAGATCACTACACAAGTGACGGCCTAATTTACCTTCCCCTCAAGTTGGCTTAAGGCTACACAAGCCTTTTAGGTTATACAAACCACCAATCCTGCGCTACCACACGATGGCCACGCGTTATGGTGTTAGGAACCAATTCCCCCTCCGAGAAAAGGTCAGCGGCTCCCCGCCATGCATAACACATATGCACCCTCCAGGCGAGCCCACACTCTACCTGGTCATTCCACCTTCACATTTATATCTATTACACATATATAAAGATATCACACATATATCACTTTTGGGTCCATCCTGCCCAGCACCCTTCTCTTCCATCATTCCCAATCTCGTTTCCCGTTAACCACACAACAGTACCATAATTCAAACCAACACCACATGAACACATGCAGAGCAAAATTCATCAGTGTATATTGTCATTGTGTCCACTGATGAGTTTTGGCTCATCAGTGCGGGATTGGATACCCGATTAAATCAGTAAGACCTAAGCAAGTCTAAGCAGTTTTTACCTAAGACTAGAAAGTCTAAACATTTTTATTGATTATGTGGACAATCAAGAAATCATGATATCAAGGAATCATGGAACGACAAACAAGTGTAACAACGGCAGCATGATTCCATAATGATTAACAAGGTGGGTAATATCAAAATATATCGAGCATGCACTTTTATATATCAAGCAAGATAATTTAGTAAAACTGGGTAGAAGAATTAGCTATGGTGTTAACTCACCTTGGTGATCAGTGGATTGCACTTGACTTGCTTCCGGGAACACTTCTTCCAGAGCAAGCTCGTCTATCGGAAAGGAGATTTCAAATTAATAATTATACTAATTGAGGTATATGCAAAAATGCAAGGCTGAGTATCGATTCTAAACGGAGATGCTAAGTTATGGTGTTTAAGAAGACTAAAGGTGAATTTACTACAATACCCCTAAGAATTCCTTGTCAAAAATGTAAATATGTTTGTAGATACCTTCTTTAATATATTCAGAGCCTCTTCTATAGGTCAATACCTAAGTTATAATTTTCCTGGGTTGTAGTTTAATCCTAGTATTTTCTATGATTTTCTTGGAATTTTTAGAGCTAATCTACTATTTTTAGTAAATGGTTATCTATTTTTGGGATATTTTAAATCAATTAAACTTTAAAGAAAATCATTGGAACAGTAACGGGCCAAGCCCATCACTGTGTGTGGCACGGCAGTACGGCGTACGGGCCGGAACGGCCCATCAGCCAGTGCAGCCCAACCACGGGCGCAGGCACGCTAGGCGGCGACGTCGAAGGCGCCTAGGCGAAGGTCGCCTCCAAACTGGCGCGTGGGGCCAAGGGCCCACTAGCCACAGAGAGAGGGCGGCTGACGGGTGGGACCAGACTGTCAGCGACATACGCGTGCGGGGCGTTTGAAATGATGACGTCATCGTCTTCAACCTCTCGCCGGCGCGCGCATCCGAAGGGAAAACCGAGGTTCGTCGACGCTACCGGCTATGCCATCGGGTGTAGATGCTACCTATGGTATTAGTGAAGCTACGCGCTCCTACTGGTGCCCTCGTCATGGCCAATAGTGACCGGACGCAGCAACACCATTGACAGCGGCGATGGAGCGGCTCGGCATACGCGGCGGCGGCACTACCATTCGGCCCCAGCCAAATAAAAGAGTGAGGAAGCTTTGGAAAGGCGAGAGCTTGCTTACCGAAGCCTTGGCGAGGACGGAGCATGACCGATTCGGCTTGGCGGCGAGCAACACCACGACAGCTCCGAGCAGGGCAACCGCGGCGAAGATGCTCCAGTGAAGTTCTTGCTAAATTGATTGAGGGGAAATGGAGATGAGTTAGAGTAGATTCTACGGGCGGAATGAATCGGATTGAATCGTACCATGGAGGGAGAAATCGACGGCGACCGGTTCGTCTCGGCTTCGGTCCGACAAGCAATTCCGAGCAATGTGGAGGCTCCGGCGATGTCAGCATTGCTTGGCGAGCTCAGAGCGTCACCGAGGACAGAAGAGGAAAGGCGGAGACGCTAGGGAGCGAAGGAAGTAGAGACAAAGGGAAAATCCGAGGCGGCAGCAAGGTCCAAAGCTGCATGGTCACAGGAGCGGGCGGCACCGAGGCAGAGAGACAGCGAGCGAGCGATGCCGGGTGACAGAGAGAAAGTGCCAACCCCACCTGTAGCTCCCCCTCACCGCCCTTCTCCTCTTCTTCCTTTCGCCCGCACTGGAGTCCCGCCGCTGGTGTCGACGCGCCTCTTCCACTGCAGGTGGGCCACCTACAGGTGGGGCCTGCCTATCAAGCCGAGGCCGGGCAAGCCAAGCCGCCCGCCCCCCATCTTCGTCACGTGTGGGTCGCGCTCGTCGCGCTAGGCCATCGTGTTGGGCCGCCTCACCTCGCTCGTTGGGCCGCGTGCCATTATCAGCTGCCGCGCCTGGCGACGAAGAGAGATTGGTCAATGCTTTGGATCGAGTGTACCAGTTGTGCTCACCAAGACAAGTGCTAAACCTTTGACACCTATTTTTGTAAACTTGTTTTGTTGATTTCCTTAAAAGCATGCTACGTGAAAACTAAAAATTCTAATTAGTTAGTTTAGCTAAACCTATCTAACATTATTATTCGTAGTAAAACTGTCCTTTACGTCATAGGTTAATAATTACCATTTATGTATATTACCACACTCACAATATAGGTTTTGCATGATGCTTCGAATGCTTAGACCCCTTTTATTATACTTGTAATGAGTTGTCTCATATATGTTGTTTTGATTTGATTTTAAAGTACGATTGTTGTCGTCATGTTTCTAAAATGGGTTAGATGATAGTGGGTGCTATTGGGATAAAAACATTTTGCACAACCTAATTGGGGTGGCTGGTTGCAAGGCGGGTGCAGCTAGCACAAAACTTGGGCCCAGTGACGGACCCACCCTGATTCCCTAAGG
The DNA here is from genome assembly GCA_005191435.1 of Raddia distichophylla. NCBI lineage: Eukaryota > Viridiplantae > Streptophyta > Magnoliopsida > Poales > Poaceae > Raddia > Raddia distichophylla. The sequence goes on from SPJY01031471.1 coordinate 224,254, forward strand.
ATCGATTCCTTGAGCTAGTCGAGCTAAGTACTACAATACAACCATATGTGCTGGAATGAGACAAACCTTGACTAAGTATCCTTCGAACTCTATGTTTGGACATCCCGTGTGGCGGAGAAGGTGCAGAACATCGTGACGTCATCCTTCAAGCACAAGAGGGGAACATAGCCAGCGGGAAGTCATCCTACACTGCGGGGAATCCTTAAAGGGGATGCCAATCAAGAGCTAGATGGTTAAAGGTCTTGTTACGATGTTCTCCAATGGGAGGCATTGTATCGCATGGGTAAAGACGACGGGGAGCAGCCTCTCTGGTAGATTTAACATTTTGTTTTCAAAATGTTTTTAAAGGAAAACTACGATATATGTTGTGTGCTTTGATTTTCTCCTTATAGGGGTACTGTGAGTGTGGGGCTGTAGGTTCACGGTGGGGAGCCGTGATTAGATACTTTCGGCAACATCAATAGTCGCCTAAAATTATAAAATTAAATGATTCAAATATTTGTTTTTCCAATGTTTTTCATGTTTCAAAAACATGGGGTGAACTTTACAAAACTGGTTTTATGCAAAAGAACTTTACCCTTCCTTTATAAGTCTTAGTAGCATATAGTTAGCCTTACTTGTTGAGTATTCACGTACTCGCCCAACCTTTCATGCGGGCCGCTCATTCGAACAAGCAGGTTACAGCTAGAAGAATCTTTATTCGGTACGGGAGTTCGAGTAAATGAGTTTTGAAGAGAGCAAATTTAGCTTTGGAGTTCAAGACAAAGGCTATTCTAACATCTAGGAGTGTGCCGCTACAGTTTTGCCTGTGGATTTTATTTGGGTCTTCAATGTTTTTCGGTCGTACTTATTGACATTTAAAAGTGTTTCGCTGTTGTAAGAGCAATCACAATACATTATTGCTTACATTGTTAATTAGAAGAGAGTGTGTATTAATGATATATTTACAAACAAGCACTATATTGCATGGTTTCTTCAATGGGTTTCTTAGCATTGATTTTTAATTGGTATAAATGTCGTGGGAAGAAATGTTAATCACCACAATGGGTTTCTAAGCCGTTGCTAGTGTTTCGATTTGTGTGAAGTAATGGTTTCTAGACTAAGAAACGATTGTCCCATCTCTCCACATTAATTTGCTACCACATAAGCTATCTATCCTACATGGCATATGAAAAGACGGTGAAGAAACATGCATTGGAAGTGCCCTAAGGCTGTTGAGCCAACACTATTGTAATAGTTGTCATGTTGGTAAACACTCTGATGTAATAAAGTTTATTCGTTTGTTGGCAATGATCGAAGAGCTGTATATATATGTGTTGTAGCTACTTGATCTATGGATTATCTATACCTAATAATAAAGCAAGGTGGGTTTCTTCTTCCTTTTTCTTCCGTCTTCTTCCGATCGTCCGTGATGGGAGGAGTCTCCATTGAGTCCGTGAGAGTATATATAGAAAACAGAAATCTAATCACAACAGATTTCTAATTCTAATTCTAATCTAATTCTAATTCTAATATAATCTAATCTAATCACAACTGAATACCAACCCCCAACCTGTTAGATACTAGAAAGCGTGCACAAGGGAATAGACGAATGTGATATGCAGTGTTCCAAAAAGCGGAATTAAGCGGTCGCCTAATCGCGCTTAAGCGCTAGGCGGAGGGCTACCGTGGCGCCTAGGGGGGTAAGCGGGCACCTAGGCGCTATCACGCTGCCGCCGACCGACCTGCCGCCGGAAGCTAGCTTCAAGGTCATTGTCGTCCTCCTCGTCTACATGCTGGTGTTGCCCGAGCTCGTCCGCCGGATCCCCCTCATCTTGCCGTCGCCGCTTCACCACTGCGCCCCTCCTCTTGTGACGGAGCACGAGAGGAGCAAGGGAGGTGGTGCAAGGAGACGGGAGGCGGCTCACGGAGGAAGGGGATGGGAGGCGGCGCACCTCTGGGGGAGAGAGAGAGGAGGTAGAGCTTCGCTGGAGGTGGGATGGGTCGATGGGGGATGGCGGCGGCGGCTGGCTGGAGAGGACTACAGGAGAGAGAGAGAGAGAGAGTATATATGGATGAGTGGATCACTAGGGTTTGGTGAGTGTTATTGTGGGGCCAAATATGATATTGGGCCAAGCTACTGACCTCCTCCCTTCTCTGCTTCTCCTCCGACCTGCTTTCTTCTCTGCTTCTCCTCCCTTTTCTGCTTCTCCCTCAGATCTCATCTGTTCCTCTGCTTCTCCTCCCTCCCCAAATGTTAAAACCGCCTAGGCGCGCCTAGGGAACGCCTAGGCGCGCCTAAGCTCTAGGCGGTTGGCCACCGCCCGCCTAGCGCCTAGCGCTTTTTGGAACCTTGTAGATATGTAGTTGGATCTAGACCAACTGCTCAATTATAGAGTAGTTTAGATTAGACTAGATGGGCAAGAGTCCATGGTCTATATGTATCGAGTTATGGGTAAGAGTCCGTGGTCTATACGTATCGAGTCAAGAGTCCGTGGTATATACGTATCGAGTCAAGAGTCCGTGGTATATACGTATTGAGAAAGAGTCTGTGGTCTCTGCATACCGAGTTGATAGCAAACTCCTGAAAAATTATGGTTGTTGTATGATGGACAAGGGAATAGACGGATGTGATCTGTAATTGGATCTAGGTCAGCTGCTCAATTATAAAGTAGTTTAGATTTAGATATAGATACGAATCACAATCCCCAACCTGCAATCCCCTAACCCAACCCCCCAAAATCAATCAATCTCAAATATAAAATCTCACCGTGAATCAGGCTGAAGAATCGTCCCCGCCCTTTCCATCGGTCTCTGCGAGCCAGGCCACCATGCCTTTCCTCTGTGCAGCCTCACTGGTCATCCAGCACAGCGCCCTACCTCCTTCGCGCCAACCCGCGCCACCTAGCCTCCTTCGCGCAACCGCGCCGACCCTCGCCGCTTAGCACCCGGACCCACACCGTCGAGCCCTCCCGTTCCGGTCACCACGCCGAGCAAAGAATATTTTGTAGCAATATATCATAAGTTGATTTGCTACTACGCCCATGGTGCCATGTCCCTGGTGTGTCCGAACTCCTTTACAACTTGATTTTCTGATTAAACTGAAAGCATGCTTATGGGGTTAGGGTCTTGTGCTATGCTTAGGGCTAGGGGCTTGCGTGAATTTTTATTTCTCCCGTTGCAACGCACGGACATATTTGCTAGTAACAGATAAAGCACGGAGGGGGATCCGGCGGCGTTGTCCATGCCATGCCAGCCGCTCTGCTCGGTGGGCTGAACCCCACCGCGTACATTATCATCGCCACCAGTGTGGCCAACGGTAGTTGCCAGTAGGTACTCAAGATGCAAATGGGTTGATTAATGAGCATCTAGGAGACTGGGACATGCCTGTGTTTCCTCTTGCCTTGTTTGTTTCAGATTAACGTAGCGTTGCGTTTCGCTGTAGCAAATTTGTGACCCCCTCAAAATATGTCTTAACGAGTTCAAAAAATTATGAAAAAAATATTTTACAAACTTTAAGAAGTACTATTTAAAACCCCACAAGAATGATTACAAAACATTACATCATTTGCTTATACAAAAATAACAAAATTTCATTTAATTTAATTTAATTTAATTTAATCTGAAACAAACAAGGCCCGAAGTGTATTGACTATAAGGTGAATGCACAGTAAACATCTTGATGGGTTATGGCACCCGTAGCTTGTCCAGAATTGAGCAGGCAATTTTCACTGCAAATTTGTATACTGCATGCAGCACGAAGAAATCCTCTTTTAAAGCTAAATTTCGTTCGAAGCGCAATAAAAAAACACATCAACTTGTCTTCCCAAAAAAAGAGAGGAAACACGAGCGCCTTGAATTAAGCGATGATGTAAATGAATAAACTAAACCATGGTCCTCAGTGCCTGCCCTGCTTCTCTACGATTCAAAGTTCTAAGAGCATCTCCAATGGTGCTAGATATAAGAAAATGACATGGCACTAAGAGATAGTATATAGACAATATCTCCAATTATGATAGCTATAGTGTTGTCTCTAGAATTAATTTAGATCAACATGTAATAGTGTGTGTCCACCTTATAATCCGCTAGAGACTATCTCTTAGTTAAGAGCTAGTCTCTATCTCTCTCCTCTCCTTCTCTCATCCACATAAGCAAAAAACTGATGTGGAGCCTTTATAGCCAGCTGATATATCCCCATTAAAGATGCTCTAATAGTGTTCTGATACTGACGTGCTACTCTACGATTGAGACGTACTCTACGATTTAGATTTCTGACACCTGACAGGAAGGAAGCTCGTTGTCAATTCACGACACTATAGACCACTAGAAGCAAACTACAGTAGCAGTAACAGCAGGGCGAGAGGACTGGAAGAGACGACGGTGGTGGCGTGGTGCGAGACAGCCGGCGACCGCAACGAGACGGCTAGGGGCGAAACAACCAGCGACCGCGGTGCACCGCGCGAGGGCGAAACGGCCGGTGACCGTGGCGAGACGCACAGTGGCGAGACGGCGGGCTTCCGTAGCACATTGTGCTGGGGCGAGACGGCCGGCGACCGCGGCAAGACGCGCGGAGGGCGAGGCGGCAGGCGACCACGGCGTGCCGCGCGGGGAGCGAGATGGCCGACGACCGGCGGTGTGGCCACATCTCCACAAGCAAAAGCACTAGATATGGAATCGGGATAAGAGAGTAAAACTGTAATATAATGGGCAAAGAGGGCATGCCAGTTTTTGTTATGGGTTTAAAAATGAGAGCCTATTTGACAACATCCAAAAAACTTGCTTGGCTAATGGGCTTCATTGAGCTACTCCTACATCCCTAGCAGGTACTTCCGCAGGGGAATACTCCCAGCTCTTGCTGGGCGCCGTTGCCTCCATCTTATCTTAGTCTCAGTCTCGGGATTGGATCTTGTGCCATTCTATAACACATATGCTTCCTAACTAGGGATGGCAGAAAAAACCGTTGTATCGGGTACCCATGGATACCCAACCCATAAATCGAGTTCGCCAAATTATTGGTTTCGGTTCTAGGTTTAATTTAATACCCATGGGTTACCCGATTCAGCCACTGATATGTGGGTATTGGGATTTGGATCCTCTAACATTGCTTGAGCAATGGCAAAGGTGAACAGTGTTTGTTGCATTGAAAGAATCTCCACCGTCCGATCTAAATCTGATGGATGATATGTGTTGTTACAGTATCTTTCTACAGTGATTTTGCTACAGTAAAATCACCACAGTATTTTCCTGCAGTGTTTTTAACTGTTGCTACAGTACGCCTCTGACATTGCCCCTCACATGATTTACTGTGCATCTGGCAGAGGATCTGGATCCGTGGGTATTGAGGAACAAGAACCCTACCTTCTCTCATTCTCCCCCTCCCCCATTGAGTTTCGGATACCTATTGGGTGCGAGTATAGGTGTGTGTTTTGTGCCCGTGGCAGATTTCGAGTTTGGGTTTGTGCCAACTATTCGGGTTTCAGGTTCGAGTTGGACAGGATTATATCTGGAGATGACCCCGGTGCCTTTCGAACAAATCATTCTTGTCTATTGCTCCCTTATTAGTATATATACATATAAAACTTACAATTTGGTGCTAAAACTATTGATTAGTATTAAAATGGCCGCGACGACCTAAATGATTTGTTTTTTTTTGTATCTGTCCCTATTAATTATTGTAACACATGACGGCCCATGGCAATGGAACCATAGTTTATTACTCACTCCTTTTTTTATTTGATGATTTTGACTTTTGAACATGACTTTGACTATTCGTCATATTAAAAAAAACTATGTAAATATCATTTATTTTGTTATAATTTGTTTTATCACTAAAAATACTTTAACCATGATCTATATTTTTGTGTATTTGCACTGAAGTTTTGAATAAACAAATGGTTAAAGGGGTGTCAGAAGTTTAAGACGCTGAATAAAAAAACGGAGGTGGTTCCAATTTTTGTGGGACTTGCGTGGTGGAGGGAGCTCGGGAAGTTGCCTCGCCCTACCAGCCTTGTACTCCCTCGTGGACATGCCTACGACCAGCGCCGCTCCGGCCAAATCCTAGTTCGCCGTCTGACGTGTGTGTCGTTTCCTTTGGGAGAATTTGCTTCGAACGAACGGATGGAGACCGCGTGGGCGCAGGAGCATTTGGGATTTGGGAGGGCGAGTGGAGTGGTGGGCGCCCCCCGCGCACTTGCGCTGGGGATCGCCTGAGATGCTCCCGCGCGCGCGCGGTCAGGTAGGGCTGGGTGATGGCTATGTAGGGCGCAGACCACGAGCGCCTTGTGCTTTTGCTGATGGATCACTATTCACTGCCACAGGGGACATTGCTACTAAGAGCAACTCTAGCAGCTCCTCTATATTTCCCCTCTAAAACACTATTAGCGTCCTCTCTATCCATCCCTCTAAAATTCCTTCATAAATTACACTACCCTCTAAAAGATTTCTTCCCTCTAGCAGCCCCTCTATACCTGCTACAGTATTACCCAGGAGCTATTGGAGTTGCTCTAAGAGCATCCGTAGCAAGCACTCTATAATACTGTAGCTTTGGATAGAGTGTCTGATGTCAGAAAGGAATTTTTTAGAGTGCAGTGTAAAGTCTGAAGGAAATTTAGAGGGAAGGATAGAGGGACCCTCTAATAGTGAAATAGAGGGTGGGGATAGAGTAGCAGATGTGGATGCTCTAAGTGGAATGGCTGAGGGGCTCAGATTTCAACCAGTGGAATTTAGACGTTATAATTGCTGCACTCATGCGTGTACCTGTTGATATGAATCGTACAAGCGTACGATTGAGCTTGGTGCGAAAGTTAATTCATGTACACAGTAGAAGAGTCGAGCAAAAACTAGGTTGCAAAGCGAACATCCCTTAAAAATACTAGCATGTAAATTTCGGATCCATGGCTGGTGTTGTCTTCCACCAAGTGGTCATGTTTACTCGACCAAATCAACAATTGTTTCGTAAGCAGCAGAAAGCAAACACAACAATAACTGTCGGCCCTCAAATTATATTTGCCACAGAGCTAATGTTTATATGCACCAGTCCCTAGGGCTGGAACTTGAGCTCGAGGCTCGCGAGCAGCTCGGGCTCGGCTCGGTTGCTGGCTCGACTCGGGCTCGGCTCGTTTACAAACGAGCCCGAGCCGAGCTCATTTTTCAGCTCGTTCGTCTTGACGAGCACGAGCCGAGCCTGTAGCAGCTCGTTCGCAGCTCGTAAAAATGTTGTTTCATTGCTGTTTTTTTGTGGTGCCATGATGCTATTACTTTTTAAAAAAAATACGTTATGTGGGGCTGGTATATCCTCTAATAGTATGGTATCGAAAATTGCTACAATTCACGTGTTGTTGTATTATCCAGATGGCCAATTGCCATAGGACACCATCTCTCTCTAATTAGAGAAGGGCAAAACCGTCTTTTCCAGTGGCTATTTGATGGAAAAGAAATTAAAATGTGCTGAAAAGGACAGGAATGGCAAAATAGTAAGAGGGCAATGGTGAGAGTGGCAAAATGGTAAGTCAAATATTGAGGGTGGCAAAATGGTAAGGCACACCGTAGAGAGTGGCAAAAAAGCATTTTTCTCCGTGGCTGTGCAGGGCGGAGAACCGGAGACCACGATGTGCTTTTGCTGATGGATCACGGTTCACTGCCACAGGGGACATTGCCATGTGGAATGGCTGGGGGGCTCAGATTTCAACCAGTGGAATTTAAACGTTATAATTGCTACACTCATGCGTGTACCTGTTGCTATGAATCGTACAAGCGTACGCTTGAACTAGGTGCGAAAGATAACTCATGTACGCAGTAGAAGAGTCGAGCAAAAACTAGGTTGCAAAGCGAACAGTCCTTACCAGAAGAAACGAGCAAACGAAGATGCAAAGCAAATACTAGCATGTAAATTTCGGATCCATGGCTGATGTTGTCTTCCACCACTCGACCAAATCAACAATTGTTTCGTAAGCAGCAGAAAGCAAACACAACAATAACTATCGGCCCTCAAATTTTATTTACCACGGAGCTGATGTTTATATATGCACCAGTCACTAGATGAGTATACTGGTGCTTGTAATATATACAGAGAACGTCATCATGAGTATTACATAACATAATTCTAGCCCATATGCTCATTAATAGTAATGTCGACGGTCATATATCTCACTACAAAAAAATCATCAGAGTTTATGGATGTCAGCAGAACATAAAGTTATTGAGGAAAATGTTTGTGGTTTGGGAAAAGATTGTACCTATAGGAACTATGAGAGCTAATTCTAAAGGAGGCTCATAGCTCTGCAATATCCATACAACTCAGAAGCACCGAGATGTACTTGGATTTAAAGGAAACCTACTGGTAGATCGGGATGAAGAGAGACATCGCTAAACATTTTGCCCTGCGACATATGTCAAAGGGTGAAGATGGAATGCTAGAAGCCAGCCGAACTACTCCACCGTTCAAATCCCAAAATTGGAGTGGGAAAAGATAGCTAGGAATGGATTTCATCACCGGTTTACCAACAACCCAGTCTGAGAATGATTCCATAATTCCAGTGAAGACTACCGATCGTGGTGTGACATTCTAATAAAATTATTAGGTGTCCCAGGTTTTATTAAAAAAAAATTAAATCGATTTATTATAAATTTTAGATAAAAATTCCTAAATTTTGAAGCAATCATTTCCATATGAAAAATTATTGTATTAATTATTTCAATTACAATTTACAAAATTCCAATTTTACGATTTCAATTACAAAAGCTTATCCGCTCTTCCCCTCTCTCTCGACCCTGCTTTATCGGAACCTAACTTTCTCGCTCGACTGAAACCATAGCTCGATCCTCGACTGAAACCCTAAAACCCCCCTGGTTGAGTCGGTCGTTCATCCCCTTCCTTGATCGAAACCCTAACCTTCCTCGACCAAGCCCAAACATGTGTTCTGATCAAAACCCTAGCATCCTCCAAGCAAGATTCCTCTCCCCCTCTCCTCGACTTAAATCCAAATCGATCAACCCTTCCTTGCTGCTTGGCCGAACCATGTCCTTCTTTGGCCGACCTTTGTCCAATGACTAGAACCCTAAATCCGGTTGACCTTCTTTGTAACCCTCGCCGGTCGAACGTCTGTCCCTCTCGGCCAACACTCTTCGGAACCCTACCTCTTCCCCCTGGCTGGCTGAACAACTACTTCTCTCTATCGTGTCGATATCTCTAAAAACTCTTCGGCTAGCCCTCCCTTGCCGAGCCAGTCGTCCACCTATGTTCAATTGGACTCATGCCCGATCCAATCCCCTTTCCCTTTCCCTTGTTGATTTGGTCTCCAAGAACCAAACCGGGCCTAACTCCGGAGTCAGTATCGTTGATAACTCCTTAAGTCGTCCCTAATCCTAATCGAATCTAACCCTAACCCAATTGGGCCCAAATCCTAGGTTGTACCGCCATGGTCACTTTGCCAATTTTATCTCCAATCCTCTGCTTATATATATAAATACCCAGCAAAACCCTAGCCCTGCCCCCACTGCTGCCGCCATCTCCTCTGTCAATGCGCCGCTGCCCTTGCCCCCCCACTGGAGCTGCCAACCCTCGCTGTTGCCGTGCCCTGGCCGCACCCAGCTCGTCATGTCGCCGCCCATGCCGAGCGCGACGCCCCACCGTTGTGCCTCCGTCGCCGAAGACCCGGAGCTTGTCGCCGTGCCGTTTGCCGGGCTGCTAGGGAGCCACCTCGCCCCTGCATCGCCGCCGCCCTTGGCCGCGCCATTATCGGAGCGTTGCTGCCTCGGGACAGTCGCCGTCCCCTCGCCTTTGCCGAGTGCCACCTGAGCCGTTGCACCTGCTCCTAGCCAGGCCGCCACCGGGGGAGCCACTAGAGCCCAAAGAAGCTGCCGCCGTCGGTGCTGTCGCCGCCCATGTCGAGTGTCGCCGCCGTCTCTTCCCTCATGCTGCCACCATGCTTCCCCACGCTAGAGCCGCCCCTCGCCGCAACGCGCGCCACTGCCGCGCGCCATCGGAGAACCCCGCCGCCACGACACCACCTCGCCGGAGCTGGCGCCGCAGCCATGCCCCTCTCCCATGGCCGCCGCCTCTCTTTCTCCCCCCTCCCCTTGTCTCTCTCTTTCTTTCTCTCAGTGTGGGTGGCTATGACCGTGTGAGGGGAAGAGATTGGGAGAGAGAGAGTGTGTGTGTGAGAGGCTGCGAGGGATTTAATCCTCTCTCAATCCCACGGTTGGGAAGAAACCCAAACCAACACTGTTCATCATATACGGTGTCCATTCTCAAATTCCTATCTTCTAAACTGCAGATCCAAATTACTCCAAATAAATTTTTCAATTATCCTTTTGATCTATTTTACCTACCGTATTAAATTGGTATTTTTCGAAATCTTTCCAACGGCAGCCGCTTCGCGTGCACCTCGTTATGCGTGTAGTCATCGCCGACTTCGCCGAGCGAGCGTCTATCGATGCTGTGGAAGGGAAAAATATTTCGGCCTGGTTGCTTAGATTTTATACGTGTTTTGAAGACCGAGGCATCATCGCCAGTAACTTGTTTAGTATTATTATTAAAATATATTTGCTATTGTTTATTTGTTTGTATCTTGTTTTGTGTGTAGACCGTACCGGTATTTTTACCGGAGTCTCGTGATCAAACCTCAGGATTTTATATACCTCAAGATGTCGTCCATGAAGAGAGTTCACCGGTTTAGAGTTAGCGGGAAATTGGCGCCTCAATACAACAAGCCCTTCAAAGTCTTAGCTAGACATGGCGAGGTAGCCTACCAATTGGAGTTGCTTGCACAACTTGTGGATGTTTATGATGTTTTTCATGTGTCTCAATTAAAGAAGTGCATAATAGTTCTGAAATAGCAACTTCCTATGGCTCAGTTAGATTTACAACAAGACCTCACGCATAAGGAGTACCCCATCAAGATTATGGATGAGGCGGTTCATCAAACTCGACGACAATCCATCAAGTTTTACAAGGTTCACTATACCGAGGAAGAAGCTATGTGGGAAAGAGAAGATCTAAAGGCCGAATTTCTCGAGGAGGAGGTTAAGGGGGATATGTTTGTAACATTTCAATTTTTACAAGGTAAAAATTTAGCTATCATTTAAAAATAAAATAAAAACAAAGTATTTCAAAATATTTTCAGAAAAAGTAAATTTAATTTATAGACTATATTCTCTCGGGTCTAATTAAATCCTGCAAATTTCATTTCCTTCTATCTTGTTTTCTCTTTATATCTTTCTTTTCTCTAACATGTTCGGAGTGGCCGGTTGAACGTATAATAAGATTAAGCTAAGCCGGCCTTTCGGCCCAACCGCCCAGCCGGCTCATCCGCCGCTCCCCTTCCCTCCATATCTCTCTTTCTCTCACTGCTAGCCGACCCCACTCGTCTGTCATCCCCTTCCTCTCCGCCACCTTTCCTTCTCCCCCTTCCCCTGCTGTTCCATCCCGCCGGCGCGGCGGCGCCCATCCCGGGCCGCACCTGGACGCGTGCGCGTCCGGATGCCCTCACCGCGTGGACGCCAGCTCCATCCGTCGCCGAATCCCGGTGATTGCGCGCTGCTGCCTCCCCCTTCTTTCCTTTCTCCCCCGCTCCCTTTCCATTTCGCTGGCGAAATCAAACCCGCCGCTCCCCTTCCATAATTCGGCCGCCCCCTTCCCTGATACTTGGCGGCGCGCCCCCTATTTAAACCCCGGCCAACCGCGGTGTAGACGCCCACCTCCATTTCCCTCCCTCTCGCAGCCACACCGTCCAATTTCGCCGTCGCGGCCGCCTTGGAGCTCGTCGCCGTCGCCGTAGGGTGAGGCTCCACCTCCTTCCCTGTCCCTTCCGCTTCCCCTCCCGCCGATGGACCTCGCCTCGCCTCCGCCGTCGACGCCTGCCACCAGAGCGCCGCCCGAACCGCCGGCGCCACCCTCTCTGCCCTAAGCCGCTGACCCGTGGGCCCCGTCCGTCAGCTAGCTCGGGAGCGACTAGCGAGCCAGGCCAAGCCAGGCGTGAGCTGCGCGCGGGCGCTGCCTTGCTGCTGCTGCTGCTGCGCGCGGGCGATGGAAGTGGGCCGAACAATCCAGGGCCGCAGCCCAATTCCCTCTCTCTCTCTTTATATTTTCTATCTAATATGTTTATCTCATATCTTTTGCAAAAGGCGCTGCTTTCTTTTTTTAGAAGGGACATTTCATTACTGGGGTTACAGAGCGGACCTCCGAAAAGAGTAAGAATACAATGAAGTTCAAACAAGGCCCATCTGGCACTATTGTTCCGCTGTCCCTCTTCACGATGGCCACCACCGCCGAGAGGATGCACGAAGACAAACCGGCAGGCATGCCGGCAGCGTCTCCTCCAAAGACCAAACCACCTCACAAGGGAGAACAACCTGTGGAGGTCTAGAAAACACGGTGAGACCTCAAGGACCTCTGACAACTGCTTCGCTGCCTTTATCAACGCACTGTAGCACAAGGAGGCCTCATCGATGGCCGGAGGAAGCTGGTTGCGAGCGCCACCAATCCCAGGGGAGACGTAAGCCGAGTCATGAAAGCCCCGTTGTCGTCGCCGCCCCTAGCACTGGCACAGCCGAAGAGAAAGACAGTGGCTAGGGTCTTCGCCCCATGTCCGCAGCACGGTTCGCCACGCCAGACCAAAGGGATACCTCCGTGGGGAACGCAAAGCACCGGCCCCCTCCTTCGGCTTCGACCACATCGGAACCCAGAGAGAGACACCGAGCCAATTTATTGTCGCCAGGTCCGTAAGGGAACCCGGTTCAAAAGCCCTAAGGCAGCCACCACCGGCGGCATGGAAGGAGGGACGGCTCCACGCGGCCTCGGCAGGCACGCACTCTGGAAAACCGCCATCCACCACCACCGCCGCCACTGCCGACACACTTAAGTTCACCTCCGAAGGGTCAGCTCGGCCAATCGGGGGTGAAGACCAACTCCGACATCTTCCCTCAATCGCTGGCGCCGCCGTCAACCAAGAGGAGAATGTAGGGACCAAAGGACCCCCTGGACACGGCGCCATAGCCGAATCTCGGCGGTAGACCTAGACCCTACTAACCCTAACCCTAGACTACTAGCACCGAACCTCCCACCACCAACCCCCGTCCAGCCACCGCCCTAGCCCCCAGTGGTCCAGATCCGCCGTCTGCCACTGCCAGAGGCGAGGGGGCGAACAGATCTGGGCATACAAGGACTGCAGAATGGAGAGAAAAGGGGAAGGAGAAGGAGAGGGCGAGCACCAGGAGGAGGAGGAGGAGGGGAGGGAGGAGGGAGGAGAGCCGGGGTCCCCCCTCTCATCTCCGGCGAGGACGCCGGAGAGGGAGAGAGAGGGGCCCGGCAGCAGCGGCGCGCCCGCGGAGCCTTCTCGCCTACCCGTTCGCGAGAGCCCGACGGGAGGCGACTCTGGAGCCCAGTTCCACAAAAGGCGCTGCTAGGTAGGCCGTGCGAGCCCATGGCTCGCTAGCCCTCGAGATGCGCGCGGCCTAGTTGGATAGTACAGGCTGCCTCTGCACTGACCAGGTGAGTCGTCATGGTTCTGCTTCGACATGGGCATTTTCGTTATCACCTGCGCATGTTCGGGGTAAAAATATCTTCTTTTTTTTTTCTTTTTTCGTGGTTCAAATCGGCGAGAAACGAAAATACAAAAACCTGTAGCAGTTTGTGTTCGTTTTTCTTTCTCATGTTAAGATTTAGGGGTTGTTGATTCGTAGCCAAACATTGCGACAGCAAAAGTTAGTCAGGTTCGATTAAGTTAGACGTTTGATTGGTTTATATCCAATTAAAAAAATGTGGTTTTGTCATATTGTTTTGCCACGCTTAACTAAGGCCCTGTTCTTTTGAGCTGATCTGAACGGCTAAACAGATAAACGATTGAAATGACTAAACTTCGAGAGCTTCTCGAGGTAGTCTTGAGATTCAGATCCATTTTCGTTTGACTTGCTTTTTAAAGCATTAGGATCCACCTTCAAAACAGCGAAAAAATAGACTAAAAAAACTTAAAGCATTTGTCTTTTTAAAACGTAGATAAGTCGTTAAGCTATTAAGCCGTTAAGCTAATAAGCTTAAAAGAACTGGGCCTAAGTTTTGCATTTAAAAAAATATGGAGTTGCCAAAACTATGCAAAGCGTGGCTAGAAATTATATCAATTAAGCTTATACAACTTAGGCAAATCATTTACAGCAAATTGTGGCAAGTTTAGGATATAACCAAATAGGCCTTGGTAAGTTACAGAACGGAAGACTTGAGGTCTGCAAGTCTTCCACGCAAGGCTTCAACTTTGGTTGGCCATCACTTTGAAACAAGCATGTCCGAGTGGTAGTCTTTAATTTTTAGTCGGTCTTAGCTTATTGTGCAATAATGCCACTCCGGTTTATTTGGATAGAAGGAAAGGGACGAGTAGTGCTAATCTGCGTGGCACTTAAATAAAAATTTCATATGTCTGGCTGCACTCAGAGCGCACTCCCAACGACCTATGTGCAGTACTATAATAACTCCAGGATTTTCTATCGGGGAAGAAGCACGTGCTTTTTATAAATTTATGTCAATGAGTTGTTAATTATCTACTTGCCAACCTTATTTAGTGCTAGGCTGAACCTAGTTCCTGGCACTTGTTTGGTAGGCCTTCAAACTCCGAATCAAGAGCATCGTCGACAGGATCTCAATATTTCGTTCTCTATATCCCTTCTCTAAATTACTATTCGTTCTCTATATTTCCATCATTTACAGCCAGTAGCGGAGGACGGATGAAAAATAAGGTATGACGGGCTTGGGAACGCATTCAACACAATCACACATAAAATAATTTTAAGACGAGAAAGAGGTTCTATACAATAGCTATTCTAACATTATGAATCTACTAAAAAATGAACCCAACTCTTTGTATACTAGAATTCAGGGTGGTAAATTGAGTTAATATGCAAAAAATGTAATCCAAGCTAAGAGCAAACGAGAAAGAAATGACAACAATATATGATTGAGAGCATTCGTTGAAAAAAGTGCCACACATACCTGCTGAAAATCTTTCAGGGCTTCCTTAAATTTTCCCATAGCAAGATATGCCGCGCCTAGTCTGTAATAACCCTACAGGCATAATGTTTCAAGAAATGTAAAAACTTACAGTATTGTGACTACAGAATGCTATGAATTCTAACATTTGAATATTTAGTTTGTCGCATCCTAAATAGCACTTCCATATCCTCCAGCTTTGTATGTGCAAATGCACGATTTGCCCAATAAACCACATGTCGGGAATAAAAATACGGCCCATTGCCATGGCCCATTACCTGACAGCCCCATTGAACAGCCTACCAGGGGCCAGCTCCCTGGAAGATTCTATCTGGCCCATATGCATCCTGCCGAACAGCCTCCTGGCTGGCACGATGCGTAACGGCCAAGGAATCGTGTTTGAGTCCGTCTCGAACAGGAGTTCTGCACGACTACGTAAAGACCCGGACGTTGGTTTTCCGAATTGGATTAGGAGTCGTGATCCCCCAAGACCAGGAGTATGCCTTATCTGCCTCGGGACGTATTTGGCATGTACAAGTTAGTTGCGATCTCGTAGTTAGCCCGGCCCGATATTCCCTCGGTAGGTCGGTTTGCTCTACACTATATAAACCAGCCCCTACGGTGTTTAGGGGGCATCCAAGATTACTTTGTCGCATACTACTCGCCGAGACCTACCAATCTCGCCGAGTTCCATCTTGTAATTCTCTTCGATATACAAGAAAGGTTGGACGTAGGGCTATTATCTCTGCCGAGAGGCCTGAACCAGGATAAAAACCCTGTCTCCCTGTTCGCTGTTGTTCGTCTTGTTCGGCGTGTCTCCTATCTCCTTCCTGAAGAACCTTAGTTGACTTGAGATCGATATATCAACCGTCGACAGCTGGCACCGTCCGTGGGGACTCGCAGATCGAGCATGTCGAACTCTATCAGCGATACAGAGATGCTTCCTGAGGGCTACGACTCAGAAGGACAGGATGTCTCATCCCCTGTCAGTTCAGATCGATCTGTTCGGTCTCGAACACTTTCCATATCTGAGACTGAGGTCTCTGCCTATATGGCGGAGATAGCCTCAGATCGCACTCCCGTCATTGACGACGACTACGGAACCGACGATCTTTACGACGGTTTAGATCTATCGGATTCCAAGGCTATGTCGGTAGATTCTACCTGTGGTGACACAGCGATGACACCATCTAGCATACTTTCACGCGGCCCCCACAGCGTTAACATGGCCGATGCAGGAACCTCCGGTGCTTGGACTGCCGAAGGTAACGGGAGTAGCGTTCAGATCTGTGTGGTCGACGCACATCCTCCACTTGCCGCCTTTCTTCTTAACGATTACAGGGTTGGCGAGCCACTCGGTGTGATCAACCTCGCGGATGAAACCGGCAGCGAGCAGTTTACCAAGCTGATCCTTGATGATCCCTTGCTTGAAATCCGAAAAGCGACGAAGCTTCTGGCGAACAGGCTTTTTGTCCGACCGGACTGCCAGTTTGTGCTCGATAACCTCCCTTGGGACCCCGGGCATGTTAGACGGCTCCCAGGCAAACACGTCTGCATTAGCCGGGAGGAAGGCAATGAGGTCACTTTCCTATTTGGGGTTCAGATTGGCCCTCAAATGAACTGTCTTGGAAGAGTCATCAAGAGACAGCAGAACTTCCTTGGTCTCTCCCCCTGGCTGGACAGAAACCTTGGGACGGGCAGACTTGGTCTGCGGTACTTCGGGACCACGCGGTGGAAGCTGGTCGACCAGGGCAAGGGACTGCTCGTCGCAATCCAGAGGAGCTTTGTAGTTGCCCTTGACCGTGATCACGCCGCTAGGACCCGGTATCTTCACGCAATGGTATGCATGGTATGAGACGGCCATAAACTTGCCAAGAGATGGCCGGCCTAAGATCGCGTTATAGCCAGATGGAAAGTCGACCACGTCAAACGTGATCAGCTCTGTTCGAAAGTTGCTCGGACTGCCGAAGGTGATGGGCAGAACAATCTGCCCAAGCGGCTGAACAGCTTCTCCCGGGACAATCCCGTAGAAGGGCATCACGACCTCTTTGAGCTTGGAGCGAGGAATCTGCATCTCGTCCAAGACTTTAGCGGAAAGCAAGTCCAGCGCACTCCCGCCGTCGATCAAGACACGAGCAACTCTAGCGTTGCTGATGGTCGGGACGACCACCAGTGGGAGCCGCTGAGGCTTGGTCATCCCAGTGGGGCAATCCTCCTTGGAGAAGGAGATGGCGACCTCGGTCCACTTCATTGATTCGGGCTGAGGCTTGCCCTTTTCGACGTTGTGGACCTCCCGAGAAGCTTCCTTGAGGCTGCGCCGAGAGGGATAAGCCAAGGAGCCGTCGAAGATGAAAGAGATATGGTTCACGGGCTTCTGATATTCATCCTCATCGTCCCGATCACCACCATCGGCTTGGCGCTTGTCCTTGCCGGCATCACCTTTTTGGGGTAGGGTGGGCTTTGGACCCTTGTCGTTGTAGAAATCCTCGAGCTTTGCAGCCCAGGTCCTGCAATGGCGCGTGTCATGCCCGTAGTTTAGGTGGAACTTGCAATATCGGTCCCTTGGACCTTTTTTGCCTTGGTTGCCTCCCTGGGCGGGCTTCTTGCCCTTATAGTTATTGTTGGGCTTTTTCTGCCCGTCCTTGGGAGGAGGTGCGCGATCCATACCCGCGACGGTATTGTTCGCATCACCTTTGTTCGTTTTCTTCTGGGACATCTTGTCACCAGGATTGTTGCTGCTCTTCTTCTTCGCATCCACACCAGGCTGGGCGGCGAAGAGTGGTATCTCACTCGGAAGATCGCCTCCCTCGTGGGCCTCGGACTCACGGGCAGGGAGATCATCCGAGACTTCGTGGCGAACAGAATATGTCTGCTGCGGAAGAGGTCCTACCTCTTCTACAAGATAGAAGGCTGGGAGGACATCACCAGAGAGAGCATGGGTAAGTTCCTCAAACACTCATCCATTCTTTGGTGATTTCATCGGAACAGGAACTGACGATTTTTTCTGCTCGAACAGTGAAGCCAACCGACGCATGGGTGACCGAGCAGGTCGACGCCATGCTGAAGGCTGCTAGGAAGGACAGCGAGGTCACCGGCGAGGTGGCCTACACCTGCCCCAGGAACGTGCTCGTCCACTCACCAGAGGTAACTCCCGAAGAATTCCCTCTAAGTTGTTAAACTCACGCAACTAGGGCTCAACTACATTCGCTCCCAACCATGTAGGACGACCAGCTCATCATCGGCGGGATCGTCGAAGAGCTCTCTGGATCAGAGAAGGAGGAAGCGAGGAAGGGCAAGGCCAAGGTGGCCGCCGAGCCGACGCGGAGCTCGCCACGGCATGGCGGCCGCCAGCCCTCAAAGAAGCCCTCTGCGGCAATGAAGCGCGCCGAGCAAACCAAGCGCGCGGCGGCCAGCCAAGTGGGAGTCGCCCAAGTCCAATCTTCGTCTCCGAGCAGAGCGATGAAGAGGTACGGAACCTGACCCTTTGGCTGGGGCGCTATGCACGTGCTCACCCGGGCCATATGGAACGACTGCAACAGGTCGTCGAACAGAGGAGGCTCGAGGAGGAAGTCACGCGCAAGGAGGCGATCCTCGCGTTGCGCAAGAAGAGTGCTCAGCTCACAAAAGAGCTGAGCCCGTCGCCGCGAGCTCCCGGAGGCCAAGGCGAGCAAGAAGCCGAAGAGCCCCCGAGGAAGAGGCGGAAGCTTGCATCGAAGAAGAAGAAGATCAAGCCCTCCGCGGCAGGTATGCAGTGACAAGCCTTGCACCCTTACAACTTACCAAACCGCGTAGGACTTAACTCTTCCCTTTTTTCATCAGCTGCCCAGGAGGAAATCGCCACGGACAACGTGGACGGGGCGATCGAGCAATCCCTGCTGCCTGAGCACCTGCATGGTGCGTCATGGGCAGTGAGGTTAGCCAGCCTCAAGGACAAGCTAGCAGCGTGGAGCGTGCTCTCGCCGGGCTCCAGCGAGCAGTTCGACGCGCTGAAGGGCACGGTGGAGCGGCCGGAGGCGGAAGAGGCGGCTCACGGCGCCACAGAGAGCGGGGCCAAGGTGTTGGCTCCGCCAGTTGCCCGTGGTGGGACCGAGCAGGCGGTCCTACCGGGCACTTCGTCGCAGGGGCAGCCCGTCCCTGTAGCGACGGGCACTTTCGGCGAGCAAGGCGAGGAGCCCGCCGCCGAGGAGCAGGAAATCGATCGCGGGCAGGGAGCGCAAGAGGCCCTATCCGTGACCCCTCTGGCGTCGCCGAGCAGAGCGGTGCCGGGCTTGCCTGAAGCTACTCAGGCCGAGGAAGAACCGGAGGCACAGGAGTTCTGTGGCGACGAAGCCGCGGCCACCAGCCCTCCTAGTGCCGAAGGTTCCAAGAGGAGGGAGCGAGCCCCAAGCGGGCACGCTTCGGTAGGAAGAAGTCGCAGCGCGGATAGCATCATGCTGCGACCGTCCTGAGCAGCCGAGGATTTGCAACCCACGGCCTCGGAGAGCGCCTTAGCCAAAACTTGAAGAAACGACTTCGAGAGGTGAACTCCCAAACCGGGACTTGCGAGTTTTAACTCACGGGCAACTGAATTTGATATATCTGTTCTTCTCTCACTCAGGTATGGCGGGGCACGATGGATGACTTCGAAGAAGGAGTTGGCGTTGAGCACAGCGCGATTCTGGGAGCCTTCTAGGAGTACCGGGCGAGGGAGCTCGAGGGAGAGCGCCTCGCGCCGGCCAAAAGCCGAAGCCGACGGAAGGCTAAGGTGAAAAAGCTTAAGACCCAGCTGACCGAGGAAAGGCAATCTTCCGCGGCGCTCCAGGAGAAGATCTCTACCCTGTGGGTATCATAGGAAGAGGCCGAGGAGATGCGCGGGCTAACCGCAAGGGCGAGCACAGCGGAAAGGAGGGTCAAGGAGCTGGCCGAGCAGCTCGAGACCGCTGAGCAGCGCCTTGGTCGGAGCGAGGATCTGACCGGGCAGCTGCGCGCCAAGACCGAAGAGGTCAAGGCCCTCCGTGCAGAGGCCGAGGTGCAGGCCAAGCACAGCAAGGAGGAAGCCGAACGTCTCCGAGCTGAAACCAGAGAAGGGATCAAGGCCTAAGGGGAAGTCGTGCGCCTCAAGCTAGTGATCGAGGAGCTAAAGGAGCAGCTTGCATCCAAGAAGTAGCAGTAGGGATGGCAACGGGACCATCCCCGGCGGGGGATGGCACCCCAGCCCTGTCCTCGGCTACCCAAAAATACCCCGCTCCCCGTCCCCATCCCCAGTCTCGAGGACGATTCTTCCCCGTCCCCGTCCCCGTTCGGGTGACGGGGATCCGACGGGTCCCCATACCTAGATAGCTGGATGCGCCTCCGCCAAAGCTTGTTGGTTGCTAGGTGTGCTGCCTAGAGCTCGTCGCCTCTAGGACGCATTGCCGCCAGAGCTTGCCGCCTCCGAGACGTGCCGCCGCCAGACGGTCAGAGCTTGCCGCCGTGGGGATGCAATGCCATAGGGGGCGCGGCCGCCGGAGCTTGCTGCGTGCGCCGCCGCGTGAGCTCGCTGCCACCAGGATGCAACGCCGCGGACGCGCTGCTCCCGTGCTGCTGTCAGACGGTCGTAGATCGCTGCATCCACTCGTGACCCCTTTGCCATCTCTTATGGCTGCTCGGGAACATGGATGAGGAAAGGAACTGGGTTCCTGGCTAAGAGAATACGTGGTGATGTATTGGTAATGAATGGCTAGCTGAGTTAATACGTGAATGGCAGCCTTGTGCGTCCAGGTTGGGCCAAAATATGATGTACCGGATCAAAAAGGAACTGCACTTTTATTGAAATATTCGGGTCTCTATCCGGGTCCCCGCGGGGAGAAAATTTCCCCGTCCCCATCTCCGCCATACCCGATGGGGACAGATTTTTCCCCATTTTCATCCCCGCAGGGGAAAATTCCCCCCAAACCCGTCCCCTAATAGGGGAATTCCCCGCTGGGGATCGGGGAACGGGTCCCCATTGCCATCCCTAAGTAGCAGTAGGGCAGAACCAAAAAAGGGCCTTGTACTCCTGTAACACTTTTGTTAGTGTAAATAAAGGCTTACCTTTTGCCTGCAAAAAAGAGCAGTAAAAAGACAGGAAGCCAAGAGCAAGGTGAAACAGCGCTAGAAAAGTTTTGGAAAACCGGTAGAACGCCAGCCTAACTCCCAGCCTCCGTTGTGCATCTGCTCGAAAACCTGAGTTTGCGAACTCGAACAGGTGCACAAGAAAAAGAGCGACACCCTAACCCCCGGTATGGACGATGCTCGAAAACCTAATATTGCGAATTCGAGCTCGTGCGTAGAGAGATAGGGCGACACCCGCATCCTGATCGACTCGTTCCAGGAACTGCTCGTAAACGTAAGTTAGGCGATTCGTGAGATAACCGAACAAGGAAAGCGCCTCTGCCGCGGGGAGCTTACGAGAGCAGGCTTTACCGAGTGGTTGTGCCGAACGTGGTAAGTGCCTCTGCCGCGGAGGGCTTACGAGAGCAGACTTAGCCACAAGGCAAAAAGCCATATTACGCAACCCTCAGTTTAGGAACTTGCTGATGCTAGATACGGGCAGGAAAAACCTTAAGATTGCGGAGCCAACTGTTTGCAAGACCGGGCAGCCATCAAGTGTTACCAGAAAGAGAGATAGTCTGAGAAAACAAAGAAGTGAAAGGGACAGCTAGGGGTCGTGAGAATTCACTATTTATTGGATTGAACTTTATATGGTAGCCCGAGAGACTTGGACGAACAAAGGCGCGAAGTTTGACAAAAAGCGCAGAGCTAAGCAAACAAACGAAAGACCTACACAAAGAACTTACGAAGCTGATCGATGTTCCAAGTGCTGATCAGCTCTCTCCCGTCCTCCATTGCCAGGCGAACAGCCCCCGGGCGAGCAGTAGAAACGACCGTGAACGGGCCCTCCCATCGGGGAGTTAACTTGTTGGCATTGGACAGGTTCTGGACACGGCGCAGAACGAGGTCGCCCACCTTCAAATCCCTTGGTCGAACTGATTTGGCAACGTGTCGGCGAAGAACTTGCTGGTAGAGCGCCATTCTGACTTGTGCCCAGTCGCGTATGCCTTCGAAGAGGTCGAGTTCGAGCAGGCGCTCTTGCTCTGCGTCAACCAAGTTGACCGAGCTCGTGCGAGGCGAGCCGAGTACTACTTCGGCGGGCAAGATAGCTTCTGCACCGTAGACCAATTGGAAAGGAGTTTCCTCGGTTGCCCGGCTGGCTGTGGTGCGAACTGCCCATAGGATGGAAGGAACTTCGTCACCCCAGGCTTTGTTGTGCTCGCTGAGTGCAGCGAACACGCGCCGCTTAATACCTTAGACAATCTGTCCGTTAGCTCGCTCGACTGCTCCATTGCTCTGTGGATGTGCCACAGAGGCGAAGCAGACCTTGGTACCCAGCTGTTCGCAGTATTCCTGGAATAGCTCACTTCTGAACTGGAGACCGTTATCGGTGATCAGCTTGTGGGGAATCCCAAAGCGCATGATCACATTGCTCTTGAAGAAGCGTACAGCCGATTTGGCGTGAAGAGACGACACATGCTCTGCCTCTATCCATTTTGTAAAGGTGTCGATGGCAACGAGCAAGTGTGTGCAGCCCTTGAACCCCTTGGGGAACGGGCCGAGCAGATCCAGACCCCATGTGGAGAAAGGCCATGATGGGGGATCGTTTGTAGCTGTTGGACGGGCTTATGGGCCTTTCGGGCGTGGAATTGGCATGCCTTACACTTAGTTACCACATCCCGAGCATCTTGTAACGCTGTGGGCCAGTAATGGCCCATACGAAACGTTTTGCCAACCAGAGTCCGGAAGGAGGCGTGGTTGCCGCAGGCATCCTCGTGTATGTCCCTAAGAAGGAACACACCCTCCTGTTGTGAGATGCACTTGGAGAGGACTCCCAGAGCACCTTGACGGTAAAGGATACCGTCCATAAGCTTGTATGGAACAGCACACCTTATAAGCCGAGAACGCTTGGCTTCGTCGTCGGGCAGGGTCCCATCTGCAAGGTACCGAACAAATGGCGTTGTCCAGTCCGCAGCCTGCTTGATAACGGAGACAGCACCACCTGTCTCTGTTGCCTCGTCCGAAGACGTTATGGAGGGCTTGTAAAGGTGTTCGACGAGCACCCCTGCAGGAGCAGGTTCGCGTGAGGATCCATACTTGGACAGTTGGTTGGCCAAGAAGTTGTTCATCCTGGGCACGAAGAGCACCTCGAAAAATCGAAAGTGCCGCTCCAACTTCCTCACTTCAACCAGGTATCGCGCCATTGAGTCATCGCAGCACTGATACTCCTTGTTTACCTGATTGATGACTAGCTGTCAATCTCCCTTCACAGTCAGCCGTTGGACGCCGAGCGACTTGCACGCTCTTAGTCCCGCGAGGAGGGCCTCGTACTCCGCGGCGTTGTTAGTCGCCGTAAAATGTTGTTGAATAGAATACTGGAGTTGCTCTCCTTGACTGGAGATGAGGACGAAACCAGCCCCCGAGTTTTCAGTACACGAAGGCTGCTCGGGAGCTTCCTGGGATTTGGGCGGGCAGGTCCATTCAGCGACAAAGTCAGCCAAGACATGAGATTTAATAGCAGTTCGGGCAGCAAACAAAGTATCGAACTCTTCTAGTTCCATCTCCCACTTAGCTATACGTCCGCCAGCTTCCTTGTTCCTTAGGATTTCGCCCAGAGGGAACTTGGTCGGGACCAGTATTTGATGCGCCTGAAAATAGTGTCGAAGCTTCCTGGAGGACATGAGCAAGGCGTAGAGCAGCTTCTGGACCTCAGGGTAACGCTCCTTTGATCCATGAAGTAGCTCGCTCACGTAATAGATTGGCCACTGGATGCCTTCCCTTTCAACTGTCAAGACCGCGCTCACCGCTTGTGGCGTGCAGCCAAGATACAGCAACAGCTGTTTGCCATGTCGTGGGGTAGTCAAGACAGGTGGATTGGACAGGTATTGTTTTACATCTTGGAAGGATCTGCCAGCCTCCTCTGTCCACTCGAAACCATTATGCTTACGCAAGGCCTTAAAGAAGGGCAGCCCGCGTTCGCCTTGACGGAAAATAATTCTGCTTAAAGCAGCCATCTACCCAGTTAGGCTCTGGACCACCTTTACGGTGGACGGAGCCATCATGTTTTCAATGGCCTCGATTTTTTCAGGGTTAGCAGATATTCCTTGCGAACCGATTACATAACCGAGCAACATTCCAGATCAAACACCAAAGGTACACTTCTCTGGATTTAATTTGATTCTATGCCTGATGAGATTACAAAAAGTCTCAGCCAAGTCTTTTACATGATCTAGAGCATACTTGCTCTTTACAACTATATCGTCGACATAGACCTCTAGGTTTCTTCCTCGCTGATCTGGAAAAGTCTTCTCCATTAAGCATTGGAAGGTGGCACCAGCATTGTGCGGACCGAAAGACATGGTCGTGTAGCAGAAAGTGCCGAAGGGGTGATGAAGGCAGTCTTCTCTTCATCCTAGGGGGAGATGCTTATTTGGTGATAACCGAAGTAAGCATCCAAAAAACTCAAGAGCTGGGCATCCACAGTCGCGTCGACCAGCTGGTCTATGCGAGGCAGCGGAAAATTATCCTTAGGATAAGCCGCGTTCAAATCTGTGTGGTCGACACACATCCTCCACTTGCCGCCCTTCTTCTTTACGATCATAGGGTTGGCCAGCCACTCGGTGTGATCAACCTCGCGGTTGAACCCAGCGGCGAGCAGCTTGCCAAGCTGATCTTTGATGATCCCCTGTTTGAAATCCGAAAACCGACAAAGCTTCTGGCGAACAGGCTTTTTGTCCGACCGGACTGCCAGTTTGTGCTCGATAACCTCCCTTGGGACTCCGAGCATGTCAGACGGCTCCCAGACAAACACATCTGCATTAGCTCGGAGGAAGGCAATGAGCTTGATTTCCTATTTGGGGTCCAGATTGGCCCCGAAGTGAACTGTCTTGGAAGGATCATCAAGGGACAGCGGAACTTCCTTAGTCTCTCCTCCTGGTTGAAGGGAAACCTTGGGACGTGCAGACTTGGTCTGTGGTACTTCGGGTCCACGTGGAAGCTGGTCGACCAGGGCAAGGGACTGCTCGTCGCAATCCAGAGCAGCCTTGTAGTTGCCCTTGACCGTGATCACGCCGCTGGGGCCCGGGATCTTCACGCAATGGTATGCATGGTGAGACACGGCCATGAACTTGTCAAGAGATGGCCGGTCCAAGATTGCGTTGTATGCAGATGGGAAGTCAACCACGTCAAACGTGATCAACTCTGTCCGAAAGTTGCTTGGACTGCCGAAGGTAACGGGCAGAATGATCTGCCCGAGCGGCTGAACAGCTTCTCCCGGGAATCCTATAGAAGGGCATTGCGACTTCCTTCAACTTGGAGCGAGAAATCTGCATCTCGTACAAGACTTTAGCAGAAAGCAAGTCCAACGCGCTCCCGCAATCGACCAGGACACGGCCGACTCTGGCATTGCTGATGTTCGGATCGACCACCAGTGGGAGCTGTAGAGGCTTGGTCATCCCAGTGGGGCAATCCTCCTTAGAGAAGGAGGTGGGAACCTTGGCCCACTTCATCGATTCGGGTTGTGGTTTGCCCTTCTCAACGTTCTGGACCTCCCGAGCAGCTTTCTTGAGACTACGCCGAGAGGGATAAGCCGAGGAGCCGCCGAAGATCACGGCTATGTGATTTATGGGCTCAGGATAGTCATCCTCATCGTCCCGATCACCACCATCGGCTTGGCGCTTGTCCTTGCCGGCATCACCCTTTTTGGGGAGGGTGGGCATAGGGCCTTTTCCATTGTAGAAGTCCTCGAGCTTTGCAGCCTAGGTCCTGCAATGGCGTATATCGTGGCCGTGATGCTGGTGGAATGGACAGTATCGGTCACTCGGTCCTTTCTTGCCCTGATTGCCTTCCTCGGCGGGCTTCTTGCTCTTGTAATTATTATTGGGCTTCTTCTGCCCGTCCTTCGGAGGAGGTGCGCGATTTATACCTGCGACGGTATTGTTCGCATCACCCTTATTTTCTTCTTCTGGGACTTCTTGTCACTAGGATTATTGCTGCTCTTCTTCTTCTCATCTACACCAGGCTGGGCGGGCAGCTCGCCCTTGTCGAATGCCTTCTTATACTGAACGCGCTCTGTCGCATTGGCATAGCTATCAGCCGCCTTGAACAGGTCGTTGGCGGTCCAGGTCTCATTGATCTCGAGATCCTGGGTGAGCCGCTCGTCGCGGACTCCGTTTTTGAAAGCGCGGACAACAGATTCGTCCGAGATGTTCGAGATCGTGTTGCGGATCTTGATGAAACGCTTCACGAAGTTGCGGAGGGTCTCCCCGTTCATCTGGATCATCTGGTGCAGATCATCCTCCTTACCCAGACGCACGTAACAGCTCTGAAAATTGGCAATCA
The DNA here is from genome assembly GCA_005191435.1 of Raddia distichophylla. NCBI lineage: Eukaryota > Viridiplantae > Streptophyta > Magnoliopsida > Poales > Poaceae > Raddia > Raddia distichophylla. The sequence goes on from SPJY01031471.1 coordinate 250,598, forward strand.
GAGCGTCACAAAGTTGGTCCCACGAGCAGATGGAACCTTCCTGCTGATTGAACAGCCACGTCTGAGCAGCGCCCTCAAGGACAGTCGGGAGGTAATTAGCCATAACTAGCTCGTCACCTCCGACTGCCATGATGGCAGTAGCGTAGATGGAAAGGAACTCCTCTGGGTTCTGGGTCCCATTGTACCTCTCTATGTGACCGGGCTTGAACTTGGAAGGCCACCTGACAGCGCGGAGCTCGTCAGAGAAAGTCTTGCAACCTAAGGCGTATGCCCGACCACCTTCCCCTGTAGAACCTAGCCTTGAGAAGACGTTGGTCCTGTTGCCCGAAAGAACTCTAGCTGAACGGAAAGATTCTGCCTGAAGGAACTCTCTCCGGGACAATCCTCCGCGCTCCTTCCTCATGGTCGCAACGATGCGCTCCTCCCGAGGGAGTCGTCCGTGATCGTCGCGCGCACGTTTGCTCCTATGGTCGCGATGACCACGAGGGCTCGGTGAGCGTTGTCGACCACGGGTATTCTGTTCATGACGAGTCAACCTCCGACGGTGATGATGGTCACGCGATCGATCGGAGCGCTCGCTGTCCGAATCTCTCCGGGCAGGCTGACTGCGTTGCCCGGAGGAAGTGTTGACTTCACCCTTGGACTTCAGGCCCTCAGCCATCCGTTCTAGGTGAGTAGCAACAGCATCGCCCATACGGGCGAGGTCAGTCTGGTTGGTGGATCTTATCACCGAAGCCATGGCTTGGAGTCTTTCCCGACTCTGCTCAAGGGGTTCTGGGATCCCTGAGGCGTCCGCGTCTTGCCCGACCAGGGTCTGGTTACACGGGGATTCATCCCGAGCAGGCTGAACTTCTGCCGGGGGCTTGGCGTAGGTACGCGAGGCGGGTCGCGTCGTTGTCGCTTGCGCCGATCATGAATTTGCGCCAAGGTTTTGTTGATTGAGGCATCCAGACTACGGCGAACAACTTCTTGTTCGCGAGCAGCCTGTGTAGCCCCATCTGGTCGTCGAGCGGAATCAACATGCTCGATCTCTTCGGCCGCCGCGACTCGTGCAGGATCCTCTAAAGTTCCTACGCCAGCCATGTTGATGCTGCGACGGCCGTGCGAAGGCGCACCAGACGGCGTCATCACTGTGTCTCCACTGGAAGAATCGACCGACATGGTTTTGAAATCCGAGAGATCTAGACCATCGTATAGATAATCGGTTCCGTAGTCATCGTCAATGACGGGAGTGTGATCTGAGACCATCTTCGGAGCATAGCCGAAAACTGCTGTCCCAGATACTGAAGGCGATTGAGATCGAACGGATCGATCAGATCTGACAGGGAATGAGACATCCTGTCCTTCTGAGTCATAGCCCTCAGGAAGAGTTTCCTGGTGGCTGAAGGAGTTCGACATGCTTCGAACAAACTCGATCTACTTCCCCACGAACGGCGCCAACTGTCGACGGTTAGGATATCGGTCCCAAGTCAACTAAAGGTTCTTAAAAGAGGGAGATAGAAGACTTGCCGAGCAGGGCGAACAGCAATCAACGAGTAACAGGAAGACACATGGTTTTTATCCTGGTTCAGGCTTCTCGAGGAGATAATAGCCCTATGTCCAGCCTTTCTTTATATCAAAGAGGATTACAAGGTGGAACTCGACGAGATCAGCAGATCTCGGCGAGCAGTTCGCAAGAATACAAAGGCACTTGGCCCCTCTACACGCCGTAGGGGCTCTGTTTATATAGTGTTGAACAACCGATCTACCGGAAGATAATCGGGCCAGGCTAACTACGAGATCGTAACGAACTCATACCATGCCAAATACATCCCAGAGCAGATAAGGTAAACTTCAATTGTTGGGGATCACGACTCCTATTCCAATCCGGAAAACCAACGTCCGGGTCTTCACGTAGCCGTGCAGAACTCTGTTCGAGTCGGACTCAAACATGAATCTTAGACCATTAAGCACCGTGCCAGCCAGGAAGCTGTTCGGCATGATGCACATGGGTCTGATAGAGCCTTCTAGGGAACCGGGTCCCTAGAGGCTGTTCGATTGGGCTGTCAGGAAGTGGGCCATGACATGGGCCGTATTTTTATCCCCGACAAATACTACCTCCGTTATGAAATAGTAGTCGTTTTAGACTTGTTCTAAGTCAAAATTTTAAAACTTAAACATAGAGAACTTTTAAACTATTTAGATTGACAATATAAAATCATACAGATAGATTCGTCTTGAAAAAATTTCAAAATATTATAATTTTGAATGCATTATAAATAAATTTTTTAAAGTTTTCTATAAAATTTTTTTGGAGACCGTGCCAAGTCCAAAACCACTAATATTTCATAACAGAGGGAGTAAATCATAACTCATCCCAAATCTTCATCCAAAATTGTCGTTTCATTTTAAAATATTTCAGAAATTTCAAAATTCATCACAAAAATATTCTCATCAATTGAAAAATCATCTTATCGCAAAATCTTCGCTCAACACAATGTCAAGGCTATCATGGGCAAGACCGATGCTAGCTTTGATGCTGGTGGGGATGCAGCAACTTCATTGACGTCCGAGCTGGGGAAGAAAGGCGTGGTATGTGTTGGGAAACCGCCGGGTGGGAGCTCGGCCAGGCTAGGGCTGGCGCGCGGCACGGCGCGGCTAGGGACGGCCGGCAGCACCCCCACGGTGGGTCCCACGTTGGACCTAGCATAAACCCTAAGCAATACTATAAAAGAAGAGGTGAAGCACCATGTTGTAGATGAGATCTAAAAACTAATAAAGAGAAGCTGCACCTATATCTCTATGTCCCATGTGTTCTTGATCTTTCTCTGTGATTGATTGACCACGTTTATACCTCGGACTACACCCGGTAGCGAGGTTTCTTAACAGTAAGTAGTGGGAATGCTGAAGCTATAAGCGCCAGCCGTCTGGATGATCTAGCACCCGCGGTGGTGACGAAGACGCGGTGCAATCAAATGAACGTACGGCCGTGCTTGGCGGTACGTGCTACCGGCCGGGACATGGCCCTCGGCTTGAAGCTGTGCGAGGCGAAGGCCCAGAACCGCCGCCATGCGGCCATGCCATTATGGGTAAGGATCCCCGGGGAGTCGGGGACTAGTACAGCTGACGCAGCGACGCCCACGCGCGCGCGGCAGGGAGCCAGAAGGAGGCCGGCCCGTTGTCTCAGGCTGCGGCGAGGTCCACAAGCCGTCATGTGCCCAAAACACACGCACGTACGTCGGTACATGTATGTCTAAGCACACGATAGAAGATGGAATGGAGGCTTTAGCTCTGTCCTAGTGTCCTGTGTCGCACACACATTTGTCTGTTTTCTATTTTTATTTGGCCCCACTACTAGAGAAACGACCTTTCATACAGGTCCATTAGTCCCGGCTAGCCATAAACTCAAACTGATAGTGGCAGCAGTCCCTATTCATGGCTACTGAGCTAAAAGCACAATTTGCCGTCCACATTATTCCCGGTTCGTGCCACGAATCAGGACAAAAGAGCTCTTTGGTGCATGGATACATGCCAACTGGCACAGAGACACATTATTCCTGATTCGTAACACGAATCAGGACTGAAGGTAAGGTTTTAATCCCAGTTACGAGCCTCATTCCATCATACTTCAAAAGAAATGCATATTCTAATCTAATAAATACGTGTGGCTGGGAGGGTTGGTTAGAAGGGTAAGTTGGGACTTGGGAGTCCCGTGGTGGCGGGAGTTGTTCCAGGTTCGAGTCTTGAGTTCATCATAATTTTTTAGATATTTTCTACATCGTGGGTAGGGCTTGTGCCCCGGTTAGAGGAGTATGAGCCATGGAACAAACTACAACTGTCTACGTGGACCTACACATTCTTCATGGTAGGTGAAAATAAAACATGGTTCTATTCATACCAGAGAACAAATTGCCATATCTTGACATGTGCATTTATGGTTAGTGACAATTGTCGGACATCCCCTTATAAATCCTTCGTGTCTAGTTAATCAGAAAAATCCCTAAAAACCACATCTCCCTCTCCCTCCCTGTACGTGCGTGTGTGTTTGCCATCAGGACCCGGAGAAGATGAAAGTCATTTAATGCCTATAAAAGTAGTGTGATACCCAAAAAAAATTGGGCCATATTTTCAAAATTGAACCAAATCCGCTAGAATTCAAAAATTCCAAAGCAATTTAGGGGAAAAATCAAAATTTAAACCCATTCCTCGGTCTGGGCTTCTGTTGGGCTTTTGTTGGGCCATCTTTGGGCCCAGCCCAATTTGCCTCTGCTCTGTTCTCTCTCTCTCCGCCCTGCTGACGCCGATGCCGCTCGCCGCTCTTCCCTCCGCCTCGGTGTCCACTGCATGCAACCAAGCAGCGCTGGATCAAGCGTAGGCTGCCACGTAGCTTTCCCTCGCATAGCCTCGTTGTGCTGGCACCTCCTGCCCCGACGCCACCGCCTTCTCTCTCTTTTCTTCAATTGAGCCACTCCCGAGTGGTCTCATTGGCTCTCTATCGCTCATGACGCCGTCCTGAACCCGTTGGCCAAACACTTGCGTCGCCGGAGTCGCTGCACTACCGGGAATTTCTCACCGGAGTTGGCCGTGCTGGTTCGGCCACCGTCGATTTCTCCTTCCTCGGTGCATTATTTTTCGATTCCTTTCACCCCGAGGATCCTTGGTAGCTTACGATTGTTTCCCCTCGGTCAATTTCACCAGAGTGCCGCCGGAACGTCCTCTCCGTCCTTGCCCTGCTCGGTGCTGCTTCGGTTTGGCCTGTGCTGTGCGCTTGCACTGCCGTCAGTATATGCCGAACGGTTCTGCCGCCGTCGGCAATGGCGCCGCCGCGTCCGGCCACCGTTGGCCGTGCCATAGGCACCAGTAGGAGCGCGATGTCACTAGGAGCCTGTAGGTAGCACCTACACTCGCCAGAGATGGCCCTAGCGCCGGCGAGCGTCAGATTTCTCTTCGGGTCGCGTGCTGGCGAGAGGTAGACGATGATGACGTCATCGTGACGTCATCAGTTCCTGTGCCGCCGTTGATTGAGTCGCTAACCGTTGGGTCCCGCTTGTCTGTCTCGCCCTCTCTATCCTGTTACTCTCTCCATTCCTCTCTATGTCACTGCCCGTGGGCCCTTGGCTCCATGCGTCGGATCAAGTGGAGGCGCCCTTCGGAAATGCGCCTTCGGCGTCGCTGCCTCGTGGGCACCCGCGGCTGGGCCGCGTGGCCAATTGAGACGTGCCGGCCGGCGCGCTACGCTGCTAGCTGGGCCAAGCTGCCTCCTCACGCCGCGCATAGTGCTGGGCTTGGCCCAGTACTGTTGTTAATCATTTTCCAGCGAATTATCTATTTAGATATCACCTTAATACCTTTTCATTTATTAAAAATAGTAGAATACCTTAGAAAATTCCTAGAAAATTCTACAAAATACTAGGAACACTCCACACCCTGGGAAAATTGTGAATTTAATTTTGGAATAAAAAGGAGGCTCTGAATATATTAAAGAAGGTAAAAATAATGATATATCCACAATTTCCCAATTAGGAATATCTTAAGGGCATTTTGGTAATTTCACCTTAGCCATTCCAGTACCTACACTTAGCATTTTTCCCTGTGAACCACATCCAGCCCTGCATTTGCATTCACAAATTATTTAGAATATCTCATAATTCGAGATCTCTGCTCTTATAGAAGACCCGGTTCCGGAAGAGGATTATCCAGAAGCTAGTCAAGTACATTCTACAGATCCTCAAGGAGAGTTAACACCCTAGCTCATAGTTATACCCAGTTTCTCAAAAATATCTTGTTTTGAATATATAAAGTGCATGCTTGATATGCTTTGAAAGTGCCTGCTTGTTAATCCTAATAAGATCATGCCATGTCCTTGATGAATATGTATTTACCATACATGATTTCTTGATATCATGTTTATTTGTCTGTCCACATATAATAAATAAAATATTTAGACTTCTTAGTCTTGGGTAAAATCTGCTTAGCCTTGTTTAGGTCTCAATGATTTAATCAGGTATCCAATCCCGCGTTGGTGAGCCAAAACTCACCGGTGGACATGTTGATATACACACCTTGATCATGATGAAATTTTGTGTTGCATGTGTAAATGTGTTGATGTGTGAATTTAGATACGGGGAGAATTGGTAACGGGAAATGGGGATGGGAATAATGGAAGAGAAGGGAGTTGGGCAGGGTGAACCCAGAGAAATTATCTGTGTGATAAATACCTATGAAAGAGGTAAATATAATGGGAAGGTGGAATCCAGATGGAGTTTGGGCTCGTCTGAGAGGGTGCTCATGTGTTGGGCACAGCGGAAATCCGCCGACCATTTCCTTTGTGTAAGCTAATGGTCCCTCACACCACAACGCGTGGCCATCGCGCGGATGCGCAGGATTGGTGGTTTGTGTAACCAAAAATAGGTTTGTATAACCTAAAAAGCTTGTGTAGTCCGTAACCAATCCCGAGGGTGATTTATGCCATCTCTTGTGTTGAGATCTGACCCTGTCTACCAGGGTTAACTAAAGGGGCCAATGCCATCCGTTGAACGGCAGCAACGATGTGGGTTGAGTCACCAGTTCGCGTTACTCGAAAAATATAGTGGTTCGCAACGGGGATTGCCGACCCGGAAAGATGGTGGGAGAAAGATTATGGGACAGGATAAATATGTAGAGGGCGATTATGTAGCTTGAGTTATAAATATATGAACATTTGATATATTCTTTCCTCGACATCTTTTTGCAGGTGTCCTTTTGAAAATGGCTAGGTATAGGTGTTAAGCATATATGCTAATTTCAAAAATTATCTTTTCTGCAAAGAAAATAACCCTAACTCCACCACAAAGCCTTTATCACTATATTGCATTAAGGATGGTGTTAACTTGCAAGTGCGGTTTGATTGCGCACTTACTCTCGCACCCACTCACAATTTTAGACTATGGTGATCCTGAAGACGGAGACTACGCGTATCACGAGGAGGGTGACCCAACATTTGATGATCCCGGCCAGACATAAGCTCTCCTACAGTCCGATGATCACATACTTAGCTTAGGATTATCACTTGTAATCATGGCGTAGCTTCCGCCTGAAAACAATCTTTTGTTGTAATATAAACGTCTTCAAGACTGAAGGATGTAAATAAGTGCCTGAAAAAGGTTGTTATCTTCAGCTTATAATAAATCTTGTTTAATAATGTATGTGATGATCCAGCTATGTGATGTGTGGCACTAGTGTACTGGTCTAGGGACTAGTGTTGTTCCACGGAACGGGTTTCAAAGGTAAACAAATTTGAGGCTCCGTCAGATGGATACCTTGGTTGCATGCTAAATTACCAATAGGGTAACCAAGAGTGAACCATCTAGAGGAGAGAGAGAAAGCAACGCGTGGGTTCATGGCATTGGGGGAGGCGGTGCATGGAAGAAGGTTCCATTTGTTGTACACTTGTACCATCTATTTTGTTCAATTCAAGGCTAATGAAAACACACATTTATGAAGCCGGAATGGGTTAATTAATTTTTTTGTACGAGTCCCACCATCAACACAACCTTGCGCTACACTGCTGCCCTAAGTTTCTTTTAATAAGTAGGTTCCACAAAAAACTAGAACATCCATGGTTTGATTCATACAGGAGAACAAATTTCAGTGCAAATTACTCCATTTATAGACATGTACATTTATGATAGGCTCAATCTAACATTAGACATGCCCTTGTAAACCCCACCAGCCTAGCTAGTAAGTAAAAAAAAAAATCCATAAATCGCATATCTCCCTCTTCCTCCCTCACTCCCTCCCTTTATGTGTGTGCACACTATGTGTTTGTGTGTGTGTTTTCGCCATGAGGATCTAGAAGAGGGGGTTTCCTCTACTGTTACTTCTCTGTGTTTCATCCTGATATCCGCATGGAATGCTGAAAGCGCTAGTCGTCTGGGTGATCCAACACCCGTGCCGGTGAAAATGGTGCAATTGAATGAATGGTCGTGGTTGGCGGTGCTATCGGATGGGACATGGCCCTCGTTCGTCTTGAAGCTATGCTAGAAGAACGTCAGAAGGCCAAGAATTGCCGCATGCCATTAGGGCATGTTTAATGGGAGAGACCATTTGTGACCCATTCGATGCTGACACTATTCATATAGTTCATTTTTACTATTTATCTAATTCATTTAAATATTGTTAGGCATCAATGGGTCACAAATAAATACTACCATCAAACATGTCCTTATGGGCAAGGATACCAGACAGTTATCAATACAGCTATAGATGGCGAAATGGGTCGGCATGAGGCACAGTGTTTTGGCTCGGCACGACACGACTAGGAACGGGCCCGGCTGTCATGCCTAGGCTGAAGGCCAGGCACACCATGCCGGCCCGGCCCGACACAATTATTTTTTTTATTTTTGTTTATTAAATGTGTGTATATTAGAAACTCTAGTTCTATATAAACACAAATGAACTAACATCCCACTGGCTAGCTGAGGCAACGCTAGTACTTCTCCTTGGAGGTCGTGGGATTGAAGGAGGCCAGAAGGAGGACGACCCGTTGTCTTAGGAGCGAGTTGCTAGTCGGAAAGTATAATGGTAAGGATCCTACGATGGTGATGATGAGGTTGAATTTATGGGAAAGAAGTGTAGTAAGGTGATGATGAGGTTGACGTGCAGTCATGTTCGCTTGTTCGTGGTGTTAAATTTATGGGAAAGAAGTGCAGTAAGTTGATGATGAGGTTGACAAGCAGTCATGTTCACATCTATCATACACTGTCGTTTGTTTTTTTACCATCTTCACCAGCTATTTCCACATACTGACTCTCATTACAACGCTTACAGTGGGTTGCCCTGAGTTCGCTTTCCAGTAAAGCATGTAGAACTTAGAACAATAGTCTATTCTCTTGTACAACATGCTTAATTAACACACAAAGAAGCTACTTCGACTCATACATATTTGGTGTCATCTTGTAACCATTCGGAAGGACGCTATTCAGCAGATTGCAGACGTAGTCGTAGCAATTGGCTAACAAGTTATACTTGGTCTTAATCGCCATGAGATGTGAGACTACCGAGAGTACGGTCATGCCGGTATGCTCATGCAACGATTGCTTGGCATAATCAAGAAGTTTTTCAAATTGATCTTCAAGTGTGGTGTGGACTCTTCCACGTGAGGGAGATCATAAACTCGACGGAAATCTTGCATGACATCGTCCATTCTGTCTACTTCGTCGTAGTTCTCCACAACATCATTAGGGCTAGACACCGCAGGGACGCTTAGTCTCACCGTGATCTTCCCAGACAAAATAATTTGCCTTGAACCCATGCTTACAGAGGTGGAACCAAATTTTTCTTTACATTATTGGAGAATGCAACGCATGGGAAAATAACGACCACCATATTAGGGTTGGGAAACTTACGAAAAACATGGTCCACGAATACTCTACCATTCTCGATCCACTCGGTCGTGTGCTTCCCAATCTTCTTTCAACCATTGTACATACACCTCCAATCTTCCATCGCTCCCTAACACATAACGTCAATATATTCATGCAAAGGGTTTAGACAGATTGTGCTAGCTAGCTAGCTAGGAGAGCTTATCTACCCCATGGATGTGCGCTTCAGTAGGTTCATTGTGGCACGTGCGTGTACGAGTTAAAATTCCGACAACATAACCCCGCTGTTCCACCAGTGCAATGACTGGTACAGTGTATCGCTTATGTTTTGCACTCAGAGAACAACAAAATCATTTGACCAGAATTCCAACTCGTACACTCACATGCCTTGACGACCGTACTCAAACACATTCCATGGACCATCCAAAACATGGACAGCCTGGGAGAGCAACAACATTCATAATAGAAACCAACAAATCACCGTCTGAGTTCCTTACGAAAATGTGGAGTGCTCCCGAACGGGTTTGACACTTGCATAGTTGACACAAATATGTAATGCATGTGTTAAATTTTGCATCCCGACCCTGATCCCCTCTCCGGCGACCTCCCCTACCCCTCCGAGGACGTCCCCACTCCTCTCCCTTTGTCCCTCGCTGGCGCCGCTCCACCTCACCCTTCTTCCTCAACGGGCATCTATGCCGCTGCTACGCCCACCTGCACCTCCTCCCCCTCCAAGAAGGCCTACCTACCGACGACCGTGTGAAAGAACCCACGAGCATCGCCGTCTGACCACCTTCACGGCGCAAATTCGTAATTAGAACTAAGTAATTTCGGCAATTTCGAATATAGTTGGCGATACAGATACAATGTGATAAAAAATGTTGGGTTTGGGTCGGGTTCGACGTATTGTTTGTGCATGTGTGGAGGCAGCCGGGCGGCTTCAGCGGCCAAGAGATGGTCTCAAAGGTGATTGGGGGTCTTTGGTCTGCCGGAAGGCAACCAAACTAACCAAAGACATGCCGATTGCGTCGAGTGGTCGAGGAGGCCGGGGCAAGGTAGACGATAGCAGGGGATGAGGCCAACGATGTCAAGCTGCGGTGGAGGTACGTGTTGGCGACTACCGTCCGTGAAGGCACCGACGGCGTCCGTCAGCTAGGAAGGCACAACCCTCATCGAGCGGCAGTGGCATCGATTACGACGGTAGGCCGAGGAGGTGCCGGCGGCGTTGGCGGCAGTGGGTAGGGCTGCGCGATGCAAATAATGGACTTGACAACTTCCAAGTCGAAAATGTAGATGCAAACCTGTGTCATCGGCTGTCAAGTTGCTTACAAAACCGATTTAGACTAAATAAACGAAAACCCATCAGTTTCGAAAATCGCTCAACAACTGTGGCTAATTGGAAAAATCAAATGGCTAACTGACAAAATCAAACCGACCGACTGACCGAAGTGACCGGTTTAGGTTAAACAGTTGCCGCATGAAAAACCACAGTTTTTTGTTCGGTTTTTGTAATCCCTATAAGTCCCAACGCTGCATTGGTGCAACTGCGTGCATGGTTTGGTTCACACTAGAAAACAAATTACAACTACCTACGTGGATATACACATTTAGAGCATCTCCAATGATGTAAAGAGTTGCTAGATATAAAAAGTGTCATGTCATCTATAGACAACAAATATAGTCGGCTTCTTCAATGTACAAACTATAACATTGTTTCATCCCGAGTAAAGTGAGCACGTATAAACCGAAGTCTGCCATCAAATAAAACTTTCCCTAAAAAAATTCAAAAAGCTAACACAAAAAAGTAGGTTTCACTTGATGAAAACTGAGGTTTTACATAAACAAACCTCAGGTTTTACATAATATAAAACTAAGTTTTGCACCATGCGCGAAGGAGATGGGGGAGCGAACAACCTCTACAAGGGAATGGGATGGGGGACGCTACGCACCTCTCCCCCCTTGCGGCAGCGGAATCCGGTCGCCGGTGCCGACGCGGTCGCCGTCGCCGAAACGCCTGGGACGGGGACGCGAATGGAGAGTTCTCGAGGGTGTGTGTGACACTGTCGGAATGGGCTTGCAACACAGGGTGTGTGTGGAACTGTCGGATGAAACCTGGGCCGGCGTTGATGTGGGCTCTCCCACCTTCCCTCCATCTCTCTCTTTCTCTCACTGCTAGCCGACCCCACTCGTCTGTCATTCCCCTTCCTTTCCTCCTCCTTTCCTTCTCCCCCTTCCCTGCTGTTCCATCCCGCCGGCGCGGCGGCGCCCAACCCGCGCCGCACCTGGACGCGTGCGCGTCCAGATGCCCTCGCCGCGTCGACGCCAGCTCCATCCCGCGTCGAATCCCGGTGATTGCTGCTGCCTCCCCTTCTTTTCTTTCTCCCCCGCTCCCTTTCCATTTCGCTGGCGAAATCAAACCCGCCGCTCCTCTTCCATAATTCGGCCGCCCCCTTCCCTGATACTTGGCGGCGCGCCCCCTATTTAAACCCCGGCCAACCGCGGTGTAGACGCCCACCTCCATTTCCCTCCCTCTCGCAGCCACACCGTCCAATTTCGCCGTCGCGGCCGCCTTGGAGCTCGTCGCCGTCGCCGTAGGGTGAGGCTCCACCTCCTTCCCTGTCCCTTCCGCTTCCCCTCCCGCCGATGGACCTCGCCTCGCCTCCGCCGTCGACGCCTGCCACCAGAGCGCCGCTGCGCTGCGAAGCCAAGCCGCCCCGAACAAGACCGCCGCTGGCCATGAGAACCACGTCATTGGCCCCGAGCAAGAACGCTCTCCCCTGCCGACCTTGCTGCACCGCCCAACTCCGGCGAAGGGTACCTCCCGAACCGCCGGCGCCACCCTCTCTGCCCTAAGCCGCTGACCCGTGGGCCCCATCCGTCAGCTAGCTCGGGAGCGACTAGCGAGCCCGGCCAAGCCAGGAGTGAGCTGCACGCGGGCCAAGCCCGTTAGGTCTGCCTAGGCTGCTGCTGCTGGTGCGCGCGAGCGATGGAAGTGGGCCGAACAAGCCAGGGCCGCAGCCCAATTTCCTTTCTCTCTCTTTATATTTTCTATCTAATACGAGTAATGTTTATTTCATATCTTTTGCAAAAGGCGCTGCTAGGTAGGCCTAGCCCTCGAGATGCGCGCGGCCCAGTTGGATAGTACAGGCTGCTGCTGCACTGACCAGGTGCGTCGTCGTGGTTCTGCTTCGACATGGACATTTTCGTTAGGGAGCCGCTACCCCACGGTCCTTCGTCCCAGCTTTTTTTTTTTTACGGATGAGCATCCAGAGCACTGCCCGCACAATGCCGCACTATTAGTGCCCCGCAATTTTTTATTACCAGTGTCGCGGCCGTTGCGGATCGAACTCGGATCGCGTGAGTGAGTGTATTGCATGGTGACCAACCAAATATGCATTCACATTTCACTATTGTAGACAACTATAAACTATATTAGTGCCCCGCTGAATATGTATGTGCATGCAAAAAGGCAGTAGCAACTAGTCGGTGAAGCTTCGAAAGTTAGATGATGCAATTAAGCTAAAACAACCTGAACCAAGCTGAATTTTTTATGAAACTATCTGTTTTTTTTTAGCAGAAAAATCCTAAACCAACATGAATTTTCTATGAAACGATCTGAACCAACATGAATTTCCCCCTGAACCTACCTGCTTTCTAACCTGAAATGTCCTGAACCAAATATGAATTTCTTATGAAACTAGCTAAAACATCCTGAACCAACCTGGATTTACTATTAAACTACATGAAACAACCTGAACCAAGTTGAATTTCCCATGAAGCTATATGTTTTTTTTAGCAGAAAAATCTTGAACCAACATGAATTTTCTATAAAACTATCTAAACCAACCTGAATTTCACATGAACCTAGCTGTTTTTTTTACCCGAACCAACATAAATTTTCTATGAAACTAGCTGAAACATCCTGAAGCAATGTGAATTTCCTATGAAATTGACTAAAACATCCTGAATCAACCTGAATTTTCTATTAAACTAGCTGAAACGACCTGAGCCAAACTGAATTTCCTGTGAAGCTATATGCTTTTCTTATTAGAACAATCCTGAACCAACATGAAATTTCTATGAAATATCTGAACCAATCTGAATTTCACATGAACCTACCTTTTTTTTTTTTACCTGAACCAACATGAATTTCCTATGAAACTAACTGAAAATCCTGAACCATTATGAATTTCCTATGAAACTGGCTGAAACGTCCTGAACCAACCTGAATCTTCTATTAAACTAACTGAAACGACCTGAACCAAACTAAATTTCCCATGAAGCTATCTGCTTTTTTGCCAGAAAAAACCTGAACCAGCATGAATTTTCTATGAAACTATCTGAACCAAACTAAATTTCACATGAACCTAATTGTTTTTACCTGATAGTTTCATCACATGTACCTAAATTTCGCGACGACGCGAACCCGACGTTGTTTAGGCGCGTCAGGGGTTCCTGGTGCTGCGTTCCCACGCACACGGCGTATCTTCTAAGAGGTGTGCTGTAAGGCTTCGTTCAGGACGACTTCCTGACGATCGAGTGTGAGCTTACCGTCTCCATGGAGTACATAACCACCAATATGAGCAAGTCACCGGACTTGTCCGATGATCTTGGGAAGCTCCTGCTGGAGGAGAAGCGCGCCAACGTGAGGTTCAGCGTCGGAGGGGAGGTCTTCGTGGCGCACAAGCTCGTCCCCGCCGCGCGGTCGCCGGTCTTCGAGGCAAAGCTCTATAGGCAGATGAAGTAGAGGACGGTGCAGTGCATCGCCATGGACAGGCTCAAGATGATGTGCTAGAGCACTATCGCTAGCTATCTCGAAGCTGACAACGTAGCAGATGCGCTGGCTTTAGCCGAGCAGCATCTTGTTACTCTAGGAATTTCAACTTGGTTTAAGGCTGTGCCTGTTAGTTTCAGTTAGGTTCATGTTGGTTTAGGTCATGCCTGTTAGTTTCAGGTTCACCTAGGTTTCATGTTGTGCCTGTTAGTTTCAGTTAGGTTCAGACTCCCTTAAGTTTTAGGGAAGCCCCATGTTGGTCAAAAGTTCTTGTTGGTTCAGGTTAGATTCAACTTGTGTCAGATAGGTTCATGTTGGTTCAGGTTAGGTTCAACTTGTGTTAGATAGGTTCATATTAGTTTAGGTCGTGCATGTTAGGTTCAGCTTGGTTCAGGTTAGGTCCACATAGCTTCGCCTATTAGTTTCAGCTAGGTTCAGGTTGGTTCAGACTTTCCCTTAAGTTTCAGGGAAGCTCTAGGTTCAGCTTGCCCCTGTTAGTTCCAAGTTGGTTCAGATTGTCCTTGTTAGTTTCAAGTTGGTTCAGCTTGTCCCTGTTAGTTCCAAGTTGGTTCAGATTGTTTCACCCAAAAATTCATCTCGGTTCAGCTTGTCTCTGCTAGGTTCTGGTTGGCTCAGTTTGTGTTAGCCAAAAAATTCATGTTGGTTCAACTTGTCCCTATTAGTTTCAGGCAAGGTTTAGGTTGGTTCAGATTGTTTCACCCAGAAATTCATCTTGGTCCAGCTTGTCTCGCTTAGGTTCATGTTGTTTTAGATTGGTTCAGACTGTTTTGCCCAAAAAGTCATGTTGGTTCAGCTTGTCCCTGTTAGTTTCAAGTTGGTTCGGATTGTTTCACCCAAAATTTCATCTCGGTTCAGCTTGTCTCAGTTAGGTTCAGCTTGCTTCAGTTTGTGTTAGCCAAAAATATTCATGTTGGTTTGACTTGTCCCTGTTAGTTTCAGGCAAGTTCAAGTTGGTTCAAATTGTTTCACCCAAAAATTCATCTTTGTTCAGCTTATCTGGCTTAGGTTCAGGTTGTTTCAGATTGGTTTTGTTGGTGATTGATAAACGGCCCATCCTGAGATGGGCCTTGGGCCGCTTACCGTACGGGCCCATCACACGAGAATCCGAGAGACTGTTCCTGGCCGTACTGGCGGAAGCGTTTAACCCGCCAGCGACTGCCCCGGGCTTGACCGAGTCAAACCCTGCGGCACCATATGCCTCCGGGCCATCCTTAGCCCGGGGGAAGGTCCCACGGGCAATCCGCTTGCCTACAGGCAAGTGGCGACAAGTACCATGTCCCACCACACTTTATCCGAAAACGTGACCATGAGGTTTAATTGAATTTTTTAGGACCCTATAAAATTAACATAGAGTTTAGGGACTAAACAACAAAGTAGCTTTCTTCCTCAAAAATCCCAAACCTTGGCCTTGTTTGTTTCAGATTAAATTAAATTAAATTAAATTAAATGAAAATTTGTTCTTTTTTTGTATAAGCCAAATGAT
Organism: Raddia distichophylla; assembly: GCA_005191435.1. Classification (NCBI taxonomy): domain Eukaryota; kingdom Viridiplantae; phylum Streptophyta; class Magnoliopsida; order Poales; family Poaceae; genus Raddia; species Raddia distichophylla. Next base: position 266,217 of record SPJY01031471.1, read on the forward strand.
GTAATGTTTTGTAGTCATTCTTGTGGGGTTTTAAATAGTATTTCTTAACGTTTGTAAAACATTTTTTTCATATTTTTTTGAACTCGTTAAGAAGTATTTTGAGGGGATCACAAATTTGCTACAGTAAAACGCAACGCTACATTAATCTGAAACAAACAAGGCCCTTATCTCTTCCCTGTGCGGCTGTGCTAGCTCAGTAGCTCTTCATTCCCAACACAATTGAGAGAGAGAGAGAGAGAGAGAGATAGAGCTGGGAGCAGCAGCGCGCCGGCCAAGGGACGACGCAGGTGGTCGGCGCCGTTCATCTGCGGCGATGGCGCAGCCTTCATCACGGTGGTCATGAGCTGCACCAGCCACTGGCTGCCTCCACCTCTCTCCTTCTCTGTAGGATTTCCTCTCTCTGATGGCGTACTGAAGCTGAGGACTGGAGGAGGCGCATGTGTGGCGGCGGACTGGAGCGCAAGAGACGGCGGCGAGCGTGAGGCACTGATGGGGGACGCATTCACGAGCTCCTCCACGAATTTTTCCCTACACTCATCCGTTAGGAACGATGTAGACGGACATCCGTTTTCTAAAGTTTCTCAATCCAAAAAATCCCTAAAAACCACATCTCCCTCTCCCTCCCTCTACGTGCGTGTGTGTTTGCCATCAGGATCCGGAGAAGAGTCATACGAAAGTCATTTAATTGCCTATAAAAGTGGATACCTTGGCCTTGCTAAATTACCAATAGGGTAACCAAGAGTGAACCATCTAGAGGAGAGAGAGAAAGCAACGCGTGGGTTCATGGCATTGGGGGAGGCGGTGCATGGAAGAAGGTTCCATTTGTTGTACACTTGTACCATCTATTTTGTTCAATTCAAGGCTAATGAAAACACACATTTATGAAGCCGGAATGGGTTAATTAATTTTTTTGTACGAGTCCCACCATCAACACAACCTTGCGCTACACTGCTGCCCTAAGTTTCTTTTAATAAGTAGGTTCCACAAAAAACTAGAACATCCATGGTTTGATTCATACAGGAGAACAAATTTCAGTGCAAATTACTCCATTTATAGACATGTACATTTATGATAGGCTCAATCTAACATTAGACATGCCCTTGTAAACCCCACCAGCCTAGCTAGTAAGTAAAAAAAAAAATCCATAAATCGCATATCTCCCTCTTCCTCCCTCACTCCCTCCCTTTATGTGTGTGCACACTATGTGTTTGTGTGTGTGTTTTCGCCATGAGGATCTAGAAGAGGGGGTTTCCTCTACTGTTACTTCTCTGTGTTTCATCCTGATATCCGCATGGAATGCTGAAAGCGCTAGTCGTCTGGGTGATCCAACACCCGTGCCGGTGAAAATGGTGCAATTGAATGAATGGTCGTGGTTGGCGGTGCTATCGGATGGGACATGGCCCTCGTTCGTCTTGAAGCTATGCTAGAAGAACGTCAGAAGGCCAAGAATTGCCGCATGCCATTAGGGCATGTTTAATGGGAGAGACCATTTGTGACCCATTCGATGCTGACACTATTCATATAGTTCATTTTTACTATTTATCTAATTCATTTAAATATTGTTAGGCATCAATGGGTCACAAATAAATACTACCATCAAACATGTCCTTATGGGCAAGGATACCAGACAGTTATCAATACAGCTATAGATGGCGAAATGGGTCGGCATGAGGCACAGTGTTTTGGCTCGGCACGACACGACTAGGAACGGGCCCGGCTGTCATGCCTAGGCTGAAGGCCAGGCACACCATGCCGGCCCGGCCCGACACAATTATTTTTTTTATTTTTGTTTATTAAATGTGTGTATATTAGAAACTCTAGTTCTATATAAACACAAATGAACTAACATCCCACTGGCTAGCTGAGGCAACGCTAGTACTTCTCCTTGGAGGTCGTGGGATTGAAGGAGGCCAGAAGGAGGACGACCCGTTGTCTTAGGAGCGAGTTGCTAGTCGGAAAGTATAATGGTAAGGATCCTACGATGGTGATGATGAGGTTGAATTTATGGGAAAGAAGTGTAGTAAGGTGATGATGAGGTTGACGTGCAGTCATGTTCGCTTGTTCGTGGTGTTAAATTTATGGGAAAGAAGTGCAGTAAGTTGATGATGAGGTTGACAAGCAGTCATGTTCACATCTATCATACACTGTCGTTTGTTTTTTTACCATCTTCACCAGCTATTTCCACATACTGACTCTCATTACAACGCTTACAGTGGGTTGCCCTGAGTTCGCTTTCCAGTAAAGCATGTAGAACTTAGAACAATAGTCTATTCTCTTGTACAACATGCTTAATTAACACACAAAGAAGCTACTTCGACTCATACATATTTGGTGTCATCTTGTAACCATTCGGAAGGACGCTATTCAGCAGATTGCAGACGTAGTCGTAGCAATTGGCTAACAAGTTATACTTGGTCTTAATCGCCATGAGATGTGAGACTACCGAGAGTACGGTCATGCCGGTATGCTCATGCAACGATTGCTTGGCATAATCAAGAAGTTTTTCAAATTGATCTTCAAGTGTGGTGTGGACTCTTCCACGTGAGGGAGATCATAAACTCGACGGAAATCTTGCATGACATCGTCCATTCTGTCTACTTCGTCGTAGTTCTCCACAACATCATTAGGGCTAGACACCGCAGGGACGCTTAGTCTCACCGTGATCTTCCCAGACAAAATAATTTGCCTTGAACCCATGCTTACAGAGGTGGAACCAAATTTTTCTTTACATTATTGGAGAATGCAACGCATGGGAAAATAACGACCACCATATTAGGGTTGGGAAACTTACGAAAAACATGGTCCACGAATACTCTACCATTCTCGATCCACTCGGTCGTGTGCTTCCCAATCTTCTTTCAACCATTGTACATACACCTCCAATCTTCCATCGCTCCCTAACACATAACGTCAATATATTCATGCAAAGGGTTTAGACAGATTGTGCTAGCTAGCTAGCTAGGAGAGCTTATCTACCCCATGGATGTGCGCTTCAGTAGGTTCATTGTGGCACGTGCGTGTACGAGTTAAAATTCCGACAACATAACCCCGCTGTTCCACCAGTGCAATGACTGGTACAGTGTATCGCTTATGTTTTGCACTCAGAGAACAACAAAATCATTTGACCAGAATTCCAACTCGTACACTCACATGCCTTGACGACCGTACTCAAACACATTCCATGGACCATCCAAAACATGGACAGCCTGGGAGAGCAACAACATTCATAATAGAAACCAACAAATCACCGTCTGAGTTCCTTACGAAAATGTGGAGTGCTCCCGAACGGGTTTGACACTTGCATAGTTGACACAAATATGTATTGTATGTGTTAAATTTTGCATCCCGACCCTGATCCCCTCTCCGGCGACCTCCCCTACCCCTCCGAGGACGTCCCCACTCCTCTCCCTTTGTCCCTCGCTGGCGCCGCTCCACCTCACCCTTCTTCCTCAACGGGCATCTATGCCGCTGCTACGCCCACCTGCACCTCCTCCCCCTCCAAGAAGGCCTACCTACCGACGACCGTGTGAAAGAACCCACGAGCATCGCCGTCTGACCACCTTCACGGCGCAAATTCGTAATTAGAACTAAGTAATTTCGGCAATTTCGAATATAGTTGGCGATACAGATACAATGTGATAAAAAATGTTGGGTTTGGGTCGGGTTCGACGTATTGTTTGTGCATGTGTGGAGGCAGCCGGGCGGCTTCAGCGGCCAAGAGATGGTCTCAAAGGTGATTGGGGGTCTTTGGTCTGCCGGAAGGCAACCAAACTAACCAAAGACATGCCGATTGCGTCGAGTGGTCGAGGAGGCCGGGGCAAGGTAGACGATAGCAGGGGATGAGGCCAACGATGTCAAGCTGCGGTGGAGGTACGTGTTGGCGACTACCGTCCGTGAAGGCACCGACGGCGTCCGTCAGCTAGGAAGGCACAACCCTCATCGAGCGGCAGTGGCATCGATTACGACGGTAGGCCGAGGAGGTGCCGGCGGCGTTGGCGGCAGTGGGTAGGGCTGCGCGATGCAAATAATGGACTTGACAACTTCCAAGTCGAAAATGTAGATGCAAACCTGTGTCATCGGCTGTCAAGTTGCTTACAAAACCGATTTAGACTAAATAAACGAAAACCCATCAGTTTCGAAAATCGCTCAACAACTGTGGCTAATTGGAAAAATCAAATGGCTAACTGACAAAATCAAACCGACCGACTGACCGAAGTGACCGGTTTAGGTTAAACAGTTGCCGCATGAAAAACCACAGTTTTTTGTTCGGTTTTTGTAATCCCTATAAGTCCCAACGCTGCATTGGTGCAACTGCGTGCATGGTTTGGTTCACACTAGAAAACAAATTACAACTACCTACGTGGATATACACATTTAGAGCATCTCCAATGATGTAAAGAGTTGCTAGATATAAAAAGTGTCATGTCATCTATAGACAACAAATATAGTCGGCTTCTTCAATGTACAAACTATAACATTGTTTATATGATTAAATTTGGGTACACGTGCAATAGATAGTAAGTGAATTGGAATCAACTATATACTAGTTGTAAGTTAGTAGCTGGCACACCCTCATTCACTCCCCCACAAAAACAAAAAGCTGAGTTGAAATTCTTATAACTAGCTGATATGATAACATTGAATATGCTCTTATGATAGGTGAAAATAAAACACATTTATAGTTCCGTCCCAGAGAACAAATTAATTATTGCCATATGGCCCATATCTTGACCTGAGCATTTATGGTTAGTGGTAATCACCGGACATTTCCGTGTAAACACGGCCTGCCAGTCAGTCCAAAAAATTTCTAAAACTCACGTCTCCCTCTTCCTCTCCCTCCTCTCTCCCCTCTCTGTGTTGGCCATGAGGATCCGGAGGAGGGGGCCTTCCTCTCTCTCTTCTCTCCTCCCTCTTTGCTCTGGCGAAGATTTCGGCAGTCCAACGCATCCTTCTCCGGATGGAGCACCACCGCCTGCGCCCTTGGGAGCCGTTCACGCTGCTAATCCCCAAGACAAGGAAGCGAAGATCCAAGAACTGGATCTTACCGAGGAATCCCGTCCCCTTGTAGGTGGTTCCCCGGGAAATCTCCATGATGTTCTTCCGTCCCAGGATTTAATTTCTGTTCAGGTACATGCACGCAAAACACCGATTGAATATTTCTCAAAACAACTGTTTTCTTTTCCACCCTTGCGGTGCATGATGCTGTAACATGGGACTCTGCTGAATGACAGGCCGTGAAGAACGAGGAGAAAGAAGCCATGGAGAAGAGGTATGCTTGAAAGCCTTTCACTTACAGAAATGCACCTTAATTAAACTATTTTAGGCGTCATTTCCTTCCGTCCGCACCCATCCATCGATTTTCCTTGTTAGATCCAAGCAGTTTTTTTAGCACATGATCCATTATGCTCTATCATGGATATATGCACAATTTTATATTTGGTACAATTGTTTGCACTTTGCAATAGTTAGTTTTATTGTGTGCGGGCGTGCGGCTGTGCTCTGTGGTGGACTCATATATATGCTGTATTGCTGTGGGCATTGTTTAATTCCTGTGTTGCTGCAGTGGTAGTGGTACCACCCGTGCAAGGAACAAGAGGAAAGCAGGCAGTGGCCTTGCTGGTCAGGGGGAGAAGGTGAAGGGCAAGCTCGAGGCTCCCATGGACAATGTTGATGATGCTAACTGCGAAGCTGCTGGGGATGCAGCTGCCTCGTCCATGTTAAAGCTGGGGGAGAAAGGCGTGGGGAATACTGCAAGCGCGCGGCGGCGTCTGGGTGATCCAGCACCTGCGCCGGCGAAGACGCGGTGCAGTCGAATGAACGGCCATGGCTGGCAGTGCTACCGGAACGCGCTCCTCGGCTCCAAGCTGTGCGACAGGCACGCTTCGTCCCAGACCCAGAGCCGCCGCCATGCGATTATGGGTAACGATCCCCAGGCTGCTGAGACCATGTCCGCCGCCGCGTCCAAGACAGACGAGGCAGGAACGTCCGCGGCTGGAGGCCAGATGCAGCCGCGACGCCCAAGAAGCGGCAAGAAGCGTAGCAAGGCAAGCAGGCGCAGTAAGTAAGATGCAGCAGCAGTATCAATCGTTAAAGTTCCACTTGCATTTTGCGCCGATCAGCTAGCGACGGTGTAGCGCGTGAAGCAGCAGATTGGCTGAAATTTCATGTGATTTGCGAAAAGTGGAGTTGGTAATATCTTGGGAACTATATTTTTATGTGTTGATTCCCTGTGGAGTGTGCTCGACTTATGTGGTACTGTTGCACTTTTAAGGCACTGAGACATATTTTACTTTTTAATTTTCGATCCATCTTATGATTTTGAAAGCGCAGGAATTAATAGATAAAAACAAGGTTAGGATAGAAGACATGTGTTAATTGAACAGAGCACTGGAAAAACACAGGACGAATGAATGTTTGATATTTTCCTAGGAAGAGGAGAGGCGAGAGATAATAATAATAGTACATATGTTTTTTTTCGTATTAAAATATTGATGATGCTGGAAAACTTTCTCTATTTTTCATTTGGTTCATTCTTGCAAATCAAACAGATGAACATTACAATCCTATGATTTTTCTCCCAAACCCAAAGACTTCTGATAGTTGAGTATTCTGTCGCTTAGTAATGATGATTTAATCGTCAAACAAAAAGTTTGACAAGTCATTTGGTAGATAATTTATAACCTGATATGTCCTTTCTCATGTGATACTTGATCAATCGATCGAATGTTCCCTCCCCTCACCCACCCCCAACACACACACACGCACACCAAAAAACTTGAACCAAAATGTAAAACACTATTTAAAATATCCAATTTTATAAAAATTACAAAGGTTCTGTAATTTTAAAGTTCTTACAGGAGTCATAATAGCATAAGCTGCTAGCACCTAGAGGTTGTAGCGCTCATTAGACTTCTTTACCTCTAGAAGAGCCACACTAGCGATACTTTCTCACTTTCTACACACACACACATATCCTTCGTATATGTAACGACATGTTACAAGATTGTCTTACTATTTTCAAAATGGAACATTTGGCTTAGCCCTGATATTTGGGGCTTTTAAATCCCTCTACCAACCGACATGTAGTTGCCTATAGATCCATGGAGCATTTGTGATATCATCAAAAGGCAATTTATCCTAGCAAAGGAAAAAATTGACAACATAAAAAGTATGTCTTAGCAAAATGCGATAGATCATGAATAGGAGGCTAAGGGTAGAACCAAGCCGAGCTCGAGCAAGCCAGACCTGGCTTGGGTTGGGGCACTCGTTCAACCTCAGCTTGATTCGGCTCACTTGGAAGACCGAGCTGGAAGTTGGGCTCGGTGAAAGCTTGAGCAGGCTCATGAGCCTCGTGAAGTCCGTGCAGGTACATTTATGAACAAAATGGATGTGGCTTGTTGTCCTACTTTAATGCATAGGTGTTGTCCACCGGCCCTACTCAAGATATCATCGTTGCTACAGGATTTGGATCTCCTAGAGCTAAGAAGAGAGGGGGATGAGGGAACCTATCGTCATCGATCAAATCTACTTGAAACTGAGCTCGACAAGGTCATCACCATGATGGCACCACATGAGATAATCGTCTCAAGTAGATATAGGGAAGAGGTCCTTGCCGCCGCTAGATCCGAAGGGGGAGGTTGCCGTCGCTGCTAGTGTTGGAACCTAGCGGCGCTGGAGGAGGTACCTTGTCAGGAAGGATGGGAAGGTGGGGACTAGTTAGTAGGAGAAGTGAGGAAGCGACTGGAATCAATAAAAAACTTTTTTTTAATAACAGATCGATTAGAAAGTTGGGGACGAGGTTAGGTAATGTGAGTAGTTGTCACTGATGTGGTAGGATAGGAATTAGGGGACGATCGAGGATCACAAAGTTGGAGGCTGAAAGGTTGTTTCTATGGGGAGGATGATAAATGGGCTAGATAAGCCAAACCACAACACCTTGTTTTGAACACGAGCTATGAGGGAGCTCACTGTGGTTTGACTTAAGCTCATTAAGATGAGTTGGAAAATAGATTTGAAAATGAGCCTAAGCCAAGCTGAGCCAAAAATCTAGCGAGCCACGAGTTAAAGTTTGAACCCTAGTGGGAGCTTGGCTGGTCCGTCGAGAAGTTGAATCCCATGTGCACAAGGTCCTATATATGTGGACCATGTGCATAATCCATTGTGCTTAGAGATTCCTCAATTCTCTATTCTATCACTTCTATCTACGTTTTTTTTTCTAAAAATCTTTGATATATGTGAGACTAGACCTGATCACGGGAAGTCCAGCCGGGCAACCCGGCCCACTGGTGCATCAGGCCGGGCTCGGGCCTCAATTCGGAGCCCGGCTGTCGGGCCGAGCCTGAGTTTTTTGTGATTTAAGCCATGGATGGGCCGGTTCGCCGAGCTTCGGGCTGGGCTCGGGCCTGATTTTGGAGCCCGACACATCGAGCTGGGCCAGGATTGGGCCTGGTCCCATGGGATCGGGCTTTTCCAAGCCCGGCCTGAAGCCCAGCCCAGCTCGACGTTAGATCAGGTCTAATGTGATTATGTGAGACTTTGCATGAGCTAGCTCTGTTATTTTGCTACACTCCGAACTTGTCCTTCTGCTGTAGCTGGTTCTGGTGCTTAGCTATCTTCGACATCTCTATCTCTACTCCTTTAAAAGCATCAGTTCTCTAATTGCCTGGCAGACACACTTCATCTCAAGCACACATGGTTTACATCTAACGGCTCAATTTTGCGATTGGATCCTTGCGCCCGCAATCACGATCTGCTGCCGTGACTGCCTCAAACACGCGCTGCCTCAGCCCCCAACCGCAGCCCCACTCGCATTGCCTCCCATCTCCCACCATCCCCCACTCGCCTTGCCTCGCCTCTCCTCGATCTGCCGCATCCGTCACCGTCGCCCGCACGCCTCCATCCCGCAGCACCACCTCCTACCGCATCGGCCCCCTCCCGGCGCCGCCACCCTTCCCCGTCGCGGCCGCTCCTCCCTGCACCGCGCCCTCTCAGCCGCTGCCTCCTGCTCCCAAGCTGCCCCCTCCCCGCCGCCGCCGCCGCCTCCACACCGCTGCGGCCTCCTCCTGGCGCCGCCACCCCCTCCCAGCGCCACCGCCTCCTCCACCTCCTGCGGCGGCACGCGCGCCCGCATGACATGGGGCACGCGCCGCACCCCGATGAGCAGCTCGCCGTCGGGGCGGCGCATGAACACGGCGGTGTCTCCCGTATGGAGCGCCATCTTGTTCACGAACTTGCTCCAGCCGGCGAGAAAGTTGGCGCGCGGGCGCGAGCCCTTCCTCATCGGGCGGCACGTGTGGCGGAAGGCCCAGGAATTGCCGCGCAGGTCCCGCATTTCGAGGCTCTGGGCGGCGACGTTGTCGTCGGCCCCGAAGCCGAGCGCGGGGAGGACGAGGTCGGCGCAGACCTTGGGGACGAACAAGGAGCTGCCGCAGCTGTCTGTGTTCGTCAGCTGCTTGCCGCAGTACGTCAAGGCGGCGGCGTCTGCGGGCTCCGGCTCCGGCTCGTCGGTTGGGGCAGGATGGCGTCGGTGGGCGACCGTAGTATTATGGAGCAAGCAATGTGTGTGAGTGGTATTTATTTAGAACCATTACTGCTTAATCGTGTGGGTTTCAGAGAGCATGTGCATGCGTGTATTCTTGATCCGAAGTGTTTAGACAAATCCAATCCTGACAAGTTGTGTATTCTCTTGCCTCGATGGTATGCTGTCAATAACTTTCTATTTTTCTAAATTAAATTACCGATGAAACAGAACAATTATTTTTTCATTTACCGATGAAACAGAACACTTATCTTTTCTATGTTGTTGTTTAATTCAATTAGAGATAAGTGTTGTTTTTCATGAGCTGATTAATGGCAAGATGTTCATGTTCATCAGGTTAGAGCATCATACTACTTTTAATTTGGTCATATTACTAAGTGAACTATACCTAGAACCAAAAAACAATTGTATATAATTTGTCTTGCTGGTTTATTGTTCCTATAGAACGCTTTGACTCATGCTCTAAAAGATTTTGTCATATTACTAAGTGAACTATATTGTTATCCTAGCTCATTCCATTTTATTTTACACCTGTGTGTGGCCTTTGCATTTTACTCCTGTATGTGGCCATTTTACTACTGTGCTATTCTTATTTTACTGTTTATGTGGCCTTTCCGAACTGTTCATTCCATTTTACTAACTGAATTCATCCCTTTTTCTGCTCTGAAGGATATGATCATCTTCAATTTAGCTGAATATAGCTACATGATGTGCCATTATATGTCTATAGGACCTTTTCGGCGGCTTCATGTGTAGTGAATTGTATGAATCCATAACCCTCTAGCATTCCTGTTAGTTTGTTGAATATTTTTTTCATTGTGTACCTGCATTTCAAACGGGGATCTGAAACTATCTTTCTAGGTTAATTTATCCGTTCAATCATTTTGGTGATTTCAGGTAATTGGTCATCAAAAAAATTGCAGCTCTTGTTGCGGCATTGCCACTATCTTCAGAAGAGGATCAATTGAAATGATTTTCATTTCTACAGCTATGCACAATCATTTGGTGAGCGAGAAAAAAACCATCGTCTACTGAAATTGCATGATGGGTTCTGTAAAATAACCAAATAATTAAGTAGCTGCTAGGAAGTTATGAAAAATATAAGGATCCCAAATATGCTTCCTAAATTGATAAATTGATAAATATAAGGATCCCCTTGCCTCCTCACGCCGGCGCCGCGCCGCCCATCGCCTCGAGGATTTTAACAGGTATCTGTTCGTTAGCTGCTTTATGGTTTGGCACCCTATTGTTTTATGTTACACAATGAGCAATTTTTCAAATTACTCTTTCATCCTTCTTTTTCTTTGTTGAAGGGCCATGAATCTTAAATGGTTGTAAGCTATCAAGATCTGTCAATGTGATTATCTTTAATTTGCATATTTTCGTGGTTTGTGAACTTTTGGTTTTACAAAGTCCACTTATGGTAAATTGAACTGCTGATTGAAGTTTGGATGTAGAAGATTGCCTTTATGAGGTCCGTAAAATGTTCTGATCAAACAAGGACTATATATTCAGTCTTGGATGTCGAGTTGTGTGCTTCCACCTGAGAGCTTTCTCACCAGTATCTATGGTGTTGAGAAAACAGATGGAAATGTATTTCCATTTAAACACTTTGAGCAATGAAGCATGGCTTGTTGCAGGCAGAGCTTTGCAATTGAGTCAGTAGAGCATGTCACCGAGAAAGAAGGCGTTGTCTTGTGAGAAACTAGGGATGAGCTTTGTCATATGATTTTTTGGATTTTGCAGCGATTGAATTGGAAAGATTTGTCTCTTAAATCATTTTTTGGCCTTTAGGTAACTGTTCACCAATTGTTCATTACTGTTTATAATATGTCTGATGTGAGTAGTCCACTTTGGTTACACTGTTCATTCAATCCATTTTGCAGGAGGGGAACAAAAGGCTTTTCTACAAGCTCCTTAGAGCATGAACAGCAGGGCCGCTGTCAAGCGGCCTTCATCTGCATGCACGCAAGGGCGCCAAAAAAATTCAAACGCACGCAGACCCATCACGCACGCAGGCGGGAGCGTTGATGCAGACCACTTGATAGCGGCCCTGCTGTTCGTGCTCTTATTGATCACAATGTTGAGGAGTTGCTTCCGGTTGTGTACACTCCAACTATTGGTGAGGCCTATCAAAAGTATGGCTCTATATTTAGCCGTCCTCAGGGTCTTTATATCAGCTTAAAATAGAAGTATGCTTAGCTTCCTTTGTTTGTCTGGTTTTGCTATGCTCTTTTATGCTATGTTCAAATGGTGATTTGCCTGGTTGTTTAGGGGAAAAATTGTTGAGGTGCTGAAAAACCGGCCAGAGAGGAGCATTCAAGTTATTGTCGTTACAGTTCCCCCGCCTGTATTAGATATGACCAAAAAGCGGTCTCACAGTTCGGGCATAAAGATTGTTAAGAGAGATTACCGTTCTGTAAAACTTGTAAGATTCCCCCTTCCCCCCACCCAACTAATAACAATCTATTATGTTCTTTCTTGTAATTTGCTATGGGATTCTCTCAAATTTTAACAGTTCTTACTCTATGTAACTACAAATATTTGTCGTTTTGTTTTAATTGACAGCTGGCTGAAGCAATGGTAGAAGAAGCAGCCAATATGCAATGGAGACTTAGGAACGGGCCAGTAATTCCGTTGTCCAAACCAGCTTCATTAGTACAATCAGGAAAATCACTCATTTCATGGAGCTGTACATGTAATGCGAGGAGATTAATAGGAAGATTCACATAGAGAGCTTCTTCGAGCCGTCGCATAATCCTTCTCTGTAAAGAGCCGAAGGGGTCGGTGGTTTGTGCTGTTTGTGTTTGGCGACTCCATGGGCTTGTATGTTGCTTGCGGATTCTGTGCATGTTCTTTTCCTGTATGTGACTGATACCTTATCCAGACGATGATTATGCTGTCCTGGAATTGGCCGGTTTCAAATTTTAATTTGCCTTAAAATAATCACTACTGAAGAGAAGCATTCGTGAAATGCGGACAGGCTTGTCCATCTGAACTAGACGAGAGCCTATCTAAAAAAAAAATGTAAAAATCGAGAACCAACTTTTAGCTAGAAATCTATTGTGCCACTTATTAGAAACTTAACCGATGTGAAGCTAGCTATCAGGTTTTTTTTAGTAAAAACAGTGACTTCGGCCTTATTCTTTCGAGTTCAACGGTAGATTATAATTTATTAAATTATGGACTTTTGATGGAGTATTTGAAGAACAAAAAATACATTTTTTTCAAAAACTTTTTAAAAAATCACTAAAAACTTTATAAAATAATTTAAAAGGGATATAATGTTTAATAAATCTTCTAACGATAGCTTTTACTTTCAATTCAGTTTAACACAAAAGGATCGAACGTCAGCACACATGCAAGTGGATCCCCGACAGCATTTCTTTCGCCACCACGCCGTCCCCCGAACCTTTAGCTTGTAATTTATACTGGTCGAAACGTCTGACGTGCATTGCACGTGCACGTTTACTATAATAGTACTAGATCAGCATAAAATGTTTTTGTGTCCTCATTGACTTCAAAACTAATTTTAATGTCATGCTGATTATTTTATTTTATCTTTTGACATTTCATATTATTGAGACTTCCATTAGTAAATTAATATTTTTAATTTTTTATAATGATTATTAAGCTGACTCAACACCCCCACTACATCAAGCCGCCACAACTATTTTATGTACAAGCTTACAATTTCTATCGTACGATATGTTATCCGACGTGCTTTGCACGTGCACGCTAACTAGTAACATATATATAGAGGTTTCGTATGCACAACTATCTAGATCTTCAGTTGTTCTCAAGAACAGCAGGTGTTATTTTTCATAACACAAAAAATTTATAGTGAAAGTATGGCCGTAAGGTTGTTTTTCTCCACAAATTGACAGGCGTGAGTGTGGGGTTCTCTCCATGATCGACCCTCAGAACAATTGGTCACTCACGTACTTCCTACATCTCTTCATATGCCTCTTTTAAGAAGTCTTCATCACAGTAGCCTGATCTTTGACTACTATAAAGCACAGCTCATATATATAGTACAGTATGCCACTGATCAGCATAGCCAGATCGCAAACGATTCGGTGTAAAACCATATTTGTGATAGTGGCAGACCTATGATGGTTCCCCATCGCATACAGCTCTATGTATGACATATGCTAACGAATTGTTTATGATGAGGTCATGTCACAGTTAAGTCCGTTTAAATAACATATATATTAACATTTCGACCTTTCTATATATTGTTATTTTTCTTCTCACTTGCCTTCCATATAGATTATGGTTCACATAAAATATATAGAATAGTTCGACTCTTCAATTACTCTTCCTCCTCTCGTCTTCCTTCTCACCTATTCTTTTCTTTTTCATAGCCTGAGTCGGAACGTATCCTCATCCAGTATATGAAGCCTCACCATCCTCGCTTCGCGTTGGCCTCATACTCATGGTGACGGGCTCTCCTTCCCGGGGGTGGTAGACTATTCTCCTCAAATAGCATAGGCCTATTCCTCCATACAATTTATAATCCAAACAACGGACGTATGTGTCACCTTAGTTACCACACACACTTTCCCCATACAATTTAGAAATTGTCCCTAATAATGATACTGAACTTTTTCATGTACGATTCTTATAGTAGTGTGGAATATTTGCCGGTTTGGATAAGTATCCGACATAAAAAAATGAGCGAGTGTACAAATGCTTAGCAAGTAATATGACAAATTGTACTATTCATTACCATGAACAATTAGATTTGCATGGAAAGGATAAGGGTGCATCTAACCATCTAACAAATTACTTGATTATTAGTTTTGCGGTAACTCCATTGTTAGCTTTTAAAATGTCTATTCAGTTTGATTTTTAAGACTCGCCAATAGGCCTGTTTGATTTTTAAGACTCGCCAATAAGCTAAGGCCATGTTCTTTTTGGCTTAAAGTGATTTTAAATTTTATCATTTTTGTACAAATTAAATGGGGTAGTACTTTGTAGTCATATTTGTGGGGTTTTAAATAGTTCTTCTTAGTGTTCCCAATTTTTTTTTTTCATAATTTTTGGACTCTCCAAGACCTCTTTTAAGGGGTTAAAATTTTTCGGATTAAAAGTTTCAGCAACTTTTATCTGAAAATAACAAGGCCTAAATGTGATCAGTCAATAAGCTAAATAGTTGGGCGTCCACGCACTTGGGTGTCAGGTTTTCCTGAGTTCAAATGCCAGTCAATAAACCAAATGAAATTATTATTGAATAAGGATCTATGGATCCTGACCATAGTTGAACTTAAGAAGATCATGCCTCATGGCAACGAGAGTGAATCTACCACCACTTGTGGGAGATGTGCGCCATGGCCATGCCACAATCTAGTCACCATTTGTTGTTGAGGGCCTCATGTCTATGATGATGGAATGAGCTTCCCTAGGTTAGGAACATGTCCCATGGCGATGGGAATGATTCCACCGATGGGTGATGAAACCCCCGATCATTTGATCACATGGCATAAATAACCCAGTACGTCTTTATTTTGGCAAAAGGCTAAGTCTTTATGTCTCATTATAAAGTATGACATATCTGGTTTAAAGCAAACAAAAGAACCTTGCCCACAAAGGAGCCTTTCATTATTATTTGCATTAGATGGGGTATTGGCTCGCGAGCGTGGTTTGATTGCGCTCTCATCCTCGTAGCCACTCATAATTTTAGGAACTGATATATCGAGACGAAGATGACGCCTACACCAAGAAGGGGACTAGAAGGATCTCTGTTGCTAGCTTGCCTGATGAGTGGTTTGGCAAAATGACGCTGCTTTTGTTCTAATGTTCCAAACTTAAGACTTGAGTTCGCTTTTGATAATGTAATATTTGGTTTGACCGGCCGTAACTCTGAACCACACTACATTTAAATTTTGTAATAATAAAACTCCCTCGTCAATTTGGTTTGTGTTGTAGTAGGGGACACCCACCCCGTACGAATCAGTGAGAGAAGCGAACCAGTCTGCGAAGGTGGAGAAGACGCATGACCAAGGGGAGCCTAGCTCGCCCCCCAGGCGAAGCAGCAACAGACCAGGGGAGGAGCATCTCCAAAGGGGAGCTTCGCTTCCCTCGGGCGAAGCAATGGCTGACCAGTGGAGGTGTGCCCCCTAAGGGTCTCGCGGACCTTCCCATGGGCGAGGCAAAGCATATCTGGAAGTGCTATACTCAAGGCTAGGAGAGCCTAAGTCTAAATTGCGAAGCAGAGACGGTTGCGTGGGAGCCAAGGCGATTAGGGGACACCAAGTACGGTCTGCCATAGTTGCCAGGAATCATATCGTGTGTAAGGGAGATATGACAGCTGACCGTAACAACCAGCATCAGGTGGTAGAGAGATCAGAGTTTGTTGTAACAACCAGATCCCCTTTTGCAATTTCTCTTTTACCCCCGCGGGATTCCCTCGGCGAAGGGTTGTAACGGAACAATGTAATTTGGCCCCCCACTATAAATAGGGCCCCCATCAATAATAAGGGACAAGCGATCATTTCTCACACGATAGCTACTTTGAGGTTGCTCAGCTTCCCCGAGCTGCTTCGCGAAGCGCGATACGTTGCTTGGGCCACCGACAGTTTGGTATCAGCTTGATGTAAAACTGTGTGGAGTTGGCTTGATCGTAAACTGACTCTATGTGCGCGTTGGTTCTCCTAGTTCCGCTTTGTGGACTAAACGGCCAACGTATGTTTGGCTTATTTTTGGATTAATGCTGTCATTATCGTCGTTAAAGGTAATGATGTTTGATGAAATATGATGGTCTTCGATGTGGTGGAGCTGCGAATTGGTGTGGTGGAGCTGCTGATGCTAAAACTCAATGATCGGATTATGTATATCAGTATATGTGCTTGTTGGTTATATTTATGTATTTATTAGTCATATGTATTTTGGGTGTGGATTAGTATAGTTATGGGGGGTAGTGTCGAGATTTGTAATTTTTGTTAGAGATAGCAATATTTTAAATCCGGTTAGATTGGGTGTTACATTGCAGACGCCATCAGACAAGCTATGTACAGCATACATATAGCATCTACTTGTATGTTTCACTTGCCATGATTTCTGAGGCAATGTATGGGCACATAGCAAATCTTCGCGTAACCTTGTTTACACAATAGGTAGTTAGTTCATCGCCAGTGCCGCATCACCACCCAGCTAGATAGCCTAATTAATCTGGTTTCCGACACAAACGTGCGTGCATGTGCATCACTGTCGCAATGGCACTGGCACGGCCTTGAGCGGCGTGACCATGTTGAGCGACGTGCCGAAGCGGTCCCTGATGTCCACGTCGCACGGCCGCATCCCGGCGGGGAGCCTCCACTCGAAGGCGTGCAGCAGGGAGGCGAGGATGAGTGTCACCACCCTCGTCGCCATCGGCGTGCCGGGGCACGCCCTCCGCCCGGCGCCGAACGGCATGTACCCGGGCCGGACCTTGCCGGCGCGGAAGTCCGCCTCCGCCGCCCCCAGGAACCTCTCCGGCACGAACGCCTCCGGCCGCGGCGCCCACGACGCCTCGTCGCGCATGATGGCCCAGACGTTGACGATCAGCTTGGTGCCCTTGGCAACCGCGAAGCCGCCGACCTCCGCGCCGTCGGCCATGGCCTCGTGCGGCATCAACAGCGGGCTCGCCGGGTGCAGCCGCATCGTCTCCATCACCACGGCGCGGAGGTACGGCAGCCGGCTGATGTCGGACTCGTCCGGCTGCCGCTTTGCCCCGAGAGCTTCCTGCAGCTCGGCGCGTACTTTCGACATCGCCGCCGGTTGCCGGAGTAGCTCGGCCATTGCCCACTCCACCGTGATCGAGTTCGTGTCCGCCCCGGCTACGAAGAGATCCTGGCCACACGAAATGTTTCTCGTTGGTTTGGATTAATTTGTGATGATACTTGATACTAACACTATTAATAAAAAAAAATTGCATTGTAACCTCTGACTTAGGCCTCCGAACTTTTGGTTTGGGAGGAAACGGGGAGGCGAAGCCTGTACCAGGAGTAGACGTCGCCGTCGCCGCCGCCGCCGTCGGTGCAGCTCTGTTCTTGCTGAGGGGGCGCGTGGGCCTGCATCGGGCAGCTCCACGGCAACACCTCCATCAGGGATGGCGGAGGTGGCTGCCGCAGCGAGCCTGGGATGGCGGAGGCGGCGGTACGACGGGGATGGCGCAGGCGGTTGCCGAGGCGAGCTCAGGATGGTGGAGGCGGCGGCGGCGCGCCGAGGATGGCGGATGCGGCACCGGCGGCGAATCTGGGATGGAGGAGGCGGCGGCTATGTGGAGTCCCCGACCGTGGGACTGAAATGGGGAAAGGACCGCCTCAGGGGTTGGACATGGCGGAGATCTAAGGTTTGGGGTCAGGAGAATCTTTTAAACATGTCTCCGTATGCACGGTTACCTTATAAACCACCAGAGCAATCATCAAAGAATAACATGACTGCTTAGATGGTAGTTAACCACTGAAGTGGATGCCATGTTGTCATCAAACGTTGACGTGGATAGCCAGATGTGCAAAATGCAAGGATGAGGTGAAATTCATTTTTTAAAATATCATTTTTTAAAAAAAAACTACTTTCATTGATCAAGAGTCTAAACTTTTGTTCAAAATTCTTGATTTTAAAACCTATGAAATTTTGAAATTTACCTTTTCAAAATCAAACTCCAAATTTGAAATTGAAATTATCGAAACTGAAGTTTTGGCGATTGAATTTTCAAATTGGAAATATTTTAGAGACTATAACTAAAATTGTTGAAATTTTAAGGCTTGATTTTCAAAATATGTTCAGTTTAAAATTTTTGAAGTAAATTTTATGCCGTTCTTAAATTTATTGAACATGTGGCTAGCTATTTAAATTTTAGTGGCCACACGATATCCACCTCAGCGGTTAAGTACCGCCTAAGCAACCACATCATCGTTTGTTGGTTTTCTTTTAGGGTACTTTGCAAAGAGAGACAAGATTGGGTGGAGGATAACATAAAATGCAAGTTTGAAACCTAATTGAGAATTGCTTCAAGTTCTAAGACTACAGTGCAATGTTCTCTTATTAATTTTTTTAAAATTTTAAAAGCAAGCAGTATGATCCAGCTAGGATTTTGGACGGCATGTACATTAATGGTGGTGGCGTTGAATAAATAATTGATATGAGAAACCTGTAGGTCAGATTCTGGTTCTCAGCGCTTTCTGTCCCAAAACGACGGCGATATGTTCAATTCAACACAATGGGCAGCTCCATATAACATACTAATACAACTAATACAATATAGATTAATTTTTGTGGGATTAATTATTGCGGGATCCGGTGATTCGGTTTCATAGTTATAAATCACCCTCGAATAAGACCCAAATATTTATTGACCCCCTTAAAGACTCGTACGCGGGTGGTGGTTTTCATAATAAAGCATTCCATACAATATACTAATATAGATTGTTTTTTATGATTTTTCAGAGGGATCGGCTCGGTGGCTTTGTGAGATTTGTGGCACTTAGTGGAGCAAATATAGTGGACATTTTCCAACAAATCCAATCAATTCGGATATTGGTTTCAATAATTATATAAATATATGGCCCCTTTGCAGATTAGTTCATGAATACTATACGACGAATACGTTGGAGCAAAAATATAGATAGTATCTCATTGGATACTATCCGAGTCCGGCACCTATCTACACCGATGGCAATACTAATCTATATAGTTTCGTTTCAATCACAAAGCTAGCTGTATAACATTGGACTTGCGGTGATCTACCTCAAATATCCTTGACTACTTGCAAATTTTCTTCTATTATATTTATAGTTCGATGCTATTTTCTAGTCTATGTTTTCGTGTACTCTCCGAGAAAATATATGTTCTGGTCTATATATGACATTATATTATCCGTATTCATGTTTAACATTTTTCATATCTATATCTATATTTTGCACCATTTGTATCCAATCTGTATGCGAGAAAAGAATAAGTATACATATATAATATTGTTGATATTTGATCCCTTTGCATGCCTGGTGACAATCACCTGCCCAATACTAGTTAACCCTAAAAAAACTACATGAAAAAAATTTATAGAAGTAAAAATAAAATATCCAAACAAAGAGACAAAATGAAAAAAACAAAAACCAACTTTCTAGCATGGCAAATTAGTCGATCAACAGAAAATTAAAAAATGGATGCCATATTTTTTCAAGGCAAAATAACTAAATTTCCACTATCAAATTAAGTGGATAAATAGTGTCTAATAATTGAGAAACGCATTTGCCTACTCAAAGCCAAATAAGAAGGCTAAATCCAATTTTCAAGACTTGTAATGATCTACCTATATATTTCCCAAGGAGAGCCGTTAGTGCACGTTTATTGCTAGCTCTAAATCTCTAGGACAACCCACCCATATGAATAGCATACCTTTACTGAGAAACACAACGGTTTAAAGTACAAATTAATCTCAGCCAAAAATAAATATTTAGAGTATTATCCATAGTTGTAAGCTGTATCCACAAAGACTTAAATCTTAGTGCCCACTTTTATATACACACGAATGCATTGTAGGAAATTTGCTAGGTTCAAGTTGTTGTACAACTCTATCCACGAAGACTCAAAACGGTTGTTTGGTTAGAGGGAATTAGAGGGAGAGAATGAGAATTGAGAGAGGTGGGCTGCAAAATCTCATGATTTGCTAGTGGGAATTGAAGTGGAGAATGGGAGTTTATAACTTATAAACGGAGAAAATTCACTTCCCTACCTCACTTCGGGATTCAAATCTCACTTAATTCCCATGTCTTTTCCTATTCCCATTCTTGCCAAACAGGCCCTTTGTCTGCCCACTTTATACACATATGAGTGCATTGTAGGAATTTTGCAAGAGGTCCTCGAGTTTATCCTAGACATGCATCCTTCACTAAGGGTATATCCAATGCTATACTTATTCGTGCTCTATTCCATCACTATTCATCCACTTTTAATTATTACTCTACTTTTTTTTATAAAATTTTCCCTCTTACATTTTAATTTGTACCCTATTACTACAGTGTTAGGAACATCACAAATGGACAACAAATAAAAATAGTATTGGACATGCTCTAAGATCGTGCTTGATTCAAGGTTAAATTAAGTGGATTAACCTTAATCCAGCTACGTTAGCTTATCGCATATTAACCCAAATTTTCTATTTTGTGGGTTAGTGCCTCAGTAGAGAGGAATAAGTCATCCCACAGGTTCTGCTTGGTTTGCTATCGATCTCTATGTTAACGGGATAAATAGTATTAACCAGATTAACTTAGTTTTGCTTGACTCAGAGGTGTTAGATTCACCCCTGACCCAGAACTAATGCAACCTAGATAATCTCACGCGTGCGGCATGTGTGTACGGTAATCGGTCCGGAAACATTATTTTTCAAAGTGGAGTGCTAACTAATATGTGGAAGCTTATACATACCACAAGAAAAGACTTGATGGTTTGAAGGCTCAGCTGATCCACTGAATGAAGCTGTAGTAGCACGTCCAAGAAATCCTCCTTCCTTTCGGCGCCGCTGGCGTTGAGACGGCGGCGGATGATCGCATCGAAGAACTCAAAGAACCTCCTCATGTGCTGAGCAGTGCGGCGGCGGCGGCCCTGCAGGTCGAGAGCGGAGAGCACGGGGAAGAGGTCGGACAGGTTGGGCTTGGTGACCTCCTCGACCATGTCCCTGACCAGCATCTCCAGCTCCTGCGCGCGGTCCGAGCTCAGGTCGGCGACGTCCTCGGAGAAGAGCACGTTGGAGACGAGGTTGAGCACGCACGAGAACACGACGCGGCCGACGTCCACGGTCTCGCCGGCGTGGCCGCGGAGGAAGCGGACCAGCTCCCCCACCTTCGCCTCCCGCACGGCGCGCGTCGCGTCCAGGCCGCGCGCCGAGAAGAGGTGGGTGGTGCACACGGCGCGGAGCCGCTTCCACAGCGGGCTGGTGCTCGGCAGCCACAGGAGGGAGCGCTCGTGGACGCCGAGCGCGCGCCCGGCGTCGGTGACGGACCGCGCCGCCAGGAGGTGGTCGTACCGCTGCAGGACGTCGCGCGCCGCCGCGGCGGAGGAGGCGACGATGGCGGTGGTCGTGCCGAGCTTCAGCGACATGATGGGGCCGTACGTCCTGGCGAGCCTCGCGAGGGCGTGGTGGGGCTCGCCTTGGACGTCGAAGACGTTGCCGAGGAGAGGGAGTGGCGCCGGGCCCGGCGGCCGCCTCGCTTTGCCGGAGCGCGCGTTTGGATTGGTTTTCGCAGAGGCGAAGACTTTGTAGAGCACGCAGGAGGCAAATGACACGTAGAGAAGCCATAGTATGGTTGAAGCTTCCATTATTAATTGCTAGGAAGCTAGATATGGGCTATTGGTGGAGTTGATTGAGCAGTATGGTCATATATAGTGGCGCACCTGATTAGATACCCGAATTGAATTTGGTAAGGGTGCTTATTTATTAGGATGATTATTTATTTAGGCGTAAATGCTACATTTTTTAAAATCCATATATATAGGCTAAAAGCAAATTATCATAAAAATAAACTCAAGAGTTCGAGAAAAAAAAAAGGATATATAATCTACACTCCTAGAGTACCGACATAATTTTGCTATTTGTTTTGCATTCCTTTCTTACCAAAAGCTATAGTATATAAGAAGACCCGAGAAAGCTTATTGTAACAAATTATAAACAAGTTCTACTCCGCACTGCCTTTTTTTTTACAAAAACAAATTGACATAAGCACGAGCACGGCTTCCAATCCTGTGGGAACTTGTTGAATTGCTCAGAGGTGGGATCGATTTCCCGGTCTAAAAAGTCTAAATCCAAATTTGAATTTAGAACTTTCAAAGAATATGAAAGATTTCTAAAATAGTATACATACATAGGAACACAACGGAAGAAATTTTTTTTTCCAAACTAACACTCCATTCGTGCAAAAAACATGAACTTGTATCCAACAAAAAATGAAAATAGCAAAGGAAATTGTAAAATGGATCTTGGGATTAAAACAAATGCATCGGCCTTGCTTATTTGGCCCTGCTCCCCTTACTAAATTTCCCACAATCTATACCTAATAATAAAGCAAGGTGGGTTTCTTCTTCCTTTTTCTTCCATCTTCTTCCATTTGTCCGTGATGGGAGGAATCTGAAGAGAGTCCGTGAAATCTAATCACAAATTCTAATTCTATGCCACGTCCAAATCAAATTAGAATTTGTATTAAGCTAAACATATTAGGCTACACGTTGTATTATGCTACGGATAGAATCCACACCACCGAACGGGCACAACATCATGAAGAATTCGGGCTCTGTACATAATTTATACACTATATATATTACGGCTACTCGAGCAGAGCTTGGATAGAAGAAGACGTTTCTACTTCATCTTTACCAATCAAGGAGATAGCGGCAGCAAGCAAATCACTAATTGAACAGAGCTTGGATAGAAGAAAACGTTTCAAGGTGATCTCCCCTTCCTTCTAGACATAGCAAGAAGTAATATATGTTGGCTTGTGTTAGCATGTACTACTTTTTTGTCCTGAACTTCTGTGTATAAATACTAGCATATACCAATAGTTGTAGCATCATAAGCTTTCTTCTGTGATTAATTTTTCAGGTATAGCTAATGCCATAAACTACAAAATGCAAAAGTACCGCATTAATGTTGTCGAGTCCATCGTTACAATATATTTTCTCATTTTCCTAACTTATGTTAACAATAACACTTCACCTTTTCACCGTTGATTCATTCTAACACCGATTTAACGTTGTTGCGGGATACGAAGGAGGAGCTCCCGACGATCAAATCAGCTCAACTTGCTGTGTTGCTTCTATGTCGACAGCGGCAGAGGATTGCATCGGTGGCGACTTATCCGATGTAAGGGATTCTCCGGTTACTCCGGCAGCGGCGGGGACGGAGGAAACCATGCATCGAGATCGCTTAAACAACATTGAATCAGACAATGTTGAGGATTTTGACGTTCGTCCCTTAAAGAAAGTCAAATTTTCTGATTCAAAATGGTTTGTCCAATTGCCATCACCTCCATCACCAACCGTCCCATCATTATATCAAGTTTCCGAATCGAGTTATTTTGAATCAGATAAGGAACCGGAGGAACACAAGCAATTTAAAGTTAATGAAATATATGATTATGCCCCACAAGGTACATTTTCCTTTAACTACATTGGCTGATGCACATATATCCGTTAATAATTATTTAAAATTCTTGGTGGTGCATAGTTGCTTGTAGCATAATATATTGGAGCAACTTTTAGTGAACTTTGCACAACATTGAAGTGAGGTCGAATTACTAATTTTCGATGATGTCTATTGGATAAATGGATTGGAGGTCAAGCTTTCCATGTGATAAAAGTAGGCACTATTTCTCCCGTTGCAATGCACGTGCATTTTTGCTAGTTTTCAATAATTATATTTGTTATTCCCTATTTCCTCTATTTTCTAGAAGCTAACGATTTCTCACCAAATTTGGATGAATTTATAAAAGAATTAGACAATTTCCTATAAACCCCAACAAATTTCATTCAAAACACCTGCTTGGTTTCCCTTCCGATTTCTCATTGAATCGAATGATTTTCTAGTTGATTTCATTTTGATTTCTCGGTAAACTTTAGTATTTCCCATTTTGGGCCCGCTCTGGGACATTTAAAATTCAAAATACAAGTTTAATAGAATTTTATCGTGAAACCATAGGAAACCAAAAATCTATGGGGAGCTAGATTTGACTAGAAAACGATTTTTGAAGCTCTAAGCATGATGCCATCGTTTCTACAAAGAGAGGAAGCAGTATATACAAGGGAAGAAGCAATACGTACGAGAGATGGATCACTTCACCCGACATGGTCAACCCCTTCGCCCCACCCTAGCATGCAACTTATAATTTTTAAGGTTTCCGACAGATGTCAATGCCCAAGTTTGGACACCCTTTTTTATTATGGGAAACTATTGGTATGCTTGAAGGGAACATTGTTGGAAAATCGGGCTCTTTCTAAATATATGCTAGGTTGTATATATGCTGCGATCATTGAAGTAACTCAGCGACGATTTTATGAAGCATTGAGCCTAAGGGAGAGGTGTAGCCTGGAGGTTGACCTTGAGAGCTTGTCAAATATGGAGTACACACATAGGAGCATGCCCCGCAAAGGTGGTTAACCATTTCTTGGGTGTTATCAAACCTAGCAACTTGATTTGTGAGGCCAACCTTTTCTTGGAAACATATTTTTAGACCTCCAAATGAGCGATGGAAGTTCGAGGAGATGCTCCCTTGAAACTTAAGTAGGTAGGCCATCTAGCCATGTAAATGTTGTCGGCGATGCCACTCTTGACGATGTCAATCATGGTGCCAAAAGTGACCATGGAGAAATCCATAACTGCAACCAAAGGTTGACGAATTCATGAAGTTGTTGTGTGGTACTAAGATGTTGGCTTGTGTGGATCAAGGTATTGTTGTGGATCTCTATATGCAGCGAGCGGTTCTTCCTCCTCATAATGTTGTGGTAAAGTATTGTTCATGTAAATCCCATTACATCTAATGGGGAAGGTTGTGCACTTTGTCTTGGTTTATGTCTAGACATGAGGCCTCTTGGATAAGAAGCAAAAGAAGATGGTGGCATAATTAATTAGCATAATAGAGACCTGCATCTATAGGTTGTGAGTATAGATGACCAAAATGGGCGGCACGACACTACACGGCCCAGGCACGATCAGGCACGGCACGGTTAGGCACCCACTACCAGGCACGGCTAACCAACCGTGCCGTGCCGACACGACACTAGTGCCAAGCCTGCGGCCCAAGCATGACACACAAGGGTCTTAGCAGTGCCGTGCCGGCACAACAGGCACGGCAGGCCCGTGCCAGCCCATACACTATGCCTAAGCCACCCCTCAAACGGCCAATCTCAACATCCAGATATCAAATATAATATCAAAAAGACCAAAATAGACCTAATCAAACAAATATATCATATTTCACAGTTTCACAGTTCATAGAGCAACACACAGACACATCCACACATAGTTCAAGCTTCAAATATAGATAAATAGTTGAGCTGTTTGTGCAATGGTTGCCTCATTAAAAACCTATATAGGTAAAAACTCACACCTCGTGAGAAAACCCTAGATAGGAAAAAAAGAGTACAACCTATCAAATGTTCAAGTTCATAGATAGTTCATTACAACATATTACAATCAGGCAGCTTGAGTAGGTTCATTAAGATAGAGATTAGAGAGGCTCTTTAAGTTCTTTGTCCTCCACACTGTGTTGACCCCTTGCTTCCCCTTACTCCCAATCCTTAATGCAGGCCAGCATCTCCACCATATTAGATGTCAAACGACGACGCCGCTCCTCAATGATCATGCCAGTTAAACCAAATGCACTTTCTTATGATATAGTAGAAACAGGCACAGTCAAAATATCCTTAGCCAGGATAGAAAGAACATGATATGTTAGTTTGTGCTCATGCCACCAGGTCAAAAGATTGAAATCATCATCATACTTCTGGACAGTGTCACTGTCCAGGTATGATGTCAATTCAGAACGAACTCCAAGAGATGCACCAGTGCTTGCTGCTTGCAGCAGCAAGGCACTTGCAAATGTTCTTCTAGAAAGAGTAAGAGAGGCGGTGGAGGAAGAAGAACCTGAACCACCAAGTGCTTAACCAGCAGGACTAAGTCCTAAACCAGTAGAATCATCATCACCATAGATCATATCCCAATTAGTCCTTTTCTTACCAACCGTGGGTGGATTTGAAGGCCTCTGCATTCTTACTTCACCAAACTTGATGTCATACTTGTTAAAGACTTCAGAAAGTTGTGCTCTTACAAAAGTTAAGTATCCAGAATAATCAGACTGTGTGAGATTAAATAAAATAGAGAGCACTCTGTTGAAACCCCTCAATTTAGCTCTAGGATCTAGAATAAATGCAAAGGAATAAAGAAGTGGTATGTCCTTACAGTACTTAAGGAACTTAGTTTTCATAGGGGCAACCACACTTCTAAGCAATTGGTCATTCTCATAAGTGTTTAGATGTTTAGCAATCTGAATAATATGATGCAACATTAGTGGAGATGTTGGATAATAGATACCAGGCAGTACATATGTTGAATCATAAAACAATTCAAGGAATGACTATTTTTTCAGCAACATACCAATGTGCATCAGTCAAAAGCAAAGGATTATCACCTTCACCCCTAGGGTATTGAGTCTGGATGAATACATCAAATATGCTCCTGTAAGGGACCAGGTGCTTAAGCATAAGGTAGATAGAGTTCACCCATACATCCATATCCAAACCAAACTTACGAGGACGTTCCCCCATAGCAATGCCATAACTTTTATATAAAACAATGTGCTGGTTAGAAGAGTTTAAAAAAGAAATTGCAGTTCTAAATGCCTCAAGATAAGGCTTGAGCCTCTTCAAACTAGA
The DNA here is from genome assembly GCA_005191435.1 of Raddia distichophylla. NCBI lineage: Eukaryota > Viridiplantae > Streptophyta > Magnoliopsida > Poales > Poaceae > Raddia > Raddia distichophylla. Next base: position 293,161 of record SPJY01031471.1, read on the forward strand.
CTTGACAATAAGGTTAATTATATGGCAAGCACACCTTTGATGCAAGAACATGTCTCCAACATAACCAGAGAGTAAAGATGTGAGTATTGTCATAGCAGCAGTATTGGAAGATGCGTTGTCCAAAGTGATAGAGAAGGTCTTATCAGCTTGACCAAACTCATCTACCACACCATACACACGCTCAGCAATGTTCTGAACACTGTTTGAGACATCAATAAGCCTTAAGCCTATGATCCTATTCTCTAATTCCCATGCAGAATTAACAAAATGCACAACCACACTAAGGTAATTGTCGGGGATTGAATTACGGCCCATTGCCATGGCCCACTCCCTGACGGCCCTATCGAACAGCCTACCAGGGCCCAGCTCCCTGGAAGGTTCTATCGGGCCCATATGCATCCTGCTGAACAGCCTTCTGGCTGGCACGGTGTGTAACGGCCTAGGATCCCTGTTTGAGTCCTACTCGAACAAGAGTTCTGCACGGCTACGTGAAGACCCGGACGTTGGTTTCCCGGATTGGATTGGAGGTCGTGATCCCCAAGATTAGGAGATTACCTTATCTACCGTAGGTAGTATTTGGCATGTATGAGTTCGTTACGATCTCGTAGTTAGCCCGGCCCGATATTCCCTCGGTAGGTCGGTTTGCTCCGTACTATATAAACAGGGCCCTTCTCGATAACCTCCCTTGGGACTCCGGGCATGTCAGATGGCTCCCAGGCGAACACATCTGCATTAGCTTGGAGGAAGGCAATGAGCTCGCTTTCCTATTTGGGGTCCAAATTGGCCCCCAAGTGAACTGTCTTGGACGAATCGTCGAGAGACAGTGGAACTTAATTGGTTTCTCCCCCTGGCTGGAGGGAGACCCTAGGGCGTGCAGACTTGGTCTGCGGAACATCGGGGCCGCGAGGTGGAAGCTGGTCGACCAGGGCAAGGGACTGCTCGTCGCAATCCAGAGCGGCTTTGTAGTTGCCCTTGACCGTGATCACACCGTTGGGACCCGGTATCTTCACGCTATGATATGCGTGGTGAGTGACGGCCATGAACTTGCCAAGTGATGGCCGACCCAAGATCGCGTTGTAAGCGGATGGGAAGTCAACCACGTCAAACGTGATCAACTCTGTCCGGAAGTTGCTCGGGTTGCCGAAGGTAACTGGCAGGACGACCTGTCCCAACGGCTTAACAGCTTCTCCCGGGACAATCCCATAGAAGGGCATGGCGACTTCCTTCAACTTGAAACGAGGAATCTGCAACTCGTCCAAGACCTTAGCAGAGAGCAAGTCCAAAGCGCTCCCGCCGTCTACTAAGACACGGCCAACTCTTGCGTTGCTGATGGTCGGAGCAACCACCAGCGGGAGCCGCTGAGGTTTAGTCATCCCAGTGGGGCAATCCTCCTGAGAGAAGGAGATTGGGACCTCGGTCCACTTCATCGATTCGGGCTGAGGTTTGGCCTTTTCAACGTTGTGGACCTCCCGA